>CAJHNH020006516.1:0-11999 GCA_905116865.2 Candidula unifasciata | reverse complement strand
CTACGGTGTAACCGCCTAATCACAACTACTGCTACTTTGAGTGAGTAAGGCAGTTACTGAAATCACTACTGAAATACTGAAGGCAGAAATCGTGTCTAATATGGTTAATGTCGCAATAATTGCCTGTGAAGATATAGAGATAGTCTGGTACCACGCCGGCGAATGGTGAAAGTCGTGCGTTCCGACTACTGCGCATGCGCATTTACGAACGTGGCTTTAATTAAATGTCTCTAAAATGAAAATGTTTTCCTAACAAATGTCGCCACCTATTTCAAACCATGACAGGCAGAAGCTAGGTATCAAAACAAACATATCCTAAAAATTTCAGCTAAATTGGTTTAGTAGTTTCCGAGTCTATAGGTAATAATAAACAAACACACACACATTGAGTTTTATATATATAGATAATTTCTAATACAGATTACAATAGCCAACCTTCAGATCTCCGGAAATGTTGGCACCTGCCAATATACCAGTGGCAGCAGGGAAAAAGACAGCAAATACACTGAAAAAGGTTTGATCAGATTCATAGTCCGACATTAAATTCGTCACAAATATTTTCTCTGGGGAATAAACAAAAAAATAAACATGTCACTGTGTGAAACAAGAGCAAATACAAATGTTTGAAACAAGAGCAAATACAACTGTGTGAAACAAGAGCAAATACAACTGTATGAAACAAGAGCAAATACAACTGTTTGAAACAAGAGCAAAGATAACTGTGTGAAACAAGAGGAAATACAACTGTGAAACGAGCAAATACACTAAGTGATTTAATTAATGATGAGAGAAACATCTGTATCTTCTTCTTTTTCCTTTTACATCTTCCTGCAACATCAGGGAGCTAGGCTCTCTGTAAGTTAGGCAATTTTAAAGGATGTGTTCTAGTTCTGAAGGGTCTTCTTCTTTTCTCTACTCCTGGTATGCCTTGTTGTGTCAGGGCAGGAAGAGATCTCTGGAATGGACTCTTTTGTTCCCTTTGTATAAAGTACTTTTCAGTGTCTCTGATATTTCTGCGGTCCATAATCTGTGTGGTCGATCTCTGGCTCCGTTACCGCTGTAACACTGCTCTCTGTGGCGCCCCCTGTCTGATGCCATTCTGAAGTGTAGATACACACAAATGTTAGATTTGCAGGTAGACTTGAAGGCAGTTTAGGTGATTCAAGTAGTGTATGGCCCCACTTCATAGCTATGACTGGTTTCATTCTGCCACTACACCTGGTGAATTAGGTTAGGCCTGTTGGGTCTATCTGCATTTTCCACATAAGATTTTTTCATTGTTTATTATTTTAATAAAATTTTTTTACATCTAGTGTGACAAAGAGGTGGCTGAAGTATCACTTCTTGCTATAACTTTAAGCAGGGAATCAGTTTACCCATTCCAAGTATAATTACACAGCAGCAGGCAAGCAGCCCCAACGGAAGGCATGTTTTCTATACAAACTCAACAAAGGTACAGTAAATTTATTTCAATCTAGCAACTTCTTCTTCTATGCTTGTCTTTAAATGGGCGGATAACACGCCGTGATGTGGTTTACAGTTAATCTGCGTCTTTTAGCCCAACACCCATTTTCAGTATTGGTAACATTTTATGTTAAGCTTGTTAGAGCCACAGTGGGTCTATTCTCCCCCCCCCCCTCCCCCCGGGCCCTTAACTCTTTGAGTCCCAAGGAACGCATCACACGTTCATAGGTTACTGTCTAGAAGCCCAAAAAACGCATGATGCGCTGATTTTAGTCTTTTTTGATACCCCTTGGGCCTGTGATGCTAAACCCTCTGGGACTCAAAGAGTTAAACAAATAAAGGGAGAAACACTTGACACAAGAAAGACAGAAAAATTAATCATATTTTGTCCAGTAAAAAAGATATTGCTTTTGATCAATTGGCTGAACATAATTTTTTTTCTACTCATGAAGATAAGTGACTGCCCACATCAGTAGGGTAAAATCTACAACTTTGGTTATGTTCTGAGAAGGAGAAAACCAGAGTACAATGTGGTGGCAGGAAAACTGAAAAGGAAAAGGTGAAAAAACAATGGGTCAGCAAGCATGCAGTTACTGAGCTGATTCTGCTTTTACAAAAACATTTTAACTGAAAGGGTTCCACATACATATTTTAACTGGTGCTTTCTATGGTAAGTGATATGTCTTCACATATACTATTTTACATGATTACCATGTGCCGTGATAACATTGTTTTTACAGTTTCTATCCTTGAGATAAAGACGGCTGGTGTGATACTGACCACATCACCTACACAAAAGGCTGAGCAGTCTGTAAAAATAGAGTCTAGAATCATTTTCCTGATGCACCACTGGCGTAACATGGGTCCTTTACTTTACTTCTATCCTTGGAAATATTTCCCCCGTCTGTCTTCTGGGGCACCACTGTGGAGATGTCGCATGTCAAAGCAGTCGACAAATTGGGGACTTTCTTTAAAGTCAGAGTGCAGCAGCCCAAGCGGCAATAAACAACTAACTGCACACAAATAAGCCAGTAAAACTGATGTACATGCAAAACTCAGGTCCTGGCACAAAGCTAATGTTGAAATGGACAAACAAGCAGGACTTTCCACCAGAGCTTACAGCCGGTGAACAAAGAAGAAGAAGAAGAGAAAAGGAAATATTTGTTATCTACATTACAAGATTAGGCTGACCCCAGCTTGGTATGTGATCATGAAACTAACAACACCAGCAATTTAATCATGTCACATATAAAACTGTAGAAAAGTGGCAGTTTGACATAAATTAGAAGAGATTATAAACCGGATCGCTGGTGTGCTACTGGGGCCCTTGGGGGAAGCAAAGAGTAGTAACACTGCATCTTATTAGGCATGTTATTAGAGAGAGTTGTAGGGTCAGAAGCCTTCCCCTGCCAAAAAAAAAAAAGCTATGGCTGCAAAAGCAAACCAACTGTGAACAAGTCTAGAAAAAAAAAATATACCATCAACCAAGAATGATTCACCAGGGCATTTGATAATATTTCCTGGGAAGGAATTGTTGAGTGTTTAAAAAAAAAAAATTATTAAAAAAAATTAATTCAGTAGCGCCAAAAAAAAAAAAAAAAGATTGGGAACCTATCTGTTAAACCAACATGATGAATTATGAAAAGTATGTCCAGAATGTAGGGAACAGCTGTACTAATCTTTAACAACTGGGCAAAATAAGGAAAGTAGAAACCAGCAGTACAAACGTGTAACAGGGGTACATGAGAGTCAAGAATATCTGCACTACATTCTAGCATGCATGTCCTAAGCATGCTTAAAGGGTTGGCATGAAACTGGCTCTTATAACATTTTGCTCCGGCTTTCCTGTGTGGGTTTCAGGACCCCAATTATGGGGGAGGGTAAAAGAACAGTTCCACTGCACCACTATCAAGCACACCATAAAAGTCGACTAAGTAGGGGTGTTTCCTTCAAAGTTGGAATACATCTGCCGAGGAACAAGGAACCAAAAGTCTGCATACAAAAAAAAACCAGATTTGTAAAATGGAGGTGCATGCAAAACTCAAGTTCTAGATGAAGACCAAAGTCCAGATTTGGATAAACAACCAGAACTTTCTGATAATTTATAGCCAGTGAGCACAAAGAAGAACAACAACTCTGGCTGCAAAATCTAACCAATCAGGACACTACCAGAGGCTTAGTGTGAGTTGGTTGAAGGCCTTGGTGCCATTTGGAGCTGAGAAGTGTAGAAAGAAGAGAAGGATAAATAAAAAGAAGAAAAGATGAAGAAGAAGAAGAAAGAGGAAGAGGACCAAAAAAAAAAAAAAAATAAGAAGATGCAGATGAAATAAGAAGAAGAAGCTAAAAGTAGTGAATGTGTTTATGCTAGGACCTACTCACCATGAAACCCCATGAAACCTCTGGAGTACTGTTCAGCACTGGGAGGTATGAATAACCCCACAAAGAAGTTTACAATGGCACATGTTAAAATAGCTAAAAGAACCACCTGTGCCTGTTTTCACAGAGGAAACAAAGTTATTTGTCATTAATTTATTAAACAAAATATTCATTTATCTATCAAGTAAATCTCTTAGGAAACAGACACAACATGAGATCAGAGCATACACTCTCCTACATGTGCCTGAATGCAAGGTACTGTCAAAAACACTAACGACTACTGCCTGTATTTATCACTTTTGAGGTGTAGGCAGAGGTGAGCAGTTTAAGCCGAGGGTTAAGGGCTGCATGGCTAGTACTTTTGCCACAGACTGTACAGGTTAGGATTTCAGTTTTTGTCTTTGACAGAAAAAAAAATCCACTGCCCTATCGAGGATTTGAACCTGGGTCTCCGCAGAAGGGCCCAGCATTCTTAACCGTTCAGCCAGCTGCTCCTCCTACTATTCTGTTAAATGTAAGGTATACTGTAGTAATACAGTGTAGACATTACAGGGGCATTACTAATTATAATTTTGTATGAGGCTGAAAAGGGTATTTAGGATTGTCCTTTTAGACTGACATCGGGTCGCTGGGGTGTCCACCTTCGGTTAGCAGCCCAGAGGGTAAAAACAGTCAGTCGGATAAGGATCATGCACTAAATGTTTAGCAGTACACACATACTGAAAGATCAAGCAACAAAAAATAAAAATTCTAAATGACTTTCAATATTGGAAACTTGAGGGAATGCAACTGGCTAAAGCTTAAAGGTCAATGTAATTCCATGGCAGAAACTGCCTCTAGCATTAATTAAAGTAAAGCTAAATGTAACTGTGTGGCAAGGGTGTGAAGTGCAAGTAATCAATGTGTCTCCTTCCCAGAAAACTTTCAGAAAATCATTAAAATGATTCAGTACCCTTATGATTAGGCAAGGTTAACCAAGAACTTTACTGTTTGGGGAACACATTCGGCTTACAGGGATCAAACAAGGTCAGTGTTTTGGTAAAAATGAATGACTCAAGAATTGACATCACTGCACTAAGTGCATTTCCACATGTGCTCCATCCCCTCCTTCAGTAGCCAACACAGTTTCCATATGATTGTGAATCAGTCTCTCGAGGTTATGGGTATTCTTTCTGTACCACTGCACTGTCCAAAGCCTTCACTATGTCCATTTTATCATAAAGTAGTTTACTGCTCAGAAGGCAATGTAATGTCAGTTTTCTTTTTATAATAAATCTATTCATATACTTCTGCAGTCAAGATACTTTTTATCCATTATTACATGGATCCTCTATTCTTTCCTAGAGACAGAAGTAATACTAATTTCAATATTAGCAACTTGTTGACATTTACTGGAAACTGTTATTAGATGACTGAATAAAAATAAAACAATCTATGAAAACATTGTGGTTAGAAGGGCAGAATGCTAGGTGGGCCAGTGTCATCAATTGTTAACCCTTTAAAAATAAAGTTAATTCATTGTTCTTCTTTGTAACCTGGGCTATCCTCCGAATAACGGTCCTAAATTATCGAGGCCTCAGTCACGTGTCAATAGCGCTAAAGGGACTATACCGCCACTGCTGATTGGGGCTAAACTAGATGGCTGGGACTCAAGAGCAAATAAAATGAAGTAAGCTGCAGGAGATGCGGTAGCTGCTGTTTGTGAGTCCCAGCTATCTAGTTTAGCCCCAATCCACGCCGCACGAGCGGCGTGGGGGATACTCTTGGCGGTGGCAGAAGTCGGCAGAAGTCGCCCGAAGTGTGCAATTTAAGACGATGGAAGTGCGCAATTGACACGCGACTGAGGCCCTGTTAGGGTATATTTTCCACCTCGATAATTTAGGACCGTTATTCAGAGGATAGCTGTAGCCTGATGTGGAACAGGCATCAGTGACCATCAATTCTTTGTGATATGGAATATTCTGATGAAACTGGCACTGTTTAAATATTTTGTTGTTGCCCAGCTGCTGAAACTTTTCACAGACATCAATGTCAAGTCTTGACAGTTTCTAAAAAACAAAATAATGCCTGTCTTAATATGGAATCAAATACATCACCACCAGACCGAATGGCAAGCATGCTAACCACAGTGCTACAACACCTTACCAGTTGGCACTTTTCTATCTTTCCAGATGACAGTGTTCCACTGCGCTACAGGAGGTAGGGGTGTGTGCTATAGGAGGTACAGGAGTCACAGCAAATAGTGATACCAATTAGGACCAGAGAGGAAGTTCCTTCTCTCCAGCACAAAGCCTAGGAATTACTGTAGAGACCATGTGTTGTCCATTCAGAGTGATCTCTCTCTCAGCCAGCACTGTTAACTCTAGTAGAAAGGAGCATGTTAACTCCTGTAGAAAGGAACATAATACCAGTTAAGGCCCGAGAGGATGTTCCTCCTCTCCAGCACAAAGCCTAGGCATTACTGTAGAGACCATGTGTTGTTCCATGCAGCAAGATCCCACTCTCAGCCAGCACTGTTAACTCCAGTAGAAAAAAAAACATGAATGTGTTTAGAACAAAGCTTGCTGCAAAAGCTGCCTGGTCAGAACAGCAGTGATGTTTCCTCCTAGACCAGCTGCCAACCAAGGCCGTCTGGCCTACAAAAACTTTACATTTTCAGGTAGGTTCCTTCATCCTAGGATAAAGCTATTATCCTCACCTCCATTTGAAGCTGTTGACACAAGTAGGATGTCACACAAGTGGGATGTCACACAAGTAGGATGTCACACAAGTAGGATGTCAGGTCTGGTATATGCCACCTAACATTTGGCTTTATCAGAGAACAGGTGGTATCAACTACTGTTACATGTAGCTTAGTCATATCTGACCAAGACCTAACTCATCTTCCCATCAATGAATAAGGAATTAAAGTTATGAAAGCATCACTTACTCTGGCTTCCCAGTTCATGCCCACTAAAGCTATAGCCAGGAGTATGGTTATTGTAATGCTTCCAATAATGCGAACATCATTCAAGTCGTCGACCATCATGGCATCGTAGCGCTGTGAACAGATATAAATTTGTTACATCTATATTAACAGTAAGAAAGTGAATCTTACACAATCAACAGAGTAGTGTAAATTATGTGTAAGGTACAGATATGGTTATATACGAATGATGACAGTATTATGAAAAAAGTGTAGTGTAGATGTTTTGAAAGATATTAACTCATGAAGAGAACTGATTACCCACAATAAGAGACAATCTACATTGTTTGGTCCATTCTGAAAAAGGAAAACTAGCACATTATGACAATGAAAAAGTTGGAGAGGAAATGAAGCAGAAGGTGGCTAAAAGAGAAAATGTTGGACACTTTGGCATCACGACATGGAGGATCATCTGTGTTAAAAATCGACTGAAAGTAAATAAGACTGAAAGTGCCAACAGATATGACAAACAAAAGCCACAAGATGCGAATTATAGGAAAGAAACAGATATTAACAGTAAGGAAAGGCAGAATGTCTGGAAGAAGAATCAACAAATGTCTGGAAGGAGAATCAACAATCACCTAGCACAATGCTGAACACAAGACAATAAGAGACGCTGTGGGCATGGAAATACATGCGGCAGGGGCACTGGCATAGAACCAAGTGAAAGATAGTGCACAAAAAACTTGCTACATTATGATAATTATATCCATTTATATACAAATAAACCATAATTATCTGCCTTCCTTCCATGTTGGTGAGGATGAGCAATACAAAATTGTGAATAGATCACTACAGTGTGCAGAGAATGGATGGGATCTGGCTGACACTCTACTCTTAGAGGATAGGCTAGACAGACAAAAAACCAAACTGCTACTGGTACCATTGGCTGTTAGAGCTGGAGATAGAGACTTTATGGGAACACTGGTTGCTGTGATGTCAGTTCTCAACTCACTTTTCCCTGTGTGGGTTTCGGGGTTCTATTGTAGGGAAAACAAGAATAGACCCACTGCCTCCCCAAAAGCATGTCGTAAGAGTCGACTAATTGGGAGCTTCCTTCGAAGATGGAGTGCATCTGCCTGAGAGGCAAGGAACCAGCAGTCTGCATACAAATGAGTCAGATCTGTAAAACGGATGCACACGCAACACTCAGGTTCTGGAACTGGACTGCAGTCCAGAAGTGGATGAACAACCAGAACTTTCCGCCAGAGTTTATAGCTGGTGAACGTGAAGAAGAAGAAAGAAGAACTCACTTCAAATAGGTGAATATGAAGACTATTATTTAACATAAGTAAAGTTAGTCCATAATGTGGCAGATACTGGCCTTCTGTAAAGTGTTTGGTATTCACATATTTTAGGTCACGCAAAATGTGTTGTGTTGTCTTTCCCTATCTCTCTTTCCATAAATATTTTGTTTCCACAACATATTTAAGTTTTTTCTTCTCATAACTTGGTTTAAAAAAAATGAACGCTGTCTCTGTCTGATTTTTGTGTGATACCCTATCTGTAGGTGTACACACTGTGCTTGTTCTCAAAATATGCCTTAAAATTAGGTTGGGTCTTAAACAACAAATGTAAGCATGCAGGCATTGTTTTTTTTTTTACAGCTGCCCATGATATATAAAAAAGAAAGATAGTAAGCAACATTCCTACACCACAACTTGTTAACTCCAGCTGATATAAAAAAAGATAGTAAGCAACATTCCTACACCACAACTTGCAAACTCCAGCTGATATAAAAAAGATAGTAAGCAACATTCCTACACCACAACTTGTAAACTCCAGCTGATATAAAAAAAATAGTAGGCAACATTCCTATACCACAACTTTTAAACTCCAGCTAATATAAAAAAAAAAAAAAAAATTAGTAAGCAACATTCCTACATCACAACTTTTAAACTCCAGCTGATATAATATCCTAAAGAACATGTTAACAGGTCAGCAGAACTTCATTTCAAACCACCACCGATGGATAAAACCATAAGACTCTGGTGGTCTCAAAAGGATGCTTAGGCAAAATGAACAAAGGAAAACGTGCACAATGTGAAAAATTGCAAAATGGCTGAAATTAGAGACATGTATTCTTCTTCTTCCCGTTCACCAGCTGTACACTCTGGTGGAAAGTTCTGGTTATTCATCTACTTCTGAACTGCAGTCCTGCTCCAGAACCTGAGTGTTGCGTGTGCATCAGTTTTGCAGATCTGATTCACTTGAATGTAGACTGTTGGTTCCTTGCCTCTCAAAATTTCCTTTAGTGTTTGGGGTGTGTCTTATACATGGCAGCATCTTATACATAGACAATTATGGCAAGTTGTCATTCGGTCTTCATCTCTCAAAGAGAGAAATGTATATAAATAGGTTTAATTTTCCTTACAGATTAAAAATTGCCCCCTTAAAAAAGCATGATAAAATGACATCATTATGTTCTGTGGACCTCATGTCATAGAGTTAGCCTTCTGGTCAGTCTCTCACCTTGAGGATATCTCTGACCGTCTCTGAAAAGCCCACCACATACATAGCTACTGCAACTGTGTTGGCCACTGAGAAGATGACACCGATAGCACCCCCAAATTCTGGACCCAAGCTCCTGGAGATCATATAGTATGCTCCACCTGGTGACAAAAAAAATTTTTTTTTTAGGTTCATAATTTAAAATAAAAAATTACAGGACTGACCTGATGAGATCACTGAGCATGATAAGAGAGGTGGAGACAGATATGCTCCATGCAGATAGGCAAGCATCATTTTAGAGGTCCTGGGCAGTTAGCTTCCTTTGGATATTTTCTCCAGGGTAGACCAGTGTGCTGGGAAATGAATAGGCAGACTGGGTGGTTCTGCACCATTGGGAGGTGAAGTGATGCACGTTGAGAGTTAGATGCTGTCAGGGCCTTTTTGGAAGCATGTAAACAGTGTGTAGGCACAAACAGGTCATCCAGGTCTAAACAGAATGGTGCAGTAAGAAGTGACTAGGGGATCTGGCTGATGCCCAACACTCAGGGGAGGGGCAAGATGGACATACAATCAGATTACTACTGGTACCATCAGAACCTGAACTCTGCACTTGCTGACACAGATGGGGATGGAGCATTTACGAGAATGTCCTGAGTGCTATGATGTCCGTTCATAACTCATAACTTTACATTAACAGAGTCACTGGAAGACAAACAAATATATACCTGGAAAAAGCAAAAGCAAATTTGGACAAGATCACAGACCTGATCTGAGACTGTCTGGCCAGGTAATCCCTCCTCATGCGGAGGATGTATGTAATGTAGGAAACAAATCCCTCCTCACCCTCAGGATATATGTAGTGTAGAAAACTAATCCCTCTTCACCCTTTAGGATTTATGTAGTGCATGAAACTAATCCCTCTCCACCTTTAGGATAAATGTAGTGCATGAAACTAATCCCTTTCCACCTTTAGGATATATGTGGTGCATGAAACTAATCCCTTTTCACCTTTAGGATATATGTAGTGCATGAAACAAATCCCTCTCCACCTTTAGGATATATGTAGTGAATGAAACAAATCCCTCTTCAACCCTGGAATGTATGTAGTCCTTCCTCACCTCTATGATATACATAGAGAAAACAAATCCCTGGGTAGTATGTAATGTGGCAATCAAATCCCCCCTCACTCTTGGGATTTACATAATCTAGGAAACCAATCCCTTCTCACCCCTAGGATGTACACAGTCTAGGAAAAAAACCTTCCTCATGGGAAATATATATATCTGGGATTTTAGCAACAATACTCCCTCACGGGGAAAAATGTATGCAGTTTTAAATTCAAAAAAAACTAGCCTTCCCCGGGAAATTTTGCGCTAGGATTCAAAAAAACAATACTTCCCATCGGGGAAATGTAGCGCTAGGATTAAAAGAAACAAGTCTTCCCATCGTGGAAATTAGCAGTTTTTTCAAAGAAAAAATTTTCCCTCACGTGGAAATGTATGCAGTCGGATTCAAAAAAACAATATTTCCCCTCATCGTGGAAATGTAGCGTCTAGGTTTCGGGGAAAAATCCTTCCTCAGTGGAAATGTTGCATCTGGTTTCAAAAAAAAAAGTCCTTCCTGTTTTGGAAAGTATGCGTCAGGATTAAAGGAAAAAGCCTTCCTATCGTGGAAATTTTGCGTCTGGGATTCAGGAAAAAAGTCCTTTCCCTCATCGGGGAAATGTATGCGTCTGGGTTCAAAAAAAAATCTTCCCTCGTTGTGGAAATGTTTCTCTAGGATTCAAAAAAACAAGTCCTTCCTCTCGGGGAAAAGTATGCAGTCTGGGATTCAAAGAAACAGTCCTTCCCTCATGTGGAAATGTTGCTCTAGGATTCAAAAAAAAAGCCCTTCCCGTTGTGAAATGTATCAGTCTGGGATTCAAAAAACAAGCCCTTTCCCCACGTGGAATGTAGCAGTTTTGGATTAAAAGAAACAAGTCCTTCCCTCTCGGGGAAAATGTTGCAGTCGGGATTCAAAAAAAACAGTCCTTCCTCACGTGGAAATTTCTCTGGATTAAAAGAAAAACCCTTTCCCTCACGGGGAAAAGTATGCAGTCTGGGATTCAAAAACAAGTCCTTCCTCATCGGGGAAAATGTATGTATCTGGATTCTGGGAAATAGTCAATCTGGGAAAAAAGCTTTCCCACTGGGGGAAAATTTATTTGGTCAGGATTCAGGAAAAAAGCCCTTTCCCCTCATCGGGGAAAATTATGTATCTGGATTCAAAAAACAAATTTTTGCCCCTTAAAAATTGGGGGAAAAAACCCCTTCTAATCTCTATGATACACAGTTTATAAAAAAACCTTCTCCCCGGCTCTATGTAGGCGGGAAACAATCTATCTGTCCCCTAGGATGTGGTTGCCTAGAAACAATCCCCCCCAACGGGGAATTTAACTGATTCACAGTTGACTACCCATAAAACTATACACCCCCCTGTCCTATATACAGCTGGTCCAAATAAAAAACAAAAAAAGAATGGCCGGGGGAGACATTTAAAGTTCTTCATAAAATCCCGCTGCTTCAGGCAGGTAAAAAATTATTGCTTGGGTCCCCAGTCGTTTTGGGGGAGAACAATCCATAATTCTTGAAAAAATATTAAGGTTTGGGGGCTTAGTCTAAAGCAGGGGTTTTACTCTTGGATTATTTGTATTTATAACTTCACAATGTCTATTCTTAAGTTTTGTTATGATTCTTTTTTATTA
>CAJHNH020006515.1:10000-11999 GCA_905116865.2 Candidula unifasciata | reverse complement strand
CACAGCGTGGGTCTACAATCATAGTATCACACAGCGTGTGTCTACAATCATAGTTTTACACAGCGTGTGTCTACAATCATAGTTTTACACAGCGTGGGTCTACAATCATAGTTTTACACAGCGTGTGTCTACAATCATATCCAATCACTCAATGTGTCTCAGTGGCTGGAGCGTGTGCCCAACGCCCCTGGGCCTGATTGGCTTAATGCCGTTGTTGGGCTTACAAGTGACATTTTCACGGAGATCTGATTCGTAACTGAAGCGATTTTGTATTTCCTGACGAAAAAGCAGTCATAATCATTATAGTGAAAATACGAAATGCATTAAAGGCGAATCGTAAGTCTGTAAACCCTTACTGAGACAGACAGACAGACAGACAGACAGACAGACAGACAGACAGACAGACAGACAGACAGACAGACAGACAGACAGACAGACAGACAGACAGACAGGCAGACAGACAGACAGACAGACAGACAGACAGACAGACAGACAGACAGACAGACAGAGCGATATATAGATATACAGACAGACGGATGGACAGACAGACAGACAGACAGACAGACAGACAGACAGACAGACAGACAGACAGACAGACAGACAGACAGACAGACAGACAGACAGACAGACAGACAGGGCGATATATAGATATACAGACAGACGGGTGGACGGATAGACGGGTGGGTGGCTGGATAGATGGGTGGATGGATGGGTTAATGGATAAATAGAAGGATACATAGATGCATTATATATATATATATATATATATATATATATATATATATATATATATATATATAAAATATATATATATATATATATATATTTATATATATATATATATATATAGAATATATATATATATATATATATATATATATATATATATGAACCCACAATCCCATCATACCTTGTATTGCCTACCAACAACAAGATGAGGTAAAACACTTTCACCATGTTTCCTTCTGTAGATCTGCTTCTGTCCTGTCAATGAAATCCTACTTCTGTTGATTGCTGGCGATTCTACAGGATCAAATCTACCAGCGTCGGTGAACAAGCCAACTCTCTCCTCTCAACAATCTGAAATACAACAATGCAGTTCGGATATATGAGTCACGGTTCACATGCTTGAATGTCTGAACAACGGAACTGCTGGCTGAACGGTTAAGTGCACTGAGATCGCAGACGAGAGACATATGTTTGAATCCTCCGTAATGTCATATTGTTTTTTTTTTGGGGGGGGGGGGGGGGGAAGGGGGGTGGGGGTGTTCGGGTATAACGTGAAACCCTAACCGTTACAGTCTGTGGCGACAACACTAACCATAAGGCCCTAAATCCTCAGTTTTAAAGACTTCTCTTGTCTACGGCGCAGAAGTGGTAAACACAGGCCGTTTGAATAATGGGAAGACAGAAGTAATGGTGGTATCAAAGAAACGAATTATTCCCAAATGTGTAATAAAAGTCAATGGTGGTATTTTGTTAAAAGTGCATTAATTTAAGTATCTGGGCACATGGACAACATTAGATGGAAGATGCAATACTGAGATAAGAAACAGAATAGGACAGGCAAAAACTGCATTTTATAAAATGAAGAACATCTTATGCAATCTATCTTTGTCATTGAGGGTTTGAAAAATAATTCCCGCTTGCTACATACATCCAGTTTTAACATATGGCTGTGAATCCTGGACAGTCAGTAGGCAGGCCAAACAACTTTTTGAGGCCTCAGAGATGTGGTTTCCAGAAAATACTTTGGACAGCCAAAAAGAGCAACCATGAGGTTTCGAAAGAGGCAGGAGCTCAAAGACAACTTATCACAGACATCAGAAGGAGAATGTCATGATTTTTCGACAATGTTATGAGAAGAGGGAAAACATGTGACCACTGGAAAGATCTGTGGAAGTAGGGACAGAGGAAGACAACGAGAGAAGATGCTTAACAGTCATGTTGCATGGCATGGAGGTGTGTCAGCACACGATCAGATACATGCTACAGGAGA
>CAJHNH020006515.1:0-5000 GCA_905116865.2 Candidula unifasciata | reverse complement strand
GTGTTTGCATTACATATGTCCGTATATGAGTGTGCATGCATGAGAACGTAGGAGTATGTATACGTGTGTAAATGTGTACGATTGTGTACACATGATGTGTTAATGCATTACTTTGTAATTTCTATTTCGTTATAATATCCATAGCATGTTTTATTTATAACAGGCATTGGTACTATGAAAAATGAGTGCTTAGAAGTGCCGAATGTCAGACGGGCCTGCGTTCCCAGTTTGTAACCCTTTGTACATAAAGTTTGTTCGTTTTTCTGATATAGATCTACAGATGGATAGAAAGAAGATTAATAGAAAAATAGATGTTTTGGCATGTGTGTAGGTGGGTATGCAGGCTCGCAGAAAGGTGCCGGTACTCATTTTGAAGTAACTAAAAGAAGTACTTATCCCAAAGCATCAAGTACAGTAAAGGCAAAGGTCCCTTTTCCACGCCTTTAGGCATATAGGGCTAAACATATTTTTTATAGACCAATTGGCACAAGATAGGTGGTGTGATCAGCATCATGTCGGCCGCCTTTACTTCCCGGGACTGCACCCGGTACCCACTCAAGGCTGGGTCGACATCGGAGTCAAGGTCATTTCTGAAAAAAGTCCGGCTCAGCTAGGGAGCGAACCCACGACCTTCCGATCCGCACGCGAGCGTCTAGCCGCTACGCCACGGCGACTTTCATCAAGTACAGTAGCGCTGAAAAAGAAGTTGCCCCATGCGGGTACCACCACCCCTATCCCCTTCTCCATCCACCCCTTTTCCCTAATCTAGTTGAAGACTCTCTGACATTGAGTGAACAGTGCAACAGAGCAGAGCATCCATTTCTGGAGAGACTGATCCAGTTGGTAGTAAACTGAGAGTCTCGACGACTTTCCACGCGAAGCGGGGACAAAGGGTCTTCGGCCTGCGCCATCCAGAACCGTGCTCTTTTTTCAGTCTGCACAGGAACTTCATGCAAGCGGTGCTTCTTGTCGCCAGCTACAATGAGATATGACTTTGCCGGCAGAACTTTGAGCCTATCTGCAAAAGTAGGCAGTGCAAGTATATATCGCAGACATACTACTGAGATATCTCTTGTACATCACAGAATCACCCGCATGGCTTCATTCTGTATGCGTTCAAGTTTCATCAACTGACTCTTTGATATGGTAAGCATTCCAAGTTATAATCTGTCAGACAGGATCACATGCTGGAACATTGTGAACAGCATTCTTTGTTCCATGTCCATTGCTGCAATCTTGAGATCATTGAATTTCTTTCTGGCATTTCTCCGCACCTGCCTGCACGGGATCCCCGAAGGACAGACTTTTATCGAAAGTGATACCCATGTAGCAAAGTTTGCTTTCTCTTTTGTTGATTCTGTCAATTGTACCCGGGCAAAGGGCAACAATACTCGAATGCAGGATACATTTCAGCACATTCATTTATTTCAAGACGCTTATAAATTTCAGGACACTCATATATTTCAGGACACTCATACATTTCAGGACACTCATACATTTCAGGACACTCATACATTTCAGGACACTCAAACATTTTTCGCGAATTGTCATGAATTAACTGTTTAACTTCAACCCCCGTAGCACCCGCTGCCCACCCGGCCCAGTGTTATAATAACCCTACACAGGTCAGACTTTCTCGCTGGTACTCTGACCCACTCCTCTCCTCGCTCAATGTTCTCCAGTATGCATACTTGTCTTATTGTGTCTTCTGCTTGAGCCATCCACGATGTTTCCCTTTTCAGCCTCTGACCCCTTCCTTGCCTGCAGTCAAAGCTTCATATAGAGAGTGTTTCCTGTCTGCAGTTACTCTGAGGTATGGCTTAGCCTGCAGCACCTTTAGCCTATCTGCAATAATCCGCAATGCAAAGATGTATCGCATGCACACAATCGGGGTGTCTCTTGTACAACACAGGATCCGCCGCATAACTTCATTCTGTATGCGCTCGAGTTTCTCTGGCTGACTGTTCAAGATAGTGAGTAAACCCGATCCATAATCATTCATGAGATGATTGAGTGCTATTTAAGTGTGAACAGAATTCTCTGCTCCATGTCCATCTTTGCCATAATCTTTAGTGCATTTAGACCTTTTTGAGCCCTTGTCACAACTCCCTTTATGTGATCCCTGAGAGACAAACTTCTGTCAAAGGTTATTCCCAGGTACCATAGTCTGCTGTCTTTTTTGATGTCCCTGCCATTTATTTTGACTCTGTGAACATCAGCTCTAACAATCCTGTTGTCCAAAGAACATCACAGGGCGGTTGCCTTTACGGGGTTGATTACAACACTTTTCTCCTAACACCAGTTGATCACCTTATCTACTGTTGCCTGTAACTCTTCAGCTATTTGATTCCGATCTCTCCCCCTCCTATATACAAGAATATCATCTGCAGATGTCAATATTCTGCCAACTGTATGTGTTCCCAGGCAGGCAATCTTGCTCGTAAAAACGTTGAATAGTACAGGTGAACGTAAAATTTTGACAACAGGGATGAAATGCCTTAGAAGAGCTGCAGGAGTTTTAAGGAAAGACAGAATACGAAATCATGAAATCAGACGAATGCTAGGAATAAAGTCAGTCTTGCAGGTCATCAAAGAATAATAAATGAAGTGGTTTTGACACCTAACAAGAATGCCCTGGTACTATCTGCCACAGCGAGCCACACTAAAACGTTACAACGGGTATAGAACGAATTGAAGACCTCGGAAAATATGAAGTGATGGCATTAAGAACAGCCTTACAGAAATGAACATCAGACTTAATAGTGCTCTTGACAGAGCTCATCAACGAAAATTACATCTCCCCCCGACACTTCGATGAGGTACAAGGTGGCAGTCCTGGAGCTATAATACATGGTTCAGAGGTCCATGAACCCAGGCGGAGTATACAAAACGGCTGCTATCCAATTCACCAACCAATGACAAACTGCTTTCTCCATAAGCGCTTTTATCAAGATACTGTATCTGTCTTTGTGTTGAGTGTCTTCTAAATCGAGTACCCCTGCCACTGTTTCCTGTCTGTTCTGGAAACCATCGAAGGTATCAAAGGCAAAAGTGACAGCATTGGACCATGTGTCCTTTCCCTGCCCGTAACTTCCCAATCCTCGTAGAAGATTTATCTTAAAAAAAATCCTTATAGCTTACCCTAGATTGATTGATTCCTTTATCTTTTTTTCTCTACTCACCTCTCAGTCTCTAATTCACATTTTCCTTCTTTTAATTCTTTCTCTTTTTATCAGTTATTCTCCCTCTCGCACAATCTGTCTGTCTTTCAATAAGCCAACTGTCTTTTTACCTATTTTTCAAACTCGTTCTCTCACACCATCTGTACTCATATGTCCGTCTCTAATTCACTGTCTCATTCTTTCGATTCTGTCTCTCTTTATCAGTTGCTCTCCCTGTCTCGCTTTCTGTCTGTCTTTCCAATCAGCCATCTGTCTTTCCATCTATTTGTCTCTCTTATTCTCTTTATTCTTCTGTATTAACCTCTCTCTCTTTCTCAATCACTCTCTCTTTCTTTCGAAGGAGCGAGAGAGAGAGAGAGAGAGGGAGAGTGGAAGGGCAGAATGTTAGACGGGCCTGTGTGCCCAATTCTTAACCCTTTGAAAATGAAGTCTGTTCATTCGTTCGTTCATTCGTTCGTTCGATATAATCTCTCTTTATCATTTGTACTCCCTGTCTCGCTTTTTATCTGTCCTTCTAATCAGACATCTGTCTCTCTATTTTTCTCTCTCGTTCTTTGCCTTCCCCTGTATTCACCTCTTCCCCATTCTCATTGACTCTCACCTTCTTTCGATTTTCTCTTTCTTTTTTTTTTCTTTTTTTGTTTTGTTGTTGTTCTCCCTCTCTCTTTTAAATCAGCCATCTTTTTTTTTTCTCATTCTCTTACTTCCTCTTCCTTCCTCTGTATCTTTTTCATTCACTCTCTCCTTTTTCCAACACTATCGCTGCTTTTTACCTCTCTCTCTCTCTCTCTCTCTCTCTCTCTCTCTCTCCCTCTCTCTCTCTCTCGCTCTTTGCATCTCCAGCTATCTTCCTACCACCCTTTCTCACTCTTTCTTTCAATCTGCACCATTTATAATTAGGTATTTAACTTATTAAGCCAAAATCCATGTAAAAGGGGAATAAATGAGTGGCCCTTAAAAGGGCCTTTGGAAGAAGTTGATCAACGATTGGCTTTACGTGAGCAGCAGAATATTCTCCGAATTAACTTTTTTTTTGCACCTGCTCTGAACTGCTGGTTTGTTGTCCCGTTCGCTTGTCTCAGTGCTTTCTCTTGAGTGAGTCCTCAAATTCTTGAAATGAGTCATTGCACTTAGCAGCTCTAGGGACGGTGGACCAAAGAAGAAATCAAAGACCTTGGGTCTTGCAGCGTGAGCGGCTGCTTCTATTGCTTCTATATACTTTTTCCTGAGCAGGGCAGGAGTCGTTGCCTTCTCTTCAGAGGCATCATCAGTTTCTTTGCTGTTGGATGTAATATCCTGAGCTGGCTGGGTAGCCGGCTCAACAAAGGAAACTGTTATGTTTGCTGGCTCAGCCAGTGGACTTTTCGGATCATCGCCAGACTGCCAATCCTCGGGCTGAGGACGGTCTTCCGTCTGGGTGGCCACGTCCTTCGAGGTAATCTCGGTAAACGGCCATTCTCCATTGTTGTTGATCAACTTCTTCATTTTGACATAATTGTAGATAAACTTGGCAGACATGTTGAAAATCGTAGTAAAAAAATCTCAGTGAATAAATCGCTAGGGGGGCGCATCCAACCTTGGATCACAACGCCTCGAAGAGTCTGAATCAGTGACTTGATTAAAAGTTCAGTTGCGGACCTTCTAGAGCAGCCATTCTTCTTGTTGAAGTTGGTTGAAAACAAAAATGATAAAACTCCTTGACTCTTTCAGTCTGCTCCTGATTGAGCCGTGACTATATCAAGTCCTTGTTTGTGTGCTGACTCTAGGTCGTTTTGTTTCTTGTAGGCGCTTGGGTGTGCCTTGATTACCGATTTTCTT
>CAJHNH020006514.1:0-12018 GCA_905116865.2 Candidula unifasciata | reverse complement strand
CCCCATTTAAGGACACTCACATTTAAATGTCTTGCATTTTTTTTTTTGCGCTATGTTGTAAATCTTTGGGTCGTCCCACTTTTTAAGTATTTCCGTTCCTTGTTTATCTTCCGGTACGTTTTTTATGAGTTCGGGTAATGTTCGGTGTTGCTGATGAATTTTCTTGCTGGCGTAACATTTCTTTCTTTTATTCTCATTACAGGTTCGTCGTTTTCCGTATTTTTTCACCGTTCACCGTATATTCCCGAAACCCACATTTTTTGGGGTTCCCCGGGAGGGCACGGTCAGTCAAAACCACACCACAAATTATTTATAATATTATATTATATAAATAATATAAATATTATATAATATTATATATATAACTACAACACACACCACACCCCCAAATATTATATATTATATATATTATATATAATATATATATATATTATATATATACCATTAATCGTTCATCTGTATTTTTCGCACATCTATATTCAACTTTTTGTCCATATTGACCCCTTCCCTTGTTTACTTACATCTTTCTTGTACCTTCTATACAACATGCCCCATACACAGCACATTCCTTTGTTTTTTCCACACGTACTCCTCATGCATCCTCTACTTCCATACCTTCCTTAGCTGGGGTTTTCCCGGAGTCACCACCTGCCCTTTTCCCTTCTGTTTTTTAGAGCTGATCTTAACTTAGTCTTTTTAGTTTTTTTTTTGTTTTGAGTGATGCCAGTGACGGTGGTGATTTTAATAGATGATGGATTTTTTATTGCTTCGCATTCTCAAATTTCCCCTTTTGCATTTTTGGGGGCCCATAAATAGGCCCTAAGGGCTCTGTTTTCAAAGTAAAAAGGCTTCATCCCTTTTGTTGTCCCCCAAGTTCCAGAGCCATAAAAAAAAGAGAAGCATCTTCAGGAACTGAAATTGGCGCCTACGCGAAAAGTGTTTTGCATCACTTGATAAGACTCAATAAGGAAAAAATCATGGTTTTTTTTGTCCGGGATTTCAGTTTGTGAGGCAATGAACAGGCTGTTAAATGATTCTTTCGTCCCGGACGGTGACTACATTATGAAAAACGGTGTAGTGAAACTGGCTGGTTTAAAATGGACAGTTCGTAGAACAGAAAAAAATTTTACATTGCAATTTATTCAATGGGGGGGGGGGTGAGGGGGAGCGGGGTTAAAGGAAAAAAAAAAGGGGGGGGGTGAGGGTCTTCGGAGGATTTTAAACAAGAGTAGGCAAGATGGAGGATTTTTAATAAATTTTCTTTTTGTTTTTTGGCATGTCAACCCTTCGCTTTTACTTGGAAAAGTAGACGGGGACGGAGGGAATGTCTCGAGTCAGTATGTCATTTTTGATTATCGATTCATTCATTCTTTAAAAAAAAGTTCGTAGGCCTACCTTTTTTAGCAGTTTGGGGACTTATCCGGTCAAAAAGGGCTCTTTTTATTTTTTAATTTCCGTTTTTTCACTTTTCCCAAAACTTCCCTTCTTTTCCCCTTTTTTATCAAATTTTTCACATTACTCTGGCTTCTTTTATCTCACTCTCTATTCATTCACACGTTAAACGTGAATACACGATTGTTCAAGAAAACAAAAGGAGGAAAAACATTAACACCGCAGTTATAAAATCTTCCCAACGGCCAAGAGATAGAATAACAGCGGAGGAAAAAGTGAAAGACGTTTAAGGAGATATCAACACCAGCGCTATCGGCAGTTCAGTTATGAATGACATTGTACACATGAGGTATTTGATCAGTGCAATCCTTGACCGTTGACTGCCATATGTTACAGTTGTGTTCCCACTTTTGGGTCATTATAATAGACGGCATTTCGACTTGTCCTTTTTCTTCTATCTACACCTTTGTCCCTCTTTGGAAACGTTGGGTCAAAACCAACTGTCCCCAACATCAATATCATTTGTCTATTGTATGCTAGCTCACCCATATCTCTTTAAATTTCATTTTATAGTTTATTCTCAATGTATTTTGTGAGTCTATAACCTTTATTTCAACGCCATTGTGGGTTCTAGTTGCCAAGACCCTTCTAGTTATATTGGTTCTGAGGTTTTTCCTAGAGTTTCCCCTATCCAACGCAAGCGTCATTTCAGGGGCTTGTTTTATGTTAGACTTCGGATTTTCTTGACTCCTCAGCAAGATGCACTCTCCGGCCTTCGATTGAAAGGGACCCCTAATTTTTTTTTTTTTAAAAAAATAAGTCACCTTCTACGGTTATTCTTGTCAGAGAAAGCAGTGGGGCGGGGTCTTTGCTTAATTATTATCTATCACCTCCCCCCCCCACTCCCCCCCGCCCCTACGATGGTGCGCCCCCACGGAACCAATGCGACGAGGGGGTGGAGGGGTGTGGGGTGGGTGAGTACAGTTGTCTAAAAACACTCATGCCATATCTGTCAGATTGTTTAAAAAAAAAATAATCAGCTAAGCTTATATCTACATAAATTACCAAATTTCATTTTTTTTTTCTTATAGGTTATTAGTTTCTTTGTGAATCCGAAAATTAAGTTTTCCCCATTCCTAACTTTTCCACCCCCACCAGCCCTTCCTCACTCTGAATCCTCCCCCCCTCCCTCACTCTAGCAGTAATACCAATTTCCATATTTTTTTTTTTTATATGGTTTTTTTATTAGTTTACCGCAACTGCTGTGTGGTTGGGCAGACAGGTATAGGTCCCCATGATGACATGGACCTTCTCTCAACAGCCCATGCCCGGTGCAACAAAGGCACCTGTTATTTTGAGAGCTTGGGCATCATGCTCTCGCCCCCCCCCCCCACCACCGCCCCATCTCACCCGCTTCCCAATCAGGTTGAAAGGCCATCCATTTTGTATTTTGCGTGGCACCTGATGTAGTAGATAAATCAATGTATCCAGTAGATTTTGCGTTTGCACCCATAAAAAGTGCTGTTAAGTTTTTAGTTCCGACAAATTAAATCAAGGCATCCCTTTGGGCGATGCGATTTTTCGTTATTTTGAAGCCCTACTCTGGCTTTTTTTCCAGGGTGCCGCAGGCTGACGGCGTATTTCTCCGGGACCTCTCCAACGGGTGATCCTCATGCCGCATGGTGGCAGTTTGTGTCATCGAGTGTTTCTCGATTGTGGTGATGTCCCTGGTGGAACGAACGAAACGAAACGAACGAACTTTATTTTTCAAGGGTTACAAATTAGGCCCGCAGGCTTGGCTTACATTCGGCCCTTCCAAACTTCCATCTTTCACACAGCCGTTGTATTTCATCAATGAAGCATGTTATATTTTATGTAAATATATATGCATTAAATATGTATATATATATATATATATATATATAGAAGTATATATTATATTTTATATATATATCTAAATCAAAAAACACAAGCATGGTGGTAACACGCGCGAACACACACACCCACATTCACAACACAAGCCAAATCACTCACTTACAACCAACCATGGCACCCAGTCATTAATAATGAAAAGAGGAATGCACAATTAAAAATTTGAGAAATATAGAAAAGAAACAAAACAACAAAAAAGAGAAGAAGAAAAAAAAAATTACAATATCTAAGTCTTAATTACAAATGCTGGAATGTGCTCTAATTTATACTGACATTACTTGAACGTTTGAAAGAGTATAATAAAAAGCCTATTCAAAATATGATGTAAGTCTTACAGGTTGCATAATATAAACATCATCAAAACCAATTACATATTAGTTACAAATATTGGAATGCATTCGACTGACATCTTCAGTTTTAACAATAATAAGCTTCAGTTTTCAACCCCCACCAAGTCCCCCCCTCCTCCCCGCCCCCCCCCCAAAAAAAAATCGTTAATAAGAAATACATCAAAGCCTTAACATACTATAATCTTTTTAGGGGGGGGGGGGGCATATAGTCTGTAGTGAGATAATAATCAAATAGTTTCCGATTGTATCTAAAGGGGTTATTGATAGTTTTTATTTCCGGTGGAAGATTATTCCACAGCTGAGCTGCAGAGTACGCTAAGCTTGTTTTATATAGGTCTATTCTAGGTTTAGACATATGCAATATGTTAAGGCGTTTGCTATGTCTTCCATTGTATTTAAATAATGGCCAAAGGTAACATGGAGCATTTTTAGATATGATTTTCTTAATAAGTTTAGCTTTATTGAATAGTAGGCGTTCCTGGAGCGGTAATAGCATGAGTTTCTTAATATAGGTGCGAACAGTCACTTTCATGACTATTAGCTATTAAACGAACAGCCCTTCTGTGCAGTGCTTTCAGCCGTTTGATGACTGAATTTGCACATCCATCCCATATTGTGGAGCAATAGTCTATGTGGGTCTGAATATGAGAAGTATAGAATAATTTCCTTGAGTTTTCATCCAGAAAGTTTTTAATTTTTGCTAGTTGGTATACCTTTGTAGCAGTTTGCTTAACAAGTGTTTGCACATGGGAGTTGAAGGTAAGATTTCCATCGATGATCAGACCTAAAGTTTTGTGCTCAGTTACACTTTCTACTGGTGTGTTACCTAGGTAGAGTTGAAGGGTTCTATGAGAGTTTAAAGTGCACAGTTTTTGTCTTGTTGTTATTAACATATATTTTGTCTTACTCATGTTGATTTGCATGCGGTTTGCGTACCTCCAACTAACTACATCGTTTAATTCTTTTTGCAAAGACAACTCTAGTGTATTACAAGTTCGAGCATTTGAATGGATGGTACAGTCATCCGCGAATAAATCGCACGACGACGATAGACTTAAGGGCAGATCATTTATGTAAATTGCAAATAAAATGGGGCCAAGAATAGAACCCTGAGGAACTCCAGAATTTAAAGTAGTAGTCTGTGATATAGATTTATTATGTGAAACAACTTGTTTTCTGTTTAATAAAAAAGATGTTAGCATTGTTAACAGGTTGGAACTCACTTTCATTGTTACCAGCTTTCGGATAAGAATAGTGTGGTCTATCATGTCAAAGGCCTTTTTGAAGTCTGTAAACACTGCACCACATATCTTATCTTTGTTATTATTCTGATGCCAGTTTTCTATCATATTTGTTAAGGCAGTATGACAAGAATATTTTGGTCGAAACCCTGACTGGTTGTCAACAATAAGTTCGTTTTGATCTAAATATTGGAGTAATATCTTGTGAATGTGTTTTTCTAGTGGTTTTGATAGGGATGATAGTAGAGAGATAGGTCTGTAGCTACTGGGAATACTACTGTCTAATGATCTAGATTTTATATGAGGATAGACTTTGGCAATTTTAAAGGCTGGAGGAAAGTAACCCTTGGCGATGCACTGGTTGTAAATGTAGGTTAATGACGTGCAGATAACTGATGCAGTACAACGAAGGATCCTATTGCTCACACCATCTAGACCTGATGCATTACTGTTTTTGAGATTAGCGAGATATTTAAAAACGTCATTGACTGACATCAAAGGCATGTCAGTGGGAAAATTTCTGGAGCATTTATTCTCACAAAATGTTGACAGCATGGATAAATCACATGGATAGCTCGGTATTGTAGCCTTTATCTGCTCTATGTCATCCTGAAAGTAATTGCTGAAATCATCAGATGATATATTAGATGTTACCACACGTGTTGAAGTGTTTTTGTTTGTCAGTGTGTTAATTGCCTTCCATATATCCTTACTGTTTCTTTTATCTGATACTAGGTTTCTGAAATAGTTCTTTTTTTCCTTTCAAAAAACATACTGTACTTTGTTACGCAAACTACGATATGTGACAAAGTTCTTATCTTTGTGTGCCCTATCTCGTTCTCTCATAATGTCGACTACTTCCTGTTTGATCCATGGTGATTTAGTCTGATGTTTCACACGGACCTCCTTAACTGGCACATGTTTATTAAAAACCCCAAGGAAAGTCTTTAGCCAATATTCCAGAGCATCATCCGGATCAGGAAGTTGATAAACATGGTCAAGAGGTGAACTTAGCAAATCTAGTAAAAATGCCTCTTGACTGAAATTTTTATAGCTTCTAAATTTTATGCTTAAATGTTTGTGTTTTGGAATTTACTTCCCTTTTTCGACCACGTACAGCAGACAGGAAAATGATCGGACGTTGCAGTAGTGGGAACCTTGCATTCTACTATATTTTCAGGACGTGTTGTATAAATGTGATCTATAAGTGTTGAAGATCATTTAGTTACTCTAGTAGGTTGTTTAACTAGTTGTTGGAGATTGTATGAAGTAACTATATTCTCCCATGTATTGTTAGACTTTTGAGTATCGATATTGAAGTCCCCAAGAAGTATGATTTCTCTGCCTATAGTAATCACTGCATCCATCATGGCAGTGAAATTTTCATACCAAATGTTTCCAGCGCTGAAGTTGCGATAAAGATAACCAACTAGTAGTGGTTGGTGATTTTGTAGTTTTAACTCAAGCCAAACACATTCTATCTCACTACTTTCTAAGTCTGGCCTGCGGAAAACATTAAGTGAACTACATAAGTAGACCGCTATACCTGTCTCTTGTTTCTTATGTGGATCTCTTCTAATAACACTATAACCATTTATCGATACATCATCATCTGAGATGTAATCATTTAATCGACTTTCAGTAAGACCGAAAATCTGAAAATGTTGACTAAGGATGAGAGATAATTCGGGCAGTTTGCCCATTAGATGACATATATTAAGATGACCTAATCTAAGACCAGCTCTACTGAGCCAGTTTTCAAGTTGGCTAGACATTTCTAGAAAGCGTAAAGTGCAAACGAGCAGTGCAAAATAAAAGCACTATGCGAGATAATAACAAGTAAAGGCAGAACAAAAGTAATGGGGAAAAAACGCACAAAAAATATTAACGTGCAAGAGAGTAAATGACAGTTAACAATCAATGTCTTAGCAGCTCACAAGTTAAAATAATATAACAAGTATAATAGTAGCTTATTGCACAGTAAATGTGTATATTTGTGTATGTGTATGTGCGTGTATTTGAGATTGTACCCCGAGACTGGTCGAGTGGGTAGCGGAGTACAGGCTAAGAAATACACGAAACGTTCAAAGGTCTGCTCAAAGAAAATTTAGTCAATGAAGTAAATACACGAAACGTTCAAGAAATACGACTCTTTGTGCTGAGGATTTGTATATCTTTAACAGGTATTGTATTCGACTGGCCTATACTGCAGTGACATTAGGAATGCCTGTCTAAGTAGACCAGGGCTAAAACGCATCAGATGTAACATATCAGGATTACAATGAATTGGATATTGTTGTTCAGGTGTGTAGCTGTTTCCAATAGCTGACCTCAGATTTTGGTCGGGGGAGGTCTGGCGCAACAGGGAAGCGCTAACGGAGGATGGTTGTCTGCTAGGAAGAGGAGGAAACATGTCCTCAAAGTTATCTCCCGCCTGTGTGAAGGTGGGTGTGGGTTGTTGAGCTTGTAGCGGTCGATTTCCCCTTGAAGGCTGCTGTGATACTGTGGTGGCGGGAGATCGGGTGTCAGCAATGTGGGCGATTTTACTTGCCGTGACTGGCTTGTATCCTCTGGTTTGAGAATCGTGTTTAGTAGAAATTAGTGGTTTTCGTACTTCTGTGTTGGGTGTCTGTTGTGTTCTGTCTGGGTATTTCAAATTTTTGGCTAGTATGCCAGAGTAGATGTGTGAATTTGGTCCTTATATAGAAGCTTTTTTGGTGCACCAGACTTTGCCGTAAAAAAAGGTGTATTGTTTATAAAATATAAATTGTGCTGACTGCAAAATTTCTCTAGTATCTTATTGTTAGAGTCAGCCAGACTGCGCTGACTGCCAAACTGGGGCACCAGTATAGAACTCAGAAATATGGATGAATTTGGGCACATGCCACGCACTACGTCCAGTAATGTCCGCAGCTGATATGTTGTGATTTGTTCGTTGTTGATGGTGTCGTTGATTCCAATGTGAACGGTGGTTTTCTTTATGTTATTATGGGTACCCAGCCGCTGTGTTCTTTCTGTTAGCCTGTCTACCCCTGCACCTGGTAGCGGAATTACAGTTACAACATCGCTCTCTGATGTGGACATACGACTGCTGTAAAGTGCTTTCAGTAAGGAGTCCCCGATAATAATATGGGTGGAGTCCTGAGATACATGTATTTGGGCTTCTTGGTAGCCAGCACGTCTTGCTGGGGGTTTCTGCCATTGTTGCCTTTCAATAATTCCATTTTCACGCACAACAGATGGTGCTTTCTTGACGTGTGTGCTGCATGTTGGCATTGTAGTGATTGGTTTATCGCTTGCAACCGAATGCTCTAGAAGCGCATCAAAACGATTGCTAATTTTAATGCCAATAGGATAAATACGTTCTTCTTCAACTTCGTTATTTCTATTTACAGTTGTGTCCTCTGGAGCTGCAAGTTTTCTATGTTGTTTTGATGGCGGTTCCAGTGACTGGACACTGTCAGTCTGAGTTGCCATGTTAACAGTTTGTGCACATCTAAAAGATTGAATAATACTTTTTAGTGTTTCATTTTCTTCTCTCAGAAGCGTGATTTCCCCCTGGAGTGTGGCGTAATTATCATTTATTTGATTATTGTTTTTAATGCTGGCAACGACAGCATCAGCAAGTGTCTTTAAGGCTGTTTCAATGCCTTCAACGCGACGCTGACAATCAGAGATGGGTTGACTGATGGCAGGGACATTCTCTTGGTCAGTCAGTGTGGTCGTTTCGTCTGGTGCAATGTTTTGCAGATGTATTTTTTCTGCCGGTGCCACGTTCTGGAGAGGTATGGATTGGTCTGTTGCCACGTTACCGAGACGTGTTATTTTCTCTTGATGACGCTCCGGTAGATATTCAATAGCTAACAGAACTGGTCGATCTGCAGCTATTTGGGCCGGACTAGTAACATTAGTGTCAGTAGCCTGTATCAACTCAGAACTGTCCAACATTACAACTGGCGACTGAGCAGGTTGTGGATTCTTACCAGAAAACATGCAGAACTGGGGATGACTTTAAAAACTCGTCATATGTTTTCTGGGCTGAGAATTCCAAGGAAACGAATTCCACAGCCAACCACGATTTAATTGCCTCAACTGAGCCCTGGGCCAGTAGTTTGTTTTTCGTGTGGTACAAATGAATTGTTTTCGCTGGTGAAATTATTTTGTCCTCCACGTGTGCGCCTTGTTTGTCTGTCCTGTGTTCAATGTGTTCATCTTGGTAGTGTCTGATGAGACAGGACCGAAAAGCCTCATACTGGAAACTGTTAATAAAGGTAACAGTTAAACATTTTCCCTTATTGGAATGCTTGATGGTAAAGAAAAGAAGATAAGAGTTCCGACGAAATTCTTCACCGACAAAGGACTGCGCGCTACACCTGGCTGACCTAGCCGTTAGAGGTACATACTCAAATTATAGATTTATTACAGGCTGCATGGAGTTTTGGAATTTTGCTCTGTCAGTTTGGCATCCAGGATACAATTCTTGAAGCCTTGGAATGGTCGAATCTACAGGCGGTAGATCGAGAGAGAGAGAGAGAGAGAGAGAGAGAGAGAGAGAGAGAGAGAGAGAGAGAGAGAGAGAGAGAGAGAAAAAAAAGACAGATAGAGAGATACAGAGAGAGATAGAGAGAGGATGAAAGTGAGACAGAACACCTAATACGCATGTCGTAGAAGGCGATTACTTTGGGGTGTTTCCTTCGAAGTGGGAGTACATCTGCCTGGGAAGCGACGAACCAACGGTCTGCTTACAAATAAACTAGATCTGTAAAACGGATATGCACGCAAAACTCAAGTTCTGGAACAAGGTTTAAGTCAAGAAGTGGATCATCATCATCATCCTCATCATTATCATCATCATTTGTGTGTCGTTAGACGACACAGTGGGCTAGCATTCGATTCCTCAACTCCGCTCTAATGCGCGCAACTTTCTTGATTTCTGACATGAAGTTCATCCCAGCATTTTTAGCTTTTCATAATAATGTTCTTCCTAATCTTTTCTGTAGACCTCCTTTTTTTCTCTCAGACCGTTTGTTTCCCATTTTAGAGCTTGTTTTATAATTCTTTGCTCATTTCGTGTCACAGTGTGTCTAATACTGATTGCAGTCGATATATGTATTTGTCCAGACATTTCTCGGATCTCCTCACTATTTTTAAAATCATCCATATTTTGTGTTCGCGACTTTTGTCGGACGTATATTTTCAAATGCATTTAACTTTCTTTCAATATCCTTCGTGGTTATCCAACTATCGCTTGCATATGTTACATTTGAAAGATTCGTTGTTAGGTCTAGTTAGATATTAAAGCTGTATAGCTTGTAGATTTTTATATTGTTGAGACTTAGGAGAAATTATTGTTGCTTTGTTAATGCGTATCATAATTTTCTTTGTTATATCTCCATAAGAGTCAAAATTGCTACCCAAATAGGTGAAATGGTCCGTTACTTTTGTTGGTTTGTTTTATGACATGATATCTACATGACCTGTTGTTGGATCTTTAAAATATTTGTTTCTCATAACTTATTTGTAGTCCTATTTTTGGTGCCGTGGACGACACATCTTCTGTTTTTTTTTGCATGCCTTTGTTATTTTCATTTAACAGAATAACATCATCTGTGAAATCCAAATCTTCCAGTTTTTTATTCTCTACCCAGTCAATGCCAGTATTGCCTGTGCAGCTTTTTAAATTACCCAATCAATGGCTACTTCTAACAACAAGAGAGATAGAATGCAACCTTGTTTTACTCCAGCTTCCATCAAAACCGGTCACTTAGACCATGTTCAGAGCACACTGTACATTCTGTACTATTGTATACATTTCTGATAATGCGTATTATTTAGGCTGGTATGCCGTAGCATTCCAAAATTCCCCAAAGGGAAATTCAGTGTATGATTTCAAAGCCTAACATTCAGGATGAGAGGTAATTCCTTCTCATTGTTTGTCTTAAATAAGTCTCATGGTAGTTTAAAAAAAAATAAATCCTGACAACTTCTTCAAGTTACCAAAACCACTTTGTTACTCTGTCATGATTGTATAAACTGCCTCTTTAATTCTATTGATGACTTCTTTGCAAAAAGGTTTTTGACATAACAGATAGTAAGGCAATTACTCTCCATTTATTGCAGATTACCTTTAAGGTTTTCATACTTATTCCTTTCTTCCACTGTTCTGGGACTCTTTTCTCTTCCCATGTTTTGTTAAGTAGTTCTAACAGTTGCTGAATGTTGTCTCGTCGGGGACATTTATGTTGTAATATTATCATCACCCACTGTCTTGTTTTTTGAAAATAATATTCTGCCTGTTTGATTTGCATAACATTGATCGCCAGAATGATAGACTTAGGAGTTAATATCGGCACGGCAAAAAACAGGACGCACACCAGGCACATCAGAGGACTTGTTAATCAACACACAACTGGTACTATTAGCCACCTGACGCTGGGTTCATACTGAGGGGAGGATCTGAGCACCTATGGACATGCCCGGCGTGTAATGATGGCAACTCATTCGACTAACTTACTAACTAATTAACTAACTAACCAACTAACTAAACTAAGATGCTCCTCAAGAAGTGAATAAACAACAAGAATTTTCCGTCTCAGTCTACAGCTGGTGAACTCGAAAAAGAAGAAGAAGAAGAAGAAGAAGAAGAAGAAGAAGAAGAAGAAGAAGAAGAAGAAGAAGAAGAAGAAGAAGAAGAAAAAGAAAAAGAAGAAGAAGACTGTCGTGAAATGATAGTCATTACACATCGGTTTGTAAGGCTGATAACCTGTCTTACCTGTAATCTGCACAAAATTCAAACTTGGACTCGCCCAGAAATATATAGTCCCTTATATCTATATATATAGGCCTGTATTGGACAACATTATTATGTCTGCCTTTTCTGGTTACTTTAACTAAACTCCACTTTTAAATGTATTTCTTTTGGGGATATATTTAGGGAGTTAATTGAGGTTTCTTGGAAACCGATTTACTCCTTGCCCCAGTATACAAGGAACTTCTTTTGTACCAACACCTGAAATGTCTAACTGACGCCATTCTCCTTGCCAGCTTCTCAAGCCTCCAGATGTGTTAATCTGTGCCTGTATACTTTAAATTTTCAAGGCAAT
>CAJHNH020006513.1:0-12018 GCA_905116865.2 Candidula unifasciata | reverse complement strand
AAAACTGAATGTCTGGTTGGCATTTTGGTACAAAGCTGGGGGCAACAATTGAGATAACATAAAAATGACCACAAGTGACATTTTTCCAGAATTTATGCCTGTTTCGCGTTTGGCAAAAATCATATTTTCCAAAAAGTTGCCTATTTAGTTCTCAGTCTATCATTTCACACTTGACGAGATACTCTAGATGAGAAATTGGACACTTTGGGCTCATATGTGAACACAAAAAAACTAGATAAATATAAAAGTGAAAAAACAAATTTTACGAAGAGAAATGTTTCCTAACAACTTGTTTGTGTCCTACCACTAAACAGTGAGTCCCAGACAATTATTTGACACATGAATAGACACGCTAGATGCAGAGTAGGTTAAACTGAAGTGTCTGATTTGGCATTTTTGTTACAATCTGGGGCAACAATTGAGATAACATAAAATAATGACCCACAAGTGACATATTTTGCAGAAGTTTAAAAATTTTGCTTACGCGTTTGGCCAACTGAATATTGCAAAAAATTGCCAATTTAGTCTCAGTCTATCATTTCACCCTTGAACGATATACTCTAGATGAGAAATTGGACACTTTGGAGCTTTGTTGGTGACAGAAAAATGGATAAGATAAAAGTGAAAAAACAATTATTACTGAAGAATTGTTCCAACAACTTGTTTTTGTCCCTACAACTAAACAGTGACGTCCCTAGACAATTATTTGGACGACATGAATAACACGCTAGAGGCATAGTGTCCTTAACACTGGATGTCTGATTGTGCATTTTGTACAATCGGGGGCAACAATTGAGATAACATAAAAATGACCACAATGTCCATTTTCGCAGTAAGTTTATGCCTTCGCGTTTGGCCAAAACATATTTTTCCAAAATTGCCAATTTAGTTTCAGTCTATCATTTCACACTTGACGAGTAATACTCTAGAGTGATGAAATTTGGTACATCGTTTGGGCTCGTTGGTGACAGAAAAATAGATAAGATAGAAAGGTGAATACAATTTATCGAACAAATTTAGGTTTCACTACAACTTGTTTGTGTCCTACCACTAAACAGTGAGTCCCAGACAATTATTTTACACATGAATAGACACGCTAGATGCAGAGTAGTTAAACTGAATGTCTGATTTGGCATTTTTGTACAATCTGGGAGGCAACAATTGAGATAACATAAAAATGACCACAAGTGACAATTTTTCCAGAATTTATGCCTTACGCGTTTGGCCAAAATAATATTTCCAAAAGTTGCCAATTTAGTCTCAGTCTATCATTTCACACTTGACGAGATACTCTAGATGAGAAATTGGACACTTTGGAGCTCGTTGGTGACAGAAAAATAGATAAGATAAAAGTGAAAAACAAATTTTACGAACAATTGTTCCTAACAACTTGTTTGTGTCCTACCACTAAACATTGAGTCCCAGACAATTATTTTACACATGAATAGACACGCTAGATGCAGAGTAGGTAAACTGTAATGTCTGATTTGGCATTTTTTTGTAATCTGGTGGCAACAATTGAGATAACATAAAAATGACCACAAGTGACATTTTTCCAGAATTTATGCCTTTCGCGTTTGGCCAAAATCATATTTTCCAAAAAGTTGCCAATTTAGTCTCAGTCTATCATTTCACACTTGACGAGATACTCTAGATGAGAAATTGGACACTTTGGAGCTCATAGGTGACAGAAAAATAGATAAGATAAAAGTGAAAAACAAATTTTACGAAGAATTGTTCCTAACAACTTGTTTGTGTCCTACCACTAAACATTGAGTCCCCGACAATTATTTTACACATGAATAGACACGCTAGATGCAGAGTAGGTAAACTGAATGTCTGATTTGGCATTTTGGTACAATCTGGGGGCAAAACAATTGAGATAACATAAAAATGACCACAAGTGACATTTTTCCAGAATTTATGCCTTTCGCGTTTGGCCAAAATCATATTTTCCAAAAAGTTGCCAATTTAGTCTCAGTCTATCATTTCACACTTGACGAGATACTCTAGATGATAAATTGGACACTTTGGAGCTCGTTGGTGACAGAAAAAATAAGATAAGATAAAAGTGAAAAACAAATTTTACGAAGAATTGTTCCTAACAACTTGTTTGTGTCCTACCACTAAACATTGAGTCCCAGACAATTTATTTTACACATGAATAGACACGCTAGATGCAGAGTAGGTAAACTGGAATGTCTGATTTTGGCATTTTGTACAATCTGGGGGCAACAATTGAGATAACATAAAAAATGACCACAAGTGACATTTTTGCAGAATTTATGCCTTACGCGTTTGGCCAAAATCATATTTTCAAAAAAGTTGCCAATTTAGTCTCAGTCTATCATTTCACACTTGACGAGATACTCTAGATGATAAATTGGACACTTTGGAGCTCGTTGGTGACAGAAAAATAGATATATAAAAAGTGAAAAAACAAATTTTACGAAGAAATTGTTCCTAACAAACTTTGTTTGTGTCCTACCACTAAACATTGAGTCCCAGACAATTATTTTACACATGAATAGACACGCTAGATGCAGAGTAGGTAAAACTGAATGTCTGATTTGGCATTTTTGTACAATCTGGGGGCAACAATTGAGATAACATAAAAATGACCACAAGTGACATTTTTCCAGAATTTATGCCTTTCGCGTTTGGCCAAAATCATATTTTCCAAAAAGTTGCCAATTTAGTCTCAGTCTATCATTTCACACTTGACGAGATACTCTAGATGATAAATTGGACACTTTGGAGCTCGTTGGTGACAGAAAAATAGATAAGATAAAAGTGAAAAACAAATTTTACAAAGAATTGTTATTAACCACTTGTTTGTGTCCTACCACTAAACACTGAGTCCCAGACAATTATTTTACACATGAATAGACACGCTAGATGCAGAGTAGGTAAACTGAATGTCTGATTTGGCATTTTGGTACAATCTGGGGGCAACAATTGAGATAACATAAAAATGACCACAAGTGACATTTTTCCAGAATTTATGCCTTTCGCGTTTGGCCAAAATATTATTTGCAAAAAAGTTGCCAATTTAGTCTCAGTCTATCATTTCACACTTGACGAGATACTCTAGATGAGAAATTGGACACTTTGGAGCTCGTTGGTGACAGAAAAATAGATAAGATAAAAGTGAAAAACAAATTTTACGAAGAATTGTTCCTAACAACTTGTTTGTGTCCTACCACTAAACATTGAGTCCCAGACAATTATTTTACACATGAATAGACACGCTAGATGCAGAGTAGGTAAACTGAATGTCTGATTTGGCATTTTTGTACAATCTGGGGGCAACAATTGAGATAACATAAAAATGACCACAAGTGACATTTTTCAGAATTTATGCCTTTCGCGTTTGGCCAAAATCATATTTTTCCAAAAGTTGCCAATTTAGTCTCAGTCTATCATTTCACACTTGACGAGATACTCTAGATGAGAAATTGGACACTTTGGAGCTCGTTGGTGACAGAAAAATAGATAAGATAAAAGTGAAAAACAAATTTTACGAAGAATTGTTCCTAACAACTTGTTTGGTGTCCTACCACTAAACAGTGAGTCCCAGACAATTATTTTACACATGAATAGACACGCTAGATGCAGAGTAGTTAAACTGGATGTCTGATTTGGCATTTTTGTACAATCTGGGGGCAACAATTGAGATAACATAAAAATGACCACAAGTGACATTTTTGCAAATTTATGCCTTACGCGTTTTGGCCAAAATCATATTTTGAACCAAAAAGTTGCCAATTTTAGTCTCAGTCTATCATTTCACACTTGACGAGATACTCTAGATGAGAAATTGGACACTTTGGAGCTCGTAGGTGACAGAAAAATAGATAAGATAAAAGTGAAAAACAAATTTTACGAAGAAATGTTCCTAACAACTTGTTTGGGTCCTACCACTAAACAGTGAGTCCCAGACAATTATTTTACACATGAATAGACACGCTAGATGCAGAGTAGTTAAACTGGATGTCTGATTTGGCATTTTTGTACAATCTGGGGGTAACAATTTAGATAACATAAAAATGACCACAAGTGACAATTTTGCAGAATTTATGCCTTTCGCGTTTGGCCAAAATCATATTTTCCAAAAAGTTGCCAATTTAGTCTCAGTCTATCATTTCACACTTGACGAGATACTCTAGATGAGAAATTGGACACTTTGGAGCTCGTTGGTGACAGAAAAATAGATAAGATAAAAGTGAAAAAACAAATTTTACGAAGAAAATGTTCCTAACAACTTGTTTGTGTCCTACCACTAAACAGTGAGTCCCAGACAATTATTTTACACATGAATAGACACGCTAGATGCAGAGTAGGTTAAAACTGGATGTCTGATTTGGCATTTTGGTACAATCTGGGGGCAACAATTGAGATAAACATAAAAATGACCACAAGTGACAATTTTGCAGAATTTATGCCTTACGCGTTTGGCCAAAATAATATTTTCAAAAAAGTTGCCAATTTAGTCTCAGTCTATCATTTCACACCTTGACGAGATACTCTAGATGATAAAATTGGACACTTTGGAGCTCGTTGGGTGACAGAAAAATAGATAAGATAAAAGTGAAAAAAACAAATTTTACGAAGAAATGTTCCTAAACAACTTGTTTGTGTCCTACCACTAAACATTGAGTCCCAGACAATTATTTTTACACATGAATAGACACGCTAGATGCAGAGTAGTTAAACTGGATGTCTGATTTGGCATTTTTGTACAATCTGGGGGCAACAATTGAGATAACATAAAAATGACCACAAGTGACAATTTTGGCAGAATTTATGCCTTACGCGTTTGGGCCAAAATCATATTTTCCAAAAAGTTGCCAATTTTAGTCTCAGTCTATCATTTCACACTTGACGAGATACTCTAGATGATAAATTGGACACTTTGGAGCTCGTTGGTGACAGAAAAAATAGATAAGATAAAAGTGAAAAACAAATTTTTACGAAGAAATGTTCCTAACAACTTGTTTGTGTCCTACCACTAAACAGTGAGTCCCAGACAATTTTTTTTACACATGAATAGACACGCTAGATGCAGAGTATTTAAACTGGATGTCTGATTTGGCAATTTTGTACTATGTGGGGGCAACAATTGAGATTACAAAAAAATGACCACCAGTGACAATTTTGCAGAATTTATGCCTTACGCCTTCGGCCAAAATAATATTTGCAAAAAAGTTGCCAATTTAGTTTCAGTCTATCATTTCACACTTGACGAGATACTCTAGAAGAGAAATTTGACACTTTGAAGCTCGTTAGGGACAGAAAAAAATAGATAAGATAAAAGTGAAAAACAAATTTTACGGTGAATTGTTCCTAACAACTTGTTTGTGTCCTACCACTAAACATTGAGTTCCAGACAATTATTTTACACAGTTATAGACACGCTAGATGCAGAGTAGTTAAACTGGATGTCTGATTTGGCATTTTGGTACAATCTGGGGGCAACAATTGAGATAACATAAAAATGACCACAAGTGACAATTTTGCAGAATTTATGCATTACGCGTTTGGCCAAAAAACAATATTTGCAAAAAAGTTGCCAAATTAGTCTCAGTCTATCATTTCACACTTGACGAGATACTCTAGATGAGAAATTGGACATATTGGAGCTCATAGGTGACAGAAAAATAGATAAGATAAAAGTGAAAAACAAATTTTACGAAGAAATGTTCCGAACAACTTGTTTGTGTCCTACCACTAAACAGTGAGTCCCAGACAATTATTTTACACATGAATAGACACGCTAGATGCAGAGTAGGTAAACTGAATGTCTGATTTGGCATTTTTGTACAATCTGGGGGCAACAATTGAGATAACATAAAAATGACCACAAGTGACATTTTTTGCAGAATTTATGCCTTTCGCGTTTGGCCAAAATCATATTTTCAAAAAAGTTGCCAATTTAGTCTCAGTCTATCATTTCACACTTGACGAGATACTCTAGATGAGAAATTGGACACTTTGGAGCTCATTGGTGACAGAAAAATAGATAAGATAAAAGTGAAAAACAAATTTTACGAAGAATTGTTCCTAACAACTTGTTTTGTGTCCTACCACTAAACAGTGAGTCCCAGACAATTTTTACACATGAATAGACACGCTAGATGCAGAGTAGTTAAACTGGATGTCTGATTTGGCATTTTTGTACAATCTGGGGGCAACAATTGAGATAACATAAAAATGACCACAAGTGACAATTTTGCAGAATTTATGCCTTACGCGTTTGGCCAAAATAATATTTGCAAAAAAGTTGCCAATTTAGTCTCAGTCTATCATTTCACACTTGACGAGATACTCTAGATGAGAAATTGGACACTTTGGAGCTCATAGGTGACAGAAAAAATAGATAAGATAAAAGTGAAAAACAAATTTGACGAAGAATTGTTCCTAACAACTTGTTTGTGTCCTACCACTAAACAGTGAGTCCCAGACAATTATTTTACACATGAATAGACACGCTAGATGCAGAGTAGGTAAACTGAATGTCTGATTTGGCATTTTGGTACAATCTGGGGGCAACAATTGAGATAACATAAAAATGACCACAAGTGATAATTTTGCAGATTTTATGCCTTACGCGTTTGGCCAAAATCATATTTGCAAAAAAGTTGCCAATTTAGTCTCAGTCTATCATTTCACACTTGACGAGATACTCTAGATGAGAAATTGGACACTTTGGAGCTCGTTGGTGACAGAAAAATAGATAAGATAAAAGTGAAAAACAAATTTTACGAAGAAATGTTCCGAACAACTTGTTTGTGTCCTACCACTAAACAGTGAGTCCCAGACAATTATTTTACACATGAATAGACACGCTAGATGCAGAGTAGGTAAACTGAATGTCTGATTTGGCATTTTGGTACAATCTGGGGGCAACAATTGAGATAACATAAAAATGACCACAAGTGATAATTTTGCAGAATTTATGCCTTACGCGTTTGGCCAAAAAACAATATTTGCAAAAAAGTTGCCAATTTAGTCTCAGTCTATCATTTCACACTTGACGAGATACTCTAGATGACAAATTAGACATTTTGGAGCTGATAGGTGACAGAAAAATAGATAAGATAAAAGTGAAAAACAAATTTTACGAAGAAATGTTCCGAACAACTTGTTTGTGTCCTACCACTAAACAGTGAGTCCCAGACAATTATTTTACACATGAATAGACACGCTAGATGCAGAGTAGTTAAACTGGATGTCTGATTTGGCATTTTGGTACAATCTTGGAGCAACAATTGAGATAACATAGAAATGACCACAAGTGACAATTTTGCAGTATTTATGCCTTTCGAGTTTGGCCAAAATCATATTTTCCACAAAGTTGCCAATTTAGTCTCAGTCTATCATTTCACACACACTTGACGAGATACTCTAGATGAGAAATTGGACACTTTGGATCTCATAGGTGACAGAAAAATAGATAAGATAAAAGTGAAAAACAAATTTTACGAAGAAATGTTCCTAACAACTTGTTTGTGTCCTACCACTAAACAGTGAGTCCCAGACAATTATTTTACACATGAATAGACACGCTAGATGCAGAGTAGGTAAACTGAATGTCTGATTTGGCATTTTTGTACAATCTGGGGGCAACAATTGAGATAACATAAAAATGACCACAAGTGACAATTTTGCAGAATTTATGCCTTTCGCGTTTGGCCAAAATAATATTTCCAAAAAAGTTGCCAATTTAGTCTCAGTCTATCATTTCACACTTGACGAGATACTCTAGATGATAAATTGGACACTTTGGAGCTCGTTGGTGACAGAAAAATAGATAAGATAAAAGTGAAAAACAAATTTTACGAAGAATTGTTCCTAACAACTTGTTTGTGTCCTACCACTAAACAGTGAGTCCCAGACAATTATTTTACACATGAATAGACACGCTAGATGCAGAGTAGGTAAACTGAATGTCTGATTTGGCATTTTGGTACAATCTGGGGGCAACAATTGAGATAACATAAAAATGACCACAAGTGACATTTTTCCAGAATTTATGCCTTTGGCGTTTGGCCAAAATCATATTTTCCAAAAAGTTGCCAATTTAGACTCAGTCTATCATTTCACACTTGACGAGATACTCTAGATGAGAAATTTGAAACTTTGAAGCTTGTAGATGACAGAAAAATTGATAAGATAAAAGTTAAAAAAAACAAATTTTACGAAGAAATGTTCCTAACAACTTGTTTGTGTCCTACCACTAAACATTGAGTCCCAGACAATTATTTTACACATGAATAGACACGCTAGATGCAGAGTAGTTAAAACTGGAATGTCTGATTTGGCATTTTTGTACAATCTGGGGGCAACAATTGAGATAACATAAAAATGACCACAAGTGACAATTTTTCCAGAATTTATGCCTTTCGCGTTTGGCCAAAATCATATTTGCAAAAAAAAGTGCCAATTTAGTCTCAGTCTATCATTTCACACTTGACGAGATACTCTAGATGATAAATTGGACACTTTGGAGCTCGTTGGTGACAGAAAAATAGATAAGATAAAAGTGAAAAACAAATTTTACGAAGAATTGTTCCTAACAACTTGTTTGTGTCCTACCACTAAACATTGAGTCCCAGACAATTATTTTACACATGAATAGACACGCTAGATGCAGAGTAGGTAAACTGAATGTCTGATTTGGCATTTTTGTACAATCTGGGGGCAACAAATTGAGATAACATAAAAATGACCACAAGTGACATTTTTTTTCAGAATTTATGCCTTTCGCGTTTGGCCAAAATCATATTTTCCAAAAAGTTGCCAATTTAGTCTCAGTCTATCATTTCACACTTGACGAGATACTCTAGATGAGAAATTGGACACTTTGGAGCTCATAGGTGACAGAAAAATAGATAAGATAAAAGTGAAAAAACAAATTTTACGAAGAAATGTTCCTAACAACTTGTTTGTGTCCTACCACTAAACAGTGAGTCCCAGACAATTATTTTACACATGAATAGACACGCTAGATGCAGAGTAGTTAAACTGAATGTCTGATTTGGCATTTTTGTGCAATCTGGGGGCAACAATTGAGATAACATAAAAATGACCACAAGTGACAATTTTCCAGAATTTATGCCTTTCGCGTTTGGCCAAAATCATATTTTCCAAAAATTTGCCAATTTAGTCTCAGTCTATCATTTCACACTTGACGAGATACTCTAGATGAGAAATTGGACACTTTGGAGCTCATAGGTGACAGAAAAATAGATAAGATAAAAGTGAAAAAACAAATTTTACAAAGAAATGTTCCTAACAACTTGTTTGTGTCCTACCACTAAACAGTGAGTCCCAGACAATTATTTTACACATGAATAGACACGCTAGATGCAGAGTAGTTAAACTGGATGTCTGATTTGGCATTTTGGTACAATCTGGGGGCAACAATTGAGATAACATAAAAATGACCACAAGTGACATTTTTCCAGAATTTATGCCTTTCGCGTTTGGCCAAAATAATATTTTCAAAAAGTTGCCAATTTAGTCTCAGTCTATCATTTCACACTTGACGAGATACTCTAGATGATAAATTGGACACTTTGGAGCTCGTTGGTGACAGAAAAATAGATAAGATAAAAGTGAAAAACAAATTTTACGAAGAATTGTTCCTAACAACTTGTTTGTGTCCTACCACTAAACATTGAGTCCCAGACAATTATTTTACACATGAATAGACACGCTAGATGCAGAGTAGTTAAACTGAATGTCTGATTTGGCATTTTTGTACAATCTGGGGGCAACAATTGAGATAACATAAAAATGACCACAAGTGACATTTTTCCAGAATTTATGCCTTTCGCGTTTGGCCAAAATAATATTTTCAAAAAAGTTGCCAATTTAGTCTCAGTCTATCATTTCACACTTGACGAGATACTCTAGATGAGAAATTGGACACTTTGGAGCTCATAGGTGACAGAAAAATAGATAAGATAAAAGTGAAAAACAAATTTTACGAAGAAATGTTCCTAACAACTTGTTTGTGTCCTACCACTAAACAGTGAGTCCCAGACAATTATTTTACACATGAATAGACACGCTAGATGCAGAGTAGTTAAACTGGATGTCTGATTTGGCATTTTGGTACAATCTGGGGGCAACAATTGAGATAACATAAAAATGACCACAAGTGACATTTTTCCAGAATTTATGCCTTTCGCGTTTGGCCAAAATAATATTTGCAAAAAAAATTGCCAATTTAGTCTCAGTCTATCATTTCACACTTGACGAGATACTCTAGATGAGAAATTGGACACTTTGGAGCTCGTAGGTGACAGAAAAATAGATAAGATAAAAGTGAAAAACAAATTTTACGAAGAATTGTTCCTAACAACTTGTTTGTGTCCTACCACTAAACAGTGAGTCCCAGACAATTATTTTACACATGAATAGACACGCTAGATGCAGAGTAGTTAAACTGAATGTCTGATTTGGCATTTTGGTACAATCTGGGGGCAACAATTGAGATAACATAAAAATGACCACAAGTGACATTTTTCCAGAATTTATGCCTTTCGCGTTGGCCAAAATCATATTTTCAAAAAAGTGCCAATTTAGTCTCAGTCTATCATTTCACACTTGACGAGATACTCTAGATGATAAAATTGACACACTTTGGAGCTCGTTGGTGACAGAAAAATAGATAAGATAAAAGTGAAAAACAAATTTACGAAGAATTGTTCCTAACAACTTGTTTGTGTCCTACCACTAAACAGTGAGTCCCAGACAATTATTTTACACATGAATAGACACGCTAGATGCAGAGTAGTTAAACTGAATGTCTGATTTGGCATTTTGTACAATCTGGGGGCAACAATTGAGATAACATAAAAATGACCACAAGTGACATTTTTCCAGAATTTATGCCTTTCGCGTTTGGCCAAAATCATATTTTTCCAAAAAAGTTGCCAATTTAGTCTCAGTCTATCATTTCACACTTGACGAGATACTCTAGATGATAAATTGGACACTTTGGAGCTCATAGGTGACAGAAAAATAGATAAGATAAAAGTGAAAAACAAATTTTACGAAGAATGTTCCTAACAAACTTGTTTGTGTCCTACCACTAAACAGTGAGTCCCAGACAATTATTTTACACATGAATAGACACGCTAGATGCAGAGTAGTTAAACTGGAATGTCTGATTTGGCATTTTGGTACAATCTGGGGGCAACAATTGAGATAACATAAAAATGACCACAAGTGACATTTTTGCAGAATTATATGCCTTTCGCGTTTGGCCAAAATCATATTTTTCAAAAAAGTTGCCAATTTAGTCTCAGTCTATCATTTCACACTTGACGAGATACTCTAGATGAGAAATTGGACACTTTGGAGCTCATAGGTGACAGGAAAAATAGATAAGATAAAAGTGAAAAAAAACAAATTTTACGAAGAAATGTTCCTAACAACTTGTTTGTGTCCTACCACTAAACAGTTGAGTCCCAGACAATTATTTTACACATGAATAGACACGCTAAGAAAAACAAAAATACCAAAGTGACAATTTTCCCAAATTTATCCCTTTTGCGTTTGGCCCCAAAAAATTTTCAAAAATTTTGCCAATTTATCTCACCCTTCATTTCACATTGAGAGATCTCTAGATGAAAATTGGACACTTGGGCCCGTTGGTGAGAAAAATGATAAGTAAAAGTGAAAAACAAATTTTTAAAAACGAGAATTTTTTAACAATTTGTTTTGTTAACCCCAAAACATTAAACCCCCAGAAAATTATTTACAATGAATAACGTAGTGCAGAGTATTTAAACTGAATGTGATTGGCTTTTTTTGTACAATCTGGGGGCAAAATTGAAAAAACATAAAAATACCCAATGACTTTTTTTCAGATTTATGCCTTCGCTTTTGGGCCAAAATAATTTTTCAAAAAATTTTCCAATTTTAGTCTAAAATCTATCATTTCCCCTTGACGAGATACTCTAGATGAAAAATTTGGACACATTGGAGTCGGGAAAAAATGAA
>CAJHNH020006512.1:147500-427133 GCA_905116865.2 Candidula unifasciata | reverse complement strand
GCACAGAACCAGTACTGAACTTTATATGTAGACAACAACTTAGATGATTTGGCCATGTAACAAGATCGGCATCAGACAGTGCACCACCACAGAAAGCAATGTTATACAGATACAACGGTAACGGAGCCAAAGGTCGACTACATAGAACATGGACCGTAGGAATATCAGAGACACTGAAAAGTATCTGAGATAGATGCGAGCGAACGAACGAACAACTTTTATTTTCAGAGGGTTACAAATTGAGCATGCAGGCCTTTCTTACATTCGGCCCTCGAAGCACTCACCTTTCAGGCCACAGTTGCATGATATCAGTAAAGTATATTATGTTTAAAAAATATATTTACATAAAGAAATAATACAAACAAGCATATTGCATACACAATCATACACGCTCTAAATATACACGTACACATACACTCTTTTATGCTTATACATTCACAGACACTGGCATATCCCTACATGCACATACACATACTCATACATACATCCTAATACGCATACATACAAGTACCCAAATTTACGCGTACAAATGCATGTTCTCAAACTCATACACAATCCTCTTTATGCACACATGCACTCATACATACACAAGCACACCATCGCGCATCCACACACACACTCGCACTCTCATGTATACATACACTGACACGCACTTATATACATTCATACAAAAACCCACACTCATATATCCACATACATAGACTCATGCATGCAAACGCATTTATACATACTCAAACATGCCCATACCTGCAAACATATACATACTTACACTTACATTTATACAAACCCCAAACACCAGTATATACACGCACTCATAAACACACACACAAAATGTAGTAGTTCCGCTGAACAGCGAAAACAAAGCAAAGAAAAAACAAGGGTTCTTGTGTGCAGGGGTCACGAAATATTTCATCATAGCCCTGGAGATGAATATGTGAATTGCACAATTACAACAAAAAGTTGGCGTCCGCAACCAGCTCGGAGCTATTTCAGCAGCTTCACCAGGTTGTTTTAGTGACTGTTTACGCTCGTTTCCTTTCAAGCCCAGCCTCTTTAGCGCGTTATATGGGGAAGTGGAGATAAGATATCTTGCGCCTACCTCGACGGCGAAGATGTTAACTGTGCACGCTTCGTCTCTCCTCAGACCGGTCACAAGCTCCCGGTAGTTTTCGAGCCTGTGCAGGTGATTTTCCTTCATCCGCGACTTGTATGGAACGGTCAGTTCTATCAGGATGAGCTATCGTTTTTTCGTAGAGTGCAGAGCTATGTCTGGTCTAAGGGCTGTCTTCCAGATTAACTCTGAGTACTTTTCGACACCAGGCAGGTCGACAGCCAATAACCAGTCCTTCGCACAGTATGGTATTGATGGAGCGTATGCGACCTTACTGACTTTACATTTAGAATTCTGCCCAGCCTTAAGAAAGCGCATGGGGGTGACGGTAGTACTGTTCCTCGCGTTGTCTCTTATCCTAGCTTGGTCCACAATGTCCGCTAACTCTTTAAGGACTTTGTTGTGGTGCCAAGTATATCGTCCTGGCCTAGGGCTTTTCTGCACACCGGACGCACAAAAAGCCTTGTCAACCAGCATAGGACTGGCACTATTAACCGCGCGACGCTGATGATTATGTTGAGAGGGGAATCTGAACACCTATGGATGTGTCCGTAGAGATGTGAAGATAATCCATCTAATAACTAATAACTACCACTCAGCCACCTAGCCATCTAATCCTGTTCGACATTAGTATTGATTTAAAAGAACAAAGTTAGTGGAATGTTTAATTAGTCGGAACTCTGCCATTTTCAGTTATTTCCTGTGCTAGTTGGGGACTGCCATTTGTCTGTATTTCATGGATTAGTCAGGGATTCAAAAACACTTTGATGTGCGTTAATGGCATCACTAGTCGTTAGGCTGTGTACCTTTGTGCCAGGTTGTCAGTATCAATTCTTCTTGTTGGATGCTTTTAGTCTGGTATTGTTTCGCTGACATTTCTCTGTGTCTAATATTTTCTCAATCAAGGATGTTGCACAGTCTCAACGCTCCATTAGAAGTCTCAACGCTCCATTAGAAGTCTCAAAATTCAGTTTTAAAATGTTGGAATGTAAATGAGAATGCTCATACAGGAGATCAAAGAAAAGGGGGCGGGGGTGTAAGCAGAGAGAACTATGGATAAATAGAAGAGGGAGGTAGCATACTGTGAGGAAAAAAAGGGGTAGGGGTGGGCAGAACTGTTTAAAAAGGAGATACAATTGAGAGAGAGAGAGAGAGAGAGAGAGAGAGAGAGAGAGAGAGAGAGAGAGAGAGAGAGAGAGTTAGAGTGAAAGGAAGAGAAAGAAGGGGAGGATTGGAGGAAATGCAAACAGGGCAAAAATACGTACAGACCGACCGACTGGCAGGTAAACACAAAGGCTAAAATATGGCTATTAGATAACAGTGACTGACTGGACATACAAGAAGAGACGGAGATAGACGGAAAGACAGACAGATACATTTATATTATAACAAGACAGAGACGCAGGTAGACTGATATACAGACATAAAGTCTATCAGACAGGCAGAAATATATATTCCATGACAGACAGACAGACAGACAGACAGACAGACATATAGAGACATACAAGACAGACAGACAGACAGACAGACAGACAGACAGACAGACAAAAGACAGACAGACAGACAGCCAGACAGACAGACAGCCAGACAGCCAGCCAGCCAGACAGACAGACAGCCAGCCAGCCAGCCAGCCAGCCAGCCAGCCAGCCAGCCAGACAGACAGACAGACAGACAGACAGACAGACAGACAGACAGACAGACAGACAGACAGACAGACAGACAGACAGACAGACAGACAGACAGACAGACAGACAGACAGACAGACAGACAGACAGACAGACAGACAGACAGACAGACAGACAGACAGACAGACAGACAGACAGACAGATAGACAGATAGACAGATAGACAGATAGACAGATAGATAGATAGATAGATAGATAGATAGATAGATAGATAGATAGATAGATAGATAGATAGATAGATAGATAGATAGATAGATAGATAGATAGATAGATAGATAGATAGATAGATAGATAGATAGATAGATAGATAGATAGATAGATAGATAGATAGATAGATAGATAGATAGATAGATAGATAGATAGATAGATAGATAGATAGATAGAGAGATAGGTAGGTAGGTAGATAGAGAGACAGATAGACAGATAGACAGATAGACAGATAGACAGATAGACAGAAAGACAGAAAGATAGATAGATAGATAGATAGATAGATAGATAGATAGATAGATAGATAGATAGATAGATAGATAGATAGATAGATAGATAGATAGATAGATAGATAGACAGACAGACAGACAGACAGACAGACAGACAGACAGACAGACAGACAGACAGACAGACAGACAGACAGACAGACAGACAGACAGACAGACAGACAGACAGACAGACAGACAGATAGATAGATAGATAGATAGATAGATAGATAGATAGATAGATAGATAGATAGATAGATAGATAGATAGATAGATAGATAGATAGATAGATAGATAGATAGATAGATAGATAGATAGATAGATAGATAGATAGATAGATAGATAGATAGATAGATAGATAGATAGATAGATAGATAGATAGATAGATAGATAGATAGATAGATAGATAGATAGATAGATAGATAGATAGATAGATAGATAGATAGATAGATAGATAGATAGATAGATAGATAGATAGATAGATAGATAGATAGATAGATAGATAGATAGATAGATAGATAGATAGATAGATAGATAGATAGATAGATAGATAGATAGATAGATAGATAGATAGATAGATAGATAGATAGATAGATAGATAGATAGATAGATAGATAGATAGATAGATAGATAGATAGATAGATAGATAGATAGATAGATAGATAGATAGATAGATAGATAGATAGATAGATAGATAGATAGATAGATAGATAGATAGATAGATAGATAGATAGATAGATAGATAGATAGATAGATAGATAGATAGATAGATAGATAGATAGATAGATAGATAGATAGATAGATAGATAGATAGATAGATAGATAGATAGATAGATAGATAGATAGATAGATAGATAGATAGATAGATAGATAGATAGATAGATAGATAGATAGATAGATAGATAGATAGATAGATAGATAGATAGATAGATAGATAGATAGATAGATAGATAGATAGATAGATAGATAGATAGATAGATAGATAGATAGATAGATAGATAGATAGATAGATAGATAGATAGATAGATAGATAGATAGATAGATAGATAGATTAGATATATAGATAGATAGATTAGATATATAGATATATTAGATATATAGATAGATAGATAGAACCTAACACAAGTTTAAGAATCTAACCATTCAAACGTCTGTTAGCAGGTAACCTAATGCAAAACTTGCCTCTTATACTCTCTAAAACATTTCCTGCTATCCATTTTTAGCCTAATCCGATCAGGAAACCCAAATCAAGTGTGTTTTAACTAAGGATTTTAACAAAGTACCAGTGGGTGAGCAGACAACTCTGCTATACACTGTGCAACATTTGTCTACCTTTGTTTAGAAATATATTTACAGCAGAATGCGACCAAATGCCTGGAACCAATCATCAACATCATCATCATCACCGGGTGCCTTGTCGACTAGCGTGGGCGATCATGCCTCTCCATAATCTGCGATCTCATGCAGCATGTTCGTGTGCCGACACACCTCTATGCCATGCAACAAGACTGTCACGCATCTTCTCTGGTTGTCTTCCTCTATCCCTCCTTCCACAGATCTTTCCAGTGGTCACAACATGTTCTATTTTCCTTCTTCTCATAACATGGCCGAAACATGATGACTGTCTCCTTCTGATGTTTGTGATAAGTTGTCTTCGGGCTTCCGCCTCTTTAAAAACCTCTTGGTTGCTCTTTTTGGCTGTCCAAGGTATTCTAAGCATTCTTCTGTAAAACCACATCTCTGAGGCCTCTAAAAATTGTTTGGCCTGCCTACCGATTGTCCAGGATTTACAGCCATATGTTAAAACTGGATGTATGTAGCAAGCAAGAATTCTTTTTCTAACTCTCAATGACAAGGATATATTGCACAAGATGTTTTAAATTTTATAAAATGCAGTTTTTGCCTGTCCAATTCTGTTTCTTATCTCAGTTATGCATCTTCAATCTGATGTTATCCATGTGCCCAGATACTTAAATTTCTGTGCTTGTCCTAGAATAACACCATTGACTTTTATTACACATTTAGGAATAATTTGTTTCTTTGATACCACCATTACTTCTGTCTTCCCATTATTCAAACTGAGGCCCATTCTTCCACTTTCTAACACCACAATGTCTATCATTTCCTGTAATTATTTCTGACTTGTTGCTATCAAGACTGTGTCATCAGCATAACGTAAATTGTTTATATTGTGCCCACCAACCACAATTCCGGGCATATCAATTAAAGATCTCATTATATATTCACTGTATATTCAAAACAAATCATGTGAAAGTACACATCCTTGTCGTACGCCCCTCTTTATGCTTTGAAATGTACCTAAACAGTTGTTTATTCTTATAGCTGCTGTTTGCTGCCAATACATATTCTTTATTATTCGTAGATCTTTCCCATCAATGTTTAATTTTTTTAACAGTTTGATTACTTCTTCATGCTTCACACAGCCAAATGCTTTTGTATAGTCTATGAAGCATAAGTACAAATCAGTCTTTACTTCTATAGCTCTTTCTGACAATGTCCTTAGGATGTATATGGCATTGTTTGTACCTTTTCCTTCTACAAATCCTCATTGTTCATCGCTGATTTCTGGTTTAATTTTGTTTCTTATTCTTCTCATAATTATTCTCAGTAAAATCTTAGCCACGTGACTCATAAGACTTATTGTGAGATGGTCTTCACATTTTAAAGTGCCTGGTTTCTTTGGCAGAGCTATAAATATGGATTTTAAAAGGTCATTTGGAATATACCCACTATTAGAAATATCATTTAAAAGTTTAGTTATTATCTCAATTCCAAAATTTCCCGGTGCTTCGATTTCTTCCAGTGAGATGTTGTCTGGCTCCGGTGCTTTTCCTTTCTTCATATGATGTATTGCATCCTCAACTTCTGCTGTCATTATTGGTGGACCATCATTGTTGGTCTGCAGTTCTACGTCTGGTCTATTATCATCATACAATTCCCCTATTTACTTTGTCCATCTGTTAATTATATTACTATGTCTCCTTAATAAGTCACCATCTTTTGATTTCAAACATCCAGTGCTGTTACGTGTCATCTTTTCTATTAACATATTTATCTGTTGGTACATGGAATGTGAGTCTTTCTTGTGATTTTCCCCAATCTCCGTACACATTTGATTCAGCCAGGCTTCTTTAGCCACTTTGCATTTATTCACTATTTCTTTTTGTATTCTAGAGTATTCTTCTTTATCATTCTTTTTCTTCCTTCTTTCATCCATCAATTGCAGAAATTCGGTTGACATTCATTTCTTTTTTGCAACTCTATAGGTTGGTGGGATTGTCTCTTTTGATGTCTGTTGAATTGACTCAAGCAACATATACCACTGTTCATCAATAGTCTGTATAATTTCCATTGCATTATACCGGTTTTGTACAGTGACATTGTACTGGTCCTTAATTTCTTTATCCGTACTAAGAATTCCTAAATTTAACTTGATGTTCTGTGGTGTTTTTCTAATGTTCCTTAGTTTTATTCTAATTTTTCCTACAACTGGAGCATGGTCACTAAAGCAGTCTGCCCCTGGTCTAGTTTTTGCTCCAACTAAGCTGCTCTGGAATCTTCTTGAAATCAAAATATAATCAATCTGATTGCGGACAATATCACCAGGACTTTTCCAAATCCACAATCTCCAAGGATGGTGTTTAAACCAGGTGTTACCTATTATCATGTTGCGCGACTCAGCCCATGCTACTAATTTGTCACCTCTCACATTCTTTTCTCCTAGGCCATAGCCACCCGTTATTCCGAATACTTTTCACTTCATACTTTCGCGTTGAAATCTCCAAGTACCATTGTTATTTCCCAATTTGTGCATTGATCAACAGCCATGTCTAACTCGTCATAAAATGCGTCCATATCTTCCTCTGAACTATCTGCTGTTGGGGCATAAATCTGTAATAAGTTAATGTCAAACGGTCTGCCGCGAAGTTTTACTAATAGTGCTCTATCTGATATTGTCCAAAATCCTTTAACAGTTTTAGAGTTCTTTGGATCCAAAAAAAACCAACTCCCTTACTATATTCCTTCCCACCCGAGTAAATAATTCTGTGCTGATCTGAATACTTTTCCCCAGTCCCTGGCCATCGCATTTCACTAATTCCTAATATGTTAATGTTCATTCTCTTCATTTCCATCTTGATGTTATCCAGCTTTCCGTTTTGAACGAGTGTTCTGACATTCCATGTACCAATGTTCATGTCGTTTTCTGAATACGTATTATTTTGAGGCATGATTAACTAGGGATAGTACAGTTGTGGTTTCCCCTTGGCTTCCACCGGTTTGTGTATGGTTTGACTCCAATAGCCTTTGTCTAAAGAGACTTACCCTGCAAGGCAGCAGGGGGGAGAGTTTATGGCGTCTTTTATCCGCCGATGGCCATGTCGTAGAGTTTTGAGGTATTTTATAGAGTTAGCTGTCCCACTAACTAACTCGTCTCCTCTCAATGACCATCACCTGTTTGGGTCCACGCCCACTTATTCAACATATTCGTGTCTAACCTCTATATCTTGAGGCCTTTCCACCATCCGCCACCTGGTGGACGCGCCTATTAGTAGGACAGGCTCCTACCCCAGGCTGGAACCAATAGGGCATACACATGAAGAGAACACACACACACACACACACACACACACACACACACGGAGAAGGGAGCTATAGAGCGAATGTTACACAATGGGGAGAACACTGGGAGAGCATAAATAACGAAGGTTAGAACGTCTAGGCGGGAGTTCGTTGAGGGCCTATGCTCCATTGGGGATAGAAAGGCAGAAAAAGAAAAAGACACACAATGCGCTAAAACCCTCTTGCCAGAGACAACCCAGTGTGGACAAACAAATATTGCCGTTAACAATCACTCAGACATAAACTATCAGACGCAAAAGCTCAGCCTGGCTGGCATAAAATGGAAACTTGACAATGTGCAGTGAAGCAGAGAAGTGCCCCGGCTTAGCTGTCTGCTGCTGCTGCTGCTGCTGCTGCCCAGGGTTCTGCTGGCTAATTTGCTTAGAAAGTCATTTCTTAATGTGTCCAAGAAAAGTCAACGTTAGGAAATTATTTCTTGATGTCTAAGAGACGTTATATTAGAAAATCCTTGAGTGGTGTATGTCAAAGAGATGTCATAATACACAATCCTTTTGTAATGTCCAACAGAAGGGATGTTAACAAAATCATTTCTTGATTTCAAAGAGAAGTTACATTACAACATTTTTTTTTTAATGTCAAAGAGAAGTTGCGGATCCGAAGTTGGTGGATTCAGGTCCTGAGAAAGCCGGATTTTTTCTCAAAAAAGAACCCGTTGAGTGCTAATTGGTGTATAAAATTTAGGTCTAGCGATATATGCTCAATTGGCGTGAAGACATGGAAAAGGGTCCTTTTACTTTACAAATATCAAGAAAAGATATAAACCCGAACAAAAAGTGTATTAGCATATTATATTATATTAGCAAAGCATTATATTATATTATATTATTGTACTAGAAGCAAAGCAGAGGGGGTATCTTTTAATGGAGGAAAGAGAAGAGATCACTATAAAGGATAATATGGAAATCTTCTTCTTCTTCTGCCTTTCTATCCCCCAATAGAGCATAGGCCCTCAACAAACTCACGCCAAGTCGTTCTATCCTTCGACATTGCTTGGAGCTCTCCCCATGTCCTCCCCATCTTTCTAACCTAATTCTCCAGCTCTCTTCTCCATGTGGTTTTTGACCTTCCTTTTTTTCCTATGCCCCTGTGGGTTCCAGTGCAAAGACATTCTAGTTATGCTGTTCTCCTGTTTTCTCAGCGTGTGTCCTATCCAACGCCACCGTCTTTTCCTCACCTCTTGGTCCACTGGAGCCTGTTTAGTTCTCTTCCAAAGTTCTACATTATTCATTCTATCATACCATTTAATTCCCTCTATTCTGATATGGAAATCTACTCCTTAAAATCTAATTGACTCCGGACCTATAAGAGCTCTAAACATTGTCTCGTGGTGAGTGGGGGCCAAAACCCAACTTTAAGCTGCCTCAGTAACAAGAAAAAAAAAGGGGAAAAAGTTTGTTCAGGCGGTGGTAAGATCACAAATATCTCACCCTGACAGGAAATCTTCTGTGTGGCGTCTAATATAGTGTAACAATAAAACCTAGGCAAACTAACTAAAATAACGAGAATGTAAGTCGACAAATACAGAAACTTTATTTCTTTGATGACATATAATAATAATAATAATAATAATAATAATAATAATAATAATAATAATAATAATAATAATAATAATAACACACCCCGAACACTAAGTATACTAAAGAACTACTAACTGAAGGTATACGAGCAGGCCAGCAGAAAACTAACCAGTCAACTAGTAAACCAAGGAATAACAAAATACTGACAGCTAGTACCAGACCAGCAAATCAGTTATAGCGACCTGCCATCAAACTATCTCCTAGCGAGAATACGCAATGGAAATCAATTCTATCACCATCTAACCAAAAGAAACGTACCGTTATCGCGAATACGAGTCAGTCTAGCCTCGCTCATCCGGTCCGATCTGATTACCTGCGCGTTGAGACTAAGGGTAGCCAACAGCGGCAACCAGGGAGTCTTGACCCTACCCTGCTGACCACAGAGCGACCGCTAAATAGGAAGCTGAAAGACTAAACAAAGTCTTTTATACACAGTGACCAGACTTGTCCACGTTTTACTGTCTAAAATTAAAAACTATTCCTGTGGCCTCTTTGGCCTGTGACATTATATTATATAAGCTGAACGAAGAGTATTTTAGTAAGCTTTACAATATAACAAATACAAGCAAAACCTGAACGTTGCTTCTACGGAGCCTTAATCAGCACATCCACACATCAAACAATATCACACAAATACACAAATCCACTTAGCTGGTATCTCGAAGCAAAACCGTGTCGATGACTTTTCAGAAGACTCAGCAGACTTGACAAAGAAAAGTTACCTCAGAGAATAATTTCTTGAAGCAAAAGAAATCACATCAGAAAATTTCTTGCTGTTCCGGAAAAGTTACGTTAGAAAACTCTTGTTGTTTGTCTTGGAGAACCTGCCTTCTTTCGGCGCTTTGAGTAAAGTCGAGTCCACGACTGTACACACACATCACAAACTTTCCAACTTGAATGACTGTTTACGTGTTCGTCTGCGGCTTTTCATATGGTCATCTCACTCCAGGGCTCGTATTATTATTATTATTTTATTATTTTTATTCAGTATCATCTGAATATAGCATATTGTTTATATTGTAACCTCCAACTCTTATTCCTGCTTTCTCTCTAATTTCCCCCAAAATCACTTCACTATATTGACAAAAACATTCTGGGAATAAGACATATACCTGTCTCACTGCTTCTTTTATCTATTCAAAAGTATCCAAGCGGTTTCCCACTTTATTTCCTGCTACTTGGTATACTTGGTGTATGCATTTCTTTATTTAGGAGGGGTATGTCTAGAGAGAACAATAATGGAGGGGTATATGCCTGGGAAGAGAGGAAGAAGAAGGCCAAGGAGAAGATGGGTGCAGGATGTGGCAGATGATCTCCAGATGGGTGTATCAGACGCAGGACATCTTGCTCAGGAGAGGAAGGTTTTCCGGAGGGTTGTTATGGCAGCGAGGTTCCGCGAGGGACATGCTACTGAATGAATGAATGTGGTTTGTTGTTGCATGTTTTTGTTTTTGCATTTAATATTATTACAAATATATATTTTGTTGCAATTCAGCACAATATCATATTATCATTATTTCCCCGTGCGGGTTCCGGGGCTCCACTGTAGAGAAAAACAGAAAAAGACCAATGCATCTCACACAAACATGTCGCAAGCGATGACTAATTGTTGGCTTTCTTCCAAGCTGGAATTCATCTGCCTGAGTGGCAAGAAACCAGCGATCCGCATACAAAAGAGGTAGATCTCTAAAATTCAGCTTTTGGAATAAGACTAAAGTCTAGGAGTGAACGAACAACCAGAACTTTTCGCAGAAGTTTACAGCCGGTAAAGGCGAAGAAGAAGAGGATGAAAATTGTTATTGTTATTGTGCACCTAAACAAGGATCAGTCCTTTGAGGGCTCTACCCCCGAGAATTTATAAAAGGGTTAAGAAGGTTTTCGCTGCGCCAGCGCCCTGAGAGAACTAGTTGTTGATTAAAGTTCTCGAAACATTTATAACCCACACGACACACGTCTGAAATTCGTGAAATAGAAAATATAATTTTGACCTTTCAAACTATTTAAAAGTACGAAAGAGCGACTCAGTGAAAATGTTGTATGACAAAGTTACAGTAAGAAGACCAGATAATTGCGGTGTATTATTATTTTGTCAAGAACAGTTTCAAGTAACACTAGACGAGTGAAAGCAAGACATTTGTACGTTTTTATGTTGCGCTTTTAGAAATAATAGGTTTGGTGTCTACAGTGAGTTATCATTTCGAAGATGTGCACTCTTGCTGTAATTTGCAAGATTTGGAGGTTAATAATCGGGGGTGGGGTGGGGGGGGGGGAGAAGATAGGTGGGTTTCAAATGAAAGCCTCAAAAGTGTGCTATAAATTACTACAACTACGCTGTTGTCTAGTAATCTGTCGAGATTGTTGTTAAGGATGCAAAGAGTGTTAAGCTCGTCATATCACGAGCAGACTAACATGATGACGTCATAATGGCGGTCCCAACCAGCGTGTGGTGTGTGATAAGCTCTTTTGTACATCCTGCCAAACTCATAATTTGTTCTCGTATACATTTTTTTAATATTTGGCTACAGCAGACTACAGAAATCTGATTACCCAGATTTCAGAATCTGGGGGATTTAGGAAGTGGGTGTATCCATCTTTAAACCGTTCAATATATTTTCTTAAAATATCAGAAGATTACACAGAAGATAGCCAAACGAATCAGTAACTATTAATTCCCGTGTGGGTTTCGGGGTCCCTTTGTGGACAAGTATAGACCCACTGCCTTCCCCAAAAAGCTTGTTGTAAGAATCGACTAATTAGGAGCTTCCTTCGAAGTCAGAGCGCATTTGCCTGAGAGGCAAGAGACAAAATCTCTGCGTACAAACCGTTCATCTGTAAAAGTTAAGTGCATGTAGCACTCCGGTTCTGGAACAAGACTAAAGTTCAGAGGTGAACGAACAGTCATAACTTTCTACTGGATTGTACAATCGGTGAACACGAAGAATAACCATTAGGAAAAATCACGCATGCTCTGTAAGAAACTAAAATCATTTGCGGTTTTTTTAATGGTTACCGATTTATTTGGATGTATCCTTAACATTATCTGATAGTGAAAGAACATGTACTGAAAGATTTAAAGATTAATACAACCACTTTTAAAATGAATAGGGCGCAAGAACAGAACATAAATGGGAAATACACTGTCTCCGCAAGGTCACTAAAACCACAAGAAGAGGCAGGGTTACGAATACCAGTATCTGAGAGAAAGTGAGAAAACCTGCGTGTCTGGATCTGTATACTCTCCTCTCCTCGTTTTTACCCTTGTGTAGTTCACTTCGTGTTTCTCTTTAATTATTTCCTTCTTCACTTCACTGATAAATCACTTTATTTCGGGGCGCTTTAACCCTTTTCCCCGGGTAGATGGAACCTGTTAGCTTTGGACAGCAGTCCATCTAGGAGACGGCAAACTCCGAATTTAAACCACCCAAGTTCAAGGTGGGCCAACGTGCTTAGGAACTGGATGGTCACGTGTGAGCTGGTCGTGAACGTTGGACGTTTGGCGGGCGTGCGGGGCGGCATCAGGCGTATGGACTACTACGGGACATTCATTGCCCCTTCTCTAGCAGGCAGGCAATACAAGGGTGACCGGTTATTTCCTGCAGTACTCTATTTTCTTCGTATGGATTTTAAAAATATACATAGGAATAATTGCCGGAGCTACAGGGCACGTGCTCTGCGCTTGACTCATTATTCAGCAGTTAGTGAAGAGGAAGTGAGGAGGAGACGATGAGGGAATGGGCGGAGAAGAAGGCATATAAATAGGAGGGCAGGTGCTAGGAGAACAAGACGACAAGCGGAGAGATTGAGCTTTAATCATATAATAGTAGGATACTGGAACTGTCGGAGTGCTAGGCCGAGAGGTCCTGTACTGGAGAGGCTGATTTTTGATTGTGATGTCATCATGCTGCAGAAGTTAAATACAGACAGATATCATTGCCCTGGTTACGTCAGTTACATAAACCCTCTTGGACAGGGTCTAGTGGTGAAGGGGGGAGTGAAGCATGTTGTGCTTGACTTGAGCCAGCGGAACCTCAGTGGGCGAGAGGTTCAAGGGATACAGATGGAAATTGGTGGCTTAAGTTGGAACCTCATAAATATATATGCCACGGTAGACTGTTTTGTCAGAGGTGAACAATGAATTGGAGGAGTTACCAGGTGATAGATTACTCATATGTGGGGAATTCAACGCGAGGAACAGAGAATGGGACAGCAATGGAGAAAACCGACAGAGAATTGCTCTTTCAGAGGCCATGGTTGACTCCGATATGGTCTGCATCAATGATGGGAATCCAGACAAACAATAGGGCACAGATCGGTTTTGAACTGTGTTAATGAAATTCAGGACAGATACCACCTCTCAGAGGGACGTCAGGGAATTCAGAGTGTTACGGGAAACCTACCACCACATGCTCGCTTTGAGGCTCCGGAGGTCCGAGCTGAATTGGTAGGCGAGGGGACCGGACGGTCCGACCCAATCGCTCTTGTGAACTCATCACTGGAGACCGTTGATTCTTACCCTCAAGGCGGTCACTGCAGCTTTCCGCTGGCTAGAGAACACGACACACACACACACATTGTGATTGTAACTGATTCAGAAAGCATGCTGAGGAAGATCAGAACAGGTATGCTTCGTGCAGAGTGGCATGCTTCGCTGCGGAGGACACGGGTGATGAGTATTGTCTGGATTTTTTTCACCGGGGCCGCCAGCGTGTTGAGAAATGAACACGCAGACAGACTGGTTGGCTCTGCACAACTTGGTGGAATACTGATACATGATAAGGCAGACGTGGTTCGTGCCTTGTGGGAGAGCGTGTACCGTTCGGAGGAGCAGATGGATCACCAGTCTGGTGTAAGTGATGCAGCGGGGAGTGACGAGGGGTTCTGGCAGATGCTCGAGGCTCAGAGGAAAGGCAAGACGGACGTTTAATCAGAATGCAACTGGCACCATTAGTATCGGAACTTTTCGCTGGCTGGTGAAGATGGGGACGGAGCGCTTATGGGAATGCCCCGAGTGATGTGATGTCGGTTCTTGAGTCAAATCAAATCAATTAAATCAATCATTTCAAGTTTGACAAAGGCTGCCTGGCCGAAACTTTAGGTTATTAGTGTTGTTTTGTGCACGTTTTTCTGCTTCTCTGTTTGGTTAAGCTTTTTAGTCCAATTTTCTTGGAATTTCTTGCATTAGCTTGACTGCAGTCACTCCCATATTTTCACAATTTTCTGGATTATATTGACAGACAAAGAATGAAATGGTTCAGCCATCTAGTGAGAATGCATCCAAATCAAACTGCATGTGAAATTTTTTTACAGCAGAACATCTGGGAGGAAGACAAGAGGAAGACGAAGAAAAAAATGGATTAATGGTGTAACACAGTGATCCCCAAACTGTGCGCCTCGGCGCCCTGGGGATCCGCGACCTCTTCACAGGGGCGCTGCGATATATTCGAAGATACACGGTTTTTTTTTTTTTGGGGGGGGGGGGGGTGTTAGCTTTTACATGCGAATAATCATACTTTTACTTGGGTTAGGGCGAAGTGGAAAAATGTAAACTGAAAAAAAAAGGCGCTGCGACTAAGAAAAGTTAGGGAAATACTGGTATAGCAGAAACTTGCAAAATGATGGAACAAAGCCATTACCCGAACCATCTGAGAAGCGCAAGACAAATACAGAAAACAGTTACACCGGGCTGGTAGTCTGGTCTGGTAGTCTGGTAGTCTTAGTTTCAGCTTCATAGCAAACGGGTCACCCCATCTTTGCTCCGCTCTTGTGCCAACTAAAAACACACAGAATGTTTACCACAGTCACTTGTGGAAAGATTGACAGACTGCTGTCTCAGCATATCTAGCATACACTCGCATTAAAGCATACGGTAGCCATTCGAAGTGCTAACACAAACAGTCCGACATTAGAAATGCAGTTCATCATTGATGGTAGCAGAAGTTACCAACAGATCTGCAGTTGCCGACGCAATCAATGTTAAACACATACGGGCACCCCCAAAATTGCGACGACAGGAATCGCGCCATTTTCTGAATCTACAATTCACACCACCACGTTGGTCACAGTCGAAAAAACATTCAAAATGCAAAGTGGCTAAAGAAGCCTGGCTGAATCAAATCTGTACAGAGATTGGGGAAAATCACAGGAAAGACTCACATTCCATGTGTCAACAGATAAATATGTTAACAGGAAAGATGACACGTAACAGCACTGGATGTTTGAAATCAAAAGATGGTGACTTATTAATTGGACATAGCAATATAATTAACAGATGGACAGCGTATATAGGGGTTAATAGACCAGATGCAGAACTGCAGACCAACAATGATAGTCCACCAATAATGACAGCAGAAGTTGAGGATGCAATACATCATATGAAGAAAGGAAAAGCACCCGGGCCAGACAAGATCTTACTGGAAGAAATCGAAGCACTAGGAGATTTCGGAGTTGAAATACTAACCAAACCTTTAAATGATATTTATAATAGTGGATATATTCCAAATGATCTTTTAAAATCCATATTTATAGCTCTGCCAAAGAAACCAGGCACTATAAAATGTGAAGACCATCGCACAATAAGTCTTATGAGTCACATGACTAAGATTTTACTGAGAATAATTATGAAAAGAATAAGAAACAAAATTAAACCAGAAAACAGCGATGAACAGTGTGGATTTATAGAAGGATAAGGTACAAACAATGCCATATACATCCTAAGGACATTGTCAGAAAGAGCTATGGAAGTAAAGACTGATTTGTACTTATGCTTCATAGACTATACAAAAGCATTTGGCTGTGTGAAGCTTGAAGAAGTAATCAAACTGTTGGAAAAATTAAACGTGGATGGGAAAGATCTACGAATAAGAAAGAATATATATTGGCAGCAAACAGCAGCTATAAGAATTAACAACTGTTTAGGTACATTTCAAAGCATAAAGAGAGGCGTACGACAAGGATGTGTACTGTCACCTGATTGGTTTTCAATATACAGTGAATATATAATGAGATCTTTAATTGATATGCCCCGAATTGTGGTTGGTGGGCACAATATAAAGAATTTACGTTATGCTGATGACACAGTTTTGATAGCAACAAGTCAGAAAGAAGTGATAAACATTGTGGTGTTAGAAAGTGGAAGAATGGGCCTCAGTTTGAAGAATGGGAAGACAGAAGTAATGGTGGTATCAAAGAAACAAATTATTCCTAAATGTGCAATATATCCTTGTCATTGAGAGTTAGAAAAAGAATTCTTGCTTGCTACATCCATCCAGTTTTAACATATAGGCTGTGAATCCTGGACAATCGGTAGGCAGGCCATACAATTTCTAGAGGCCTCAGAGATGTGGTTTTACAGAAAAATGCTTAGAATACCTTGGACAGCCAAAAAGAGCAACCAAGAGGTTTTGAAAGAGGCGGGAGCCGGAAGACAACTTTTCACAGATATCAGAAGGAGAGATCGCTGATTATGGAGAGGCATGATCGCCCACGCCAGTCGGCAAAGCACCTGATGATGATGAAGGTAAAAAGTAAACTAGACGTTTGTTTACATAATTTTTTTTGCGTGGTCTCGAAACATGGTGTCCGCCTCGAGTGCTAGAGGTTCCGCGTTCAATCCCTGGTAAGGGCTGGATTTTTTCACGTTGACTTGGACTTCTAATAACTGCCCATTGGTCTCTGGGAAGTGAGATCGGACGCCTGTGTGCATTGTTGCGCACGTATAAAAATCCCTTGGCAACTGGAAAATTGAAAAGACTAGCATAACGGCAGTGCCCGGGCAAAATTTGGAGTTAAAAATCTACCCAAAGTATATCAGGATCCTCGCCTGTGCTACAGAACCTCTGCATTGTGCTAAACTTCTTCGGGCTCAGACTTGAGTTAGATGAAGAACTGAGCACTTATATGTTACCACCCGAGTGCCATGATGTTTATCCGTTGTTCAAAACCCTCCCCCCCAAAAAACAAAATTTTTAATAAGGACATGATTATTAACAAGCTACATGCCCAATCTCAACAACACACATAGAATGGTTAATGAGTTACATATTTTTTTTAAGTGGGTTTCAACTTCTGGTATGGACTATAACTAATTAAGATACTAGTTAAAGAAAGACATTGAAAATCTCGACAGCGTATTGGTTAAACGCTTGCCTGACTCCCGATTATATGGGTTTGAATCCCCTTCAAGGCTATTTTCTTGTAGTAGTGGGGATGTCCGGCCAAGTTGCGCCTAGGAATATATATATATTCTGTAGTGCCATAACTTGTGTTGCCCCACCCCTGAAATAGGTTGGATGTGTATATTGACTACGGGATACCGCTTAGACCAATACGAGCCGACATTCCAACATTTATACTATTTCAGAGTGCTGTTGGTTCATTAGGAGAAATCCGTAATCAGGCGCGTGACACGAGCGGTATGTGACATCGACAAAACCCCGCGGACACTGATGTCAACATGTAGATTCAGGACGTTTTGACACAAAACCGCGGACACAGATGTCAACACATTAGCTGGGCAAGTAATTACCTCTGAGACTGTAATAAGAGGAAACGACTGTTGTAATTGGCAGTAATGGTTTCTGCATATGACATCAACAGAGGCGTTGGTACCTGAAAGCTCAGGCACATTGAGCGTCCACAAAACATTTCTAGACGGCGTTTTTCTTTGGGGGGGGGGGGGAGAGGGATTGAGGAGGGGGGGAGGGGGGGGGGGGGTTGGAACTGGGTCATTACAGTTATTCTTAGGCAGGTGACCCCGTCTCTCCACTGCTCCCTGAAATTTAGCGAGGGAGCAGATTGGTCATATAACCATGTACTGGGGTCGCTATTAAAGTGTTATATATTGACATTACTTCAGCTATTTTACTAAATCTATTTACCTTTCAGCAAAATTAAAAAAATATTATGCACTTAAATAAGGTCTCAGCTTATTGAAACTCACAGCCTCGTAGGAACCACTCCCCCTCCCCCTCACACCCTTCTTGTATGTGTGTCGGCGCATGCTGACCACAAATAAACAAACAAACAAAACAGATGTTCCCTTTAACTCTTTGGTATTATGATTACTTTTTTGGGGCAAAATATCAGCAATTTTGGTCATTAGTTATTGCGGTGATGTTTGAGAAAAGAGATGTCTGAGAAATGAGATGTCTGAGAAATGAGATGTCTGAGAAGTGAGATGTCTGAGAAGTGAGATGTCTGAGAAATGAGAAGTCCGAGAAATTAGATGTCTCAGAAATGAGATGTGTGAGAAATGAGATGTGTGAGAAATGAGATGTCTGAGAAATGAGATGTCTGAGAAATGTGATGTCTAAGAAATGAGATGTCTGAGAAGGGCTGCTGGAGTGACCTGAAAAGATGCAAATCAGACAAAACCAATTCTAAATTACATACGAAGACAGCTAATCAAATGGTTTGTGCACTTACGTAGAATGCTTTGTGATACCATACCATACAAGTCATACACCAAAAGAGAGGGACGTAGATCATGAGGTAGACCAAGAACAGCTTGGAATGATAACATCAGAGAAACTCTACAATAGCACTATGTGTTTATGATCGAGACAGCCAGGAGAGCCAGAATCGGAACCTTATATCTCCCTCGACACCCACAGCGGTAAAAGCGAAAGGAAAAAATAAAATAAAAAGAAGCAGCAGTTACTAAGTCAGCTATGTTACATTATGAAGGTTAGCTGCACCGAACCTCCAGCAATCTTTGTCTTTTGCCCTGGTTTTACTCTTTCAGGAGAAGTGGCTGGCCGAACGGTTAGTACGCTAGGGTCTCAAGCAGGAGAACTGGGTTATAATCCTATAGAAGATCTATTTTTTTTCTTTTTGTTAGGGACAAAAATAAAATCCTTACCTGCACAATCCGTGACGACAGCACTAGCCATGCGGCCCTAATTCCTGAAAAAACCCTCACCCTACCTCCCCCAAACCCCCCTCCCGCTTCCTTTTCCGCCAACATCGCAAAAGTGATTTAAAAAAAAAAATAGTCATTAATGACAGTTATCCACTCTTTCAGACTGCCGTTGTCCATTAAAGAGTGATAGATATATCTCTAAATGTTGCCGCAAATGTTCATCTCTCTCTCTCTCTCTCTCTCTCTCTCTCTCTCTCTCTCTCTCTCTCTCTCTCTCTCTCTCTCTCTCTCATTTCTTTCGTTTGACAACCCCACCCCGTTTATAATCTGTATATCTGACTGCTTTTGTTTCCACGAAACACCCACCACATTCTTTTGTATTCTGTGTGTGACTAAAACAATAGTTAACTAGCGGCGAGAATTTCTAAACAGGCTACTGTAAACTCTTTCTGCAGAAAATATGATAAAGTAAGTAAAGCTAAAGACCCTTTCCAAGCCTTTCGGCCTATTGGGCATATAGGGCTAGACCTATGTTTTATAGACCAATCGGCACTTGATGGGTGATGTGGCCAGCGTCACGCCGGCCTGCCTCTGCTTCCCAGGATCCACCTGGTACCCATTCAAAGCTGGGTCAAACTAGGAGCCAAGGTCATTTTGAAAAAAAGTTCGAAACCATCAGTGCACGAACTCAGGACTTTCCAATTTGCGGACGAGCGTCTAGCCGCTACACCAAGGCGGCTCCCAGAAAATGTATCACCACATATTTGTTATTTATCTCCCTTTGTGGTTTCCGGGGCCGCATTTCTGTGGGGCGTGCGTGGACGACTTCTTCTTGACAAGCATACTGTAAAAGACGAAAAATTAAGGAATTCAAAACAATGTTTGGTGTTTTTCCCCAGGGTTTTCGCCCATCTCGTTGACTGCGAGATTTGGTAGGGAATATCTAGGGGTTTCTCATAAGGTCCTGTAGTTGGGTTAGGGTTAGTTGTAGTCTGTGTTCATCTAACAGTAACCTTGAGGTTTTGAGGTTTGAACAACGGATCAACATCTCGGGTCACATAAGTGCTCCGTCCTTCTTCTAACTCAAGTCTGAGCCCAAAGAATCTCAGCACAGTGCACAGGCTCTGTTTCACCGGTGAGGATCCTGAAATACTTTGGATAGATTTTTGACTCCAGAATTTTGCCCGGACAGCGCCGTCAGGCTACACTTTCGATTTCCAACTGCCAAGACGTTTTTTACGGTGCTCAACAATACACACGTGCGACCGATCTCACTACCCAGAGACCCGGGGGAATTACTAGAAGTCGAATCGAAGTCCACGTGAAAAAATCCCACCCTTTACCGGGGATTAAAACCGAAACCTCTATCACTCGAGGTGGACATCATGCCTCGAGACCACGCAGCCCCCTAACAACAGTAACCCTACAACGCTAAAACTTCTATGTTCTAAGCGTGTCATGTGTTTATTGTTACCAGCGTGTTCATAGTTTATTGCGTCATTACATCCAGTGTATCTGACTTGTGTTCGGTCGTTGCCATCACTTTGCTCTGATTGCAAGCGGTATTCTTACTTCGTGACTTCGCCTTTGCTGTAAATGTCCTTGATCGGTCTGCGTGCCTCCATTTAACACTAACCATAATCCTGACCCTAACAAAAACCGACGAGTGTGCATACAAGGAGACTGTCGCTCCTTTTCAGGTACCTGCCGTCGACATCCTAAGATGGCTTTTTTTTTCAAGGCCCGCCCCAAAACTTCCACAAAAGAAACACAGGTTCCTGCCGAGCTTTATGGGGTCACTAACTGAAATACATAATATAAATACAGAATACAGTCAGGTTTTCATACTAGAGACGACACTGCAGAGATATGTAATCTATTTCAAGCGAACGAAAGAAGATAACAAAGATGAAACTAACCCTATACCCTCTTCCCCATACTATATGACTTTCTGAGGAATCCCCTAGAAATACCCTACAAATCTCGCAGCTGATGAGATGACGAGATGGGATGAAAGAGTTAAATAGTACCCAATGTTTAATTAATTTAAATAACGAGGACACAAACAATACAATTCCCAATTCATTGCCAGGCGTATTTTGCTGTATCTCGTCAGGTGCGTTTCGACAGCTAAATCAACACAGAATGAAGCGCGCACACACACACATACAAAAACTGAATACATTCCAATGAAATACGAAGTCTCTCTCTCTCTCTCTCTCTCTCTCTCTCTCTCTCTCTCTCTCTCTCTCTCTCTCTCTCTCTCTGTCTCTCTCTCTCCATCTCTCCCCCCCTCTCTCTCTCTCACTCTCTCTCTCTCTGTCTCTCTCTCTCTCTCTTTGTTTTTTCATTGACGTCATTTGCTTGATTCCTGACATGTAATTGACAAAGACAATGCTTACCGTATAATTTACTTTAAAAAAATTCGTAGTTCAGTGAAATTTATTGAGTTTTTGTTCTTGATTTTATGCTGATGTAAAGCACCTAACGAAATACCGCGAAATATGCCTGATAATAAATTGTACAATGCATTGATTTTGTTCGCATTATTCAATTAAAGAACTTCTGAAATCGGTTGCTATGGCCTGAAGGGCGTAGATATCACAGGAAAGCTGTAAATCGTAACGTAGTGTGCAAACCCTACAACCGTTTTAATGGCGAGCGCAGAAGAAGAATTGGTTTGTATATATTAGATACATTTTTTCTGTATCCACGGGTCACAAATATCTGTTACATGAACCCAGTCTACGGTAATTGTTGAAAATCCTGCACTAATCCTATTATTATGAGCAACCCCTTAAGTCCGTGCTATTTATCTTTAACTGCCTGTTTTCCCCCTTTGTGGCTACTAAATGAAGATGTGAACACTCAGAAAGTCACACCCTGAATGTCTTCGAAGTCGGAGTGCATCTGCATGAGAGACGAGGAACAAACAGTCTGCTTTAAAAAAAAAAAAAGCAGGATCTGTAAAGCGGATATGAACACAAAACTAAATCTGTAAAACAAGACTAAAGTCCAGAAGTGGAAGAACAGCCAGGATTTTCCGTCGAAGTTTATAGCCGGTAAACACACAAAAGAAGAAGAAGAAGAAGAAGAAGAAGAAGAAGAAGAAGAAGAAGAAGAAGAAGAAGAAGAAGAAGAAGAAGAAGAAGAAGAAGAAGAAGAAGAAGAAGAAGAAGAAGAAGAAGAAGAAGAAGAAGAAGAAGAAGAAGAAGAAGAAGAAGAAGAAGAAGAAGAAGAAGAAGAAAAAGAAGAAGAAGCAGTAGTAGAAGGAGAAGGAGGAGAGGGCACACAAGGTAGCTTAGAAACTAGATGCTCCTCTGCCAGCCCGAAATTCTTGTTTAAATCAGCATCAATGGGTATTTCCCTCACTTCCAAAATGACCTTATTTTGATTTTTTTTTTTTTTCTGAACCAGAAGCTCATTTGGTTCAGTGTCGTAATCATCAACACCTTTAGCCTCGGTGCCACGTACACAGTTCATCTTGGGAGTTTCGGCTTTTCTGCCATTTTCCGGCTCGAGCACGAAACCGGACACGCATGGGGAGTGTCCCCTGACGTACAATGCACTATCAACTACTCTGGAGATCAACTTTCAGATCAACCCAGCCTAACTTGGGTGATCGCGAAGCAAAGGCAGCCACATCCACCACCCAGTGGCGATTGGTCAACAAAAATGTGAGTCTATCATCATATGCCACATAGGCCACAATCATGAAAATGATACTTAACTGGAATAGAAAATGTTAATGTAACATTTTTTTCCCCAGACAAAGAGAGTTCGGTCTTTCATCCAGACAATAACTCGCCGTATTCAAGGCAGTTAGGAATGAAAAATAACGAATCTTGCAATTAAAATTATTTAACACTAAACATGCTGAGCAGAAAAGTGTTCAGTAACACATGCAGTAAAATAAGACTAGTGTGGCAAAAGGGGAGATAGAAGCATGTTTTAAAAAAAATATATTTACTAGTGCTTTTCAAAATTCACACTTTCACTAATGTAACATGATTGGATTTGCACCTTTCCGTCTTTCCAGACGATAGTGTTATATTGCGCTATGAGGAAGCATGAGACTCACAGTCCATGTCGATGGCGAGTGTCACTAGCAAGACCCGCCCGTGTCAAGAAAAGTCTTCCACAACGATGGGATGGAATTTCAGGAACATTGTTGTCAACATTTGTGTTTCATCCGTTTCTTTTCAGACGCTCATCTCTCAAACTTTCTGCAGTCATTTCTTCCTTAACTTTTATTCCCTTCCTGATATGCCCTTTCCACACAATACGGTCCATGGCATTTTGCTCCCATGAGTCCACCTCAATACCTGTATCATTCATGTCCCGCTTGCATACTTCTGTATACAGTAGTAGATGTCGGCCTCGACATCTTCTTCCTGTCTTTAATTCACCATAAAGGATGTCCTTAGGGATTCTGCCGTCCTCCATTCTCCAGGTGTGACTTAGCCACCTGAGCTTTCGTAGACTGAGCATGGAAAAGACTGCTGTAGTACCTGCTCTATCCAATACCTCAGTGTTTGTGATTTTGTCCTGCCACTTAATGCCAATAAATAAACAGAGGGGGGAACCATTTGAGGCCGTTAAATATTATGAATTAATCAATAACAGAAAGTATTGTGAACGGCACTCATAGAAAGAAGTAGAAAGATAGAAGAACAGCCGTTCACAATACTTTCTGTTACTTGATTAATTCATAATATTTAACGGCCTCAAATGGTTCCCCCTCTGTTTATTTATAGGAATGACGTATACACACCGGAATCTACCAATCAAATACCTTTCTTAAATGTTTGTGTATTCTAGACAAAGCAATAAGGTCTTACTGTGTTCGTAAATTGTTGCTGTGATTGTTATTCGACATTTGCTTCGTTAATATAAATTTATGTAACCTATGGTGCCATTTCAATGGGTTGAAATGAATTCTGTCCGTATTCCATAGTCGTGGATTTCAAGCTGTACGATAGACATGGCCAATGAGACATCTTTATTTGGGGGTGCCTAGTTGACCATGTATCTTAGTGCACTTGTATTCATGGCGAGGCGCAGACGCCGTCTGGAGGTGACAGTTCAATTCCCGGCACAGTAACTATAGCTTTCGATTTTTATGTTGTCTAGTGTGTTCTTCTATCTTTCTACTTCTTTCTATAAGTGCCGTTCACAATACTTTCTGTTACTTGATTAATTCACTTAATGCCAAGTATTCTCCTTAGGCATCGCATGTGAAAGCTATTTAGCCGTCTCTCCTGGTGCAAATAAGTTGACCAAGTTTCACTGCCATAAAGCAGAGTGTAACAATGTAACCAATGAAACAACTATATTGAAAACTCCCATACGGATCAAAACACTTCGCCTTGAATTTCCCATGTGATTATGATTCTATAATTTACAACGGCGCAGATGCTGCTGTTTTCTTAAAGCTGCGAATTTCGTTGACCTTGCTTGATGAATAATTTATGTACCCCTGAAAAACAGAATATACAGTAAGTGACATACGTGCGGATATTGTTTGAAAATCAGCCCACACGTTCAGCAATGTGTGGTGATTATTTTGATAGCCTATTCCCCACTCAATGACAAATTCGCAAGTCACGTATGCTGAAGATGACCACATGAGAGGAAAACACAAACGACAGGCGTGCAATTTAATGTTTTGAAACGTTCCCTTACTCAAGTTGTTTGCTTTGAATCGGTTTATCCCCCCCCCCCCCCCCACACCCCAATCCCCCTAATATACCGCAAGTAGGACAAAACGAAAACTTATGGTCTGTTTACATAAACAAAACAAAAAATACTTACAAGGACATTATTATAACAGGCCTCGTGCCAAATTTCAACCTACATCGAATTGTTACGTAGTGACGGATTTTTAAAGTTTGGCGTGACTTACTTGTTCAACGCCCTTGCTTGGTAGTGAAACAGTTAATCTATCAATTGTTGTATCTAAAATACTCCATTAGAAGCATACACATACTTACTGTCCTCTGTTTGTCCTGAAATTTATTCCCACTTATAAACTCCGCACACATTCAAACGCCAGATGCTCACTATTATTAATTTGGTAGATTTATATGTTCCATCTTACAGCTTCCATTAACTCAAGCAGTCTGGCCAGCGGGGTTTTTGTGTCAGCGCCCGCACATTCAGTGAGCGACAAAGGTGGCCGGCAGACAGTAGTCCCATTAACGTTAAGTTCAAGAGGATGCAGTAAGTGGTGGCCACACGAGTGGATTGGGAAAGGCAGGGTCGGGTCGGGTCAGTCGTACTCAATTTCTTGGACGGGTTAACTTGTGTGTAAATGTTGCATGTGATAAGTAGAGTGGTAGAGAATTCGCCTCTGAACAATGTTTAGAAAGAAAAGAATTCATTCGTTGGATTAGTGAGAGATTTAAACTTGGGGTGGGAAATATTCATACAGTAGCAATAGCGTCGCCACCCTAGATAAACAAATGAGCAGAGAATTGAAGAGGGGAGAAGAGGGGGCGGGAAGGGTGTTAAATTATGAGATTTCAGAACGGATTGACAGTGCAAGAAAGTGTGAAGTGTCTGAAGATTTTTGACATAAATCCTTTTTGGCTATTCTCTGACTAACGGTCGGCAAAGATGGCGGCCGCAAAATATCCTTTCGAACCAGGTTTTCCGGCAACATGGTGTGTGTTGTGTACTGAAGAGTCACAGTGGTCTGTTGACAATGACCTCCTGGTAGTGTCTTGAGTGTTTAATTGCATGTGCAACTACTGATCTGCTGTAGCTGCTGCGCCAATCAACGATGAACTGCATTTCTAGTATGGACTGTTTGAGTTGGTACTTCTGACAGCTCCCTCGTGCATTTAATGCATGTTGTTGTGTGCAATATATGGAAAGGGAAGTTCATTATTGAACGTAAAACTTGATGCGGTGCAGCACACAGTGAACGGATTGTAAAAAGACTGAGAGAAAAAAAAAACGGTTGGCTCCAAGTCCCCGGAGAGGAAGGATGCGGTGATGTAGGTTCTAGTCTGGGTGTTGCCAGACTAGTCCTGCACACCCGCTTGTTACGCTGGCGTTAGGTGTCCAGGCCATCGGCGAGAGATGCCGCAGAGGCCGGGCCAGCGTGACAGACGCTCGTGTGGTGAGATGGGAGATCTCAAGTACGTGTCAGGCCGCAGACGGAAGGTCTGGATAATCTTCACAATTGGTAGCCCTATTGTGCATCGGCCTGTATGATCTTTCTAGTGACAGTGTACCCAAGGGATGGGTGTCATAGAGACAGACAGGTACTCACGAGCAGTGGGTTTGCACGAGCAGGTAATGTTTGCTCGTTGTTAACCACGGAACAGGGTGGCAGTATAGAAATTCATTGTCTTGATGTTGAAATACTATAAATCTGCTTGGACGTAGCAACATTTGTATTTCGGCGTCTTCCATGTGCTCTTTGGTCAGAAGTATCGTCAATGGGGGCCGAAGCCTTTCCCGGAGAATTCATAATTGGGCACTGAAACCTGGCCTGGAGAATTCGTCCTTTGGAACCAAAGCCTTGCCCACATAATTAGTCGCCGGGAGGAGATATCATAACCTGTGTCATCGAAGTCAACCCGTGTTGCGTCACTGAGATCAAGGCCGTCAAGCGGAGATTCCGCAGTGGAGAACTGGACTTTGCTGTGATCTTTTTCTTCGAGGTCAAGCCAGGAAACCACTTAGCTCGTCAGTGAACTGTGAGACATGTAGTGACACTGAATGAGATCAAATATGGTTTTGCAAGGATGGATTCTAACAGTGTGTCATGTTTCTAAGCGTGTTTAATGAAAAGCGCTGATCAGCTGGTATTTACAGTTGCTGTATTCCTGTGATTGGAGCGATCGATTTCCGTTAAGCTGCTGCTGAGTGTGAATTTGAGGATTGATTCACCATCATTGTTTGGATGCTGTATACATGAGGTGATGTACTTTATGGTTAACTTTCGGATTCATAAGTTTATTACATTGTTCGCTACAATATTTTGCTTGGTAGCCCTATTTTTTCACGTCTTTTGATGTGTTATTCACCTCGAAGAAGTGTATTTATGTCGTCCAGTTGCGTTTAGTCTACGTGAATATCGTAAAGGTTTTTATAGCATCTTGTCATACCACGTAAAAATACAGACATGTCATTTAGCGAATTCGTTCCTAGGTCTGGAGACGGAACAGGTGGTCAGTGTTACGGAGGCTAGAAAGGGAATGCTGTCAGTTTGATTGCCAGAATGGACGGTGGTGCGGCTCATGTGTTTCTTGAGTCAGAAGTGGTGCGACTATGGTGCACGTAGTTGACAGGGGTATCTGTAAGGGCACAGAACTTGCCAGGAACCTTATGGGTGTTAACTAGCGTGGAGTGTGATGTGGGGAAAGTATCGGATGCTGACTGACAGAATGGTAGTCAGCGATGCTTCAGTGACTAGGTAGCAGACTTTGGTCTGGATTTCTTTTTGGCTTTATTTTTCAAGGCAGTAGAAGTCAGTATTTCGTCGATCACTGGTTTATCATTGGTGTGTTTTTCCATGATAGTCTATTGTTTGGATGACATTCTTCGGTTTCATGAGGACATCGAAGAACAAGGGTTGAGAAGTTTGTTGGAGTGAATCCGGTCATTTGGATTGACAGTCAGAGTAAACAATGTAGAGTTTGTAGTACAGGAAGTGACGTTCCTGGGTCATGTTATAGGCAGAGGGGTCAGAAAACCCGTTCAAACCAATGTTCACAAGTTTCTGAACCTGCCTGTCCCTAAGACCATAAAGCAAGTTCGGGCATTGCTAGTTTTGAGTAATTTATACGCTAAATTCATTCCCCATTATGCTACCATCACGTATATGTGGTCTGATCTGACTAAGAAGGTGATGCTAGACAAGATATGGTGAAACCAACAATATGCCGAGTCCTTGAGACGATTACAAAGTGCATTCAGTCCTTTGCCATTGTTGTGTTTGCTTAATTTAAGTGTACTCTTTGGTATTTCATGTGATGCCTCTGATGTGGGAGTGGCCAGTGTCCTCGTACAGGAGTTCCGAGGTACATGCCATCAAGTCCTGTATGCCAGTAGGAAACTGTCCCCAGCGGAGACACGCTACAGTGTGATAGAACGAGAGTGCCTGGCCATAGTGTTTGGGGTCAACAAGTTCTCCAGGTTTTTGTACGGGAACCATTTTACTATCTTCACTGACCACCAGACACTGCAGGCATTGTGTTCGGGAGCAGTGAAAAATGCCAGGGTGCTTAGATGGGCGCTGATGCTGCAGCCATACCACTTCACTGTCCACTATGTCCAAGGGGAGGAAAACGTGATCCCAGATTTCCTTCCTATCAAGGACAACTGTTTGACTGGGTTTTTCTGGTCTTGTTATTTTGAGTCATAGTAATGTACCTAACATGCTTAGGATTATGTGTGAAATATATTGTTCCATAGCTTTGACAACAACCCAAGGGGACCAAAGCAAAATTACAATGATATGTGAACGATGCATCCCAGAACTCATAACCTTTAGAGTGCAATGTAAGTAGCTTGACTATATAGCCACAAGTTGCCATGACAAATCACAATCACAGATAAACTCAACCCAAAAAAAAAAAAAAAAAAAAAAAAAAAAACTGCACCTATTAAAACAAAAAAATAAGCTTTTATTTTCTTGTAAAACCTACTTTGCAGGAGAAGGGAAATGTTGAAACATGGAAATAAATCTTGTAAAATCTACAAAACATCTACAGGTCATAGTTCTGTTTCTGAACAAAGTACAACATGCATGCATTAATGTGAAGAGTGGTCATTGACCAGCTGATAAAAGTATACTTGCATAGTGCACATTTGACAGACACCCAAATCAGTAAACTTGCACATTAGGATTATTTATATTTTTTTTTTCAAGCGGTCAGTTGTACAATAACCTATTATAAAAGTAAAATATGACTAGACAAATAAAATAAAAATATGCTTGAGGCCTGATTACAAATTCATGTAATAATATAACAAAGCACTTAAACTACTGAATCACAGTAATGCCATCACAGTGTGTGGTCAACTTAACTTGCCACAGCCAGATATCAACACACTCCAGATCCAAAAAAAAATTTATGTGACCAAGGAACAACAGTCAGACAGACAACAGGAGGTAGACATTTCTAGTAAACTCTTACATTGCTCAATAGTTTTGATTTCAAAATTGTCTTTCCTTATGATAGTGTACTTTATAGTGGTGGTCTTTGAGTCTTCATGAGTTAATAAAGTTATAAAACGGAGTCCTAGTAGCAACTAGGGTTGAATAAGAGAAACGGAAAAATAGGACTGAAAAAGTTGCATCATGTAGCAGTATTCCAGGCCCTTGAGGTTCAGGGCCGTAGATATCTTCAAAAATTGCCAGTTACTGGCCGTATCTGCCACCTTCGGTGTGTAGTCGGAGAGGTCTTTCAACCTGAGGATTTAGGGCTGCATGGCTATTGCTGTCGCCATGGACTGTGCTGGTTTAGACAGAACAAAACCTCCAACTTTACCAAGGATTCAAACCTCCTATACTACAAGACACCCCAGAGTTAATAACAATTTGACCAGCAGCTCCTAACTGTAGATTATAATCTGCCTCTATTTCCAGGCTTGGATATATGTTTCTTGAAGAAATAAGATTTTACAAAGTTAAAGATGTTGGACCCATGCTTTAGCCCCCCCCCCCCCCCCTCCACTCCCGCACCATCCAATTTAAAGGACTAAGGTGTCTCTGTCTATTCTCTACCCTTTGACCTGTCTAGCTTGTAAGACCCTGCAGGTAGATATGCTACCACTGGCTTAGCTCCCAGGGTCTGTGAGAAATACAAGTCTCCCCCACTGCTGCAAGATAGAGACTTGTATAGAGTATCATTAAATATATGGTGAGTGGCTGGTTCTAATAGAGTTTCACCAGATTGTGACCGGTACCATCAATATTGGAACTCTGTGCTTGATGCTGAAGATGAGGACGGAGCACACATGGAAATGCCCCGAGTACTGTGATGTCAATTCTGGACTCAACTCAGCTTAACTCAAAGGAGTTTAAATATGTAGTTGAGCATGTAGAGTTTAAGAATTAGAGTTCAATATAGTTTATTCTCGGTGAGTGATATGATCAACATCATGTAGGCCATCTTCTCTTCCCAGGACCTTACCTGTTACCCATTTAAGGCTGGGTCAGCCTGCTATGATGATCCACTTTATAACTGTTATTTTAGAGCACCTGATGGTTACAAAGTAACCTGCAGTCCAATGTAGGTGGGCTCTGACAAGCTATTGCATACTGTCTACATAAGTAAGTAAAGAGCTGGTGCCTCATCTTCTTCTTTGTGTTTGACCTACATAAAGTTCAGCTGTCAGAATGAAATACATTCAGTCTCTTTATTGTCAAATTATTCTTATACCTCCTCCTCCTCCTTTTTCTTCTTCTGGATTTGCCCTTAAAAGGGTGGCTGGCACATTCTGCTGTGATGTTTTTTAATTTGACAGTCAGGCTGCAATAACTGAGCCTTTCAGCTCAATACATTTGATTTCAGTGAAACCTCCACATAGTGGCCTTTCACAACATGCTATTAGAGGGGAAATGAGGGATGGGGGGGGGGGGGAGGGGTGGTATTCTCCCTCTCCCTCCTCTCCAGAGCTCCCTTGGGGAAGTTGTTAGAATGAAGTATATTCTATCTCATGGGTTAAGTTAAGTTAATGTATCCTCTTCTCTTAATTTATTGTCAGAAAACAATAACCATGCAGGACAAAAAGAGTCAATGGAAAAAAAAAGGCAAGACAGTGTGAAATCTAGGCATGAGTATTAAAATATATGTGCAATAAATAATTATCACCCGAAGTTGTATTGCATGTAAAAACTGAACACTTGTATGCATCATTCTACAAAAAGCTCAATAAGCTTACAAGACTGGCCTGTAAAATTCCTTTATGTTCATACAATTCAGTTACTTTCTAAGCATAAATATCATATTAAAAAGATAATTTCAGTTACTTTCTAAGTATATATATCATTTTGTAGAACAGACTTAAATTACATTCTAATCATAAATATCTGTCTGTAAAAAAAAAAAATTACTTTCCAGGTATAAATATCATTCTCTAGAACAAATTAAAATTATTTTCTGAGCATAAGTATCATTTTGTAGAACAAAGTAAAATTACCTCCTAGGCATAAACAGCATTATGTAGAACAAAGTAAAATTATTAAGAACAAATGTCATCTTGTAGAAAAAAAATGTAAATTACTTTCTGAACACAAATATCATTCTGTAGAACAAATTAAAATGATTTAATCACAAATATCATCTTACATAACAAATTAAAATTACTTTCTGAATGTAAATATAATTCTGTGCAATAAAACCAAGTACTAAGACATGGTGGGAGAACTGGCAAGAGTTTCTTACAGGCAGACTGTGATGAGAGCGCCGTTCTGCAAAGGACCTGCTACATGATGATAATGACTAAGACATCAATTCTCTCACCTTTGAAACCTGTGAAACATACATGTAAATACTGAGCAACAAGGGATACAACTCAGTTTAATTAAATCTATTTTCTAATCTTTTAATCCTCGCTAAACATTTGTATCACTGTCATTTTATACACTTTATCTACTCAGAACATATACACACTAAGATGTACTCGTGTTATCAGCAAAGCAAGCTATAGTGTTATCAGCAAAACAAGCTATAGAAAATACAGACATTATTAGCGCTAAATCTATTTACCTAAAGCAAAAATTTACAGCTAAAATATTCTATACAACAAAAATAATTAAAGCTATTGGATAATAATAAAAATAAAACTATTTGATAACTGAAGCATGTGTTTGGGGTTATTTATACATTTGAGAAGAGTATAGTCTTCTAATTTGACATTAAGCATACAGAGTTTGGTATGAGCATAGAAGAAATTTCTCAAAGATGTCATTAAGGGGCTTATTCAACTCTCATGAATGATATGTGTACATCTGATGACAGAAGTGTATCTTCTGATTTGACATTTCAGGTCTGAAACATTCAAGCACTTTATAAAAGCACATTAACACTTTCTCCCTTCTTCTCTTCAGTTCAGTTATTTAATCATTTAAAATATGCCCATTTTTCTTTCTCATCCATCTATTTTGTTACCTCACTCCAGGAGATTTCTCCTGTTATTCATTTTAATGAAGTAGATGTCATTTTTCACATAAACAAAACAGCAGCCTTTACTTTCTTGTTGCTGTCATAAATATTTGAATCACCTAAATGCTATTCTTGATATCTTTCTCGGTTAAGATTCTGCATACATTATTATTCACCAACTCTGTATTTCTTGGACCCGCAGAAATATTTAAGGTCTTCTTTGAACTGAATTTCTGCTTATTAAATGTGAATTGAATCTTTCAAAAATTGGTTTCCCAATATTAAATACATTAATTGAAAAAAAAAAAAATTACAAAACACACAACACACTCACATCTATAACATCAAAGAGTTCAGGCAATATGATTAATATATATTTCAGTTCTGTCAAATGTTGAAGGACTTCACAGACCAACATTAAATACAAGTGTTGGCTGTCATCATGTAATAAATGAAATTAAGGGAGAAAATGTCTGGCAAAAATGATATTAAAAATAAACGGAGGAATATAATATGTGTTGCTTCCTGTTTGTAAAATTCTGTTGTCATTCTTCCTTCACTTTGTTGTCTTCGGCGAAACGCTATCACTGAAATATAAAAAGTGTCAATAATTACTTGAATACATTTTCTATCAGCATTATAAAACTACTATTCATGAAAAAACTGTTATCTCCACAGTGCAGGTGGCTGGCTCAATTTCTTCCATGGTGCAATTTTTGTACCACTAACAAACAGTTCAACATGATTCCCTGAGTGGGTTTTGGGGCCCCTTTGTGGGGAAAACAAGAATAGATCCATTGCCTCCCCAGCATCTATGTTGTAAGAGTCGACTAATTGGGGGTTTCCTTCGAAGTCGAAGTGCATCTGCCTAAGAGACAAGGAACTAACATTCTGTACACAAATAAGTTAGATCTGTAAAACAGATGTGCATGCAACACATAGGTGCTGGAACAAGTCTTTAAGTCCACGGTGGATGAACAGCCAGAAGTTTCCACCAGAGTAAACGCGAAGAAGAAGAAAAAGAAGTTCAACATGATAACATTCTCAGATCGCTGAGAACATGATAACAGTCTGTTAATGAATAATGCTAATAAAAATCATTTAAGAATGATATATATTTAGGTTGTCATAGGGTGATTAAATGAGGATGTCCAAAAAGAAACCCTAAGATGAATGTTGAAGAGAGAAGCTAAAGCTGCAGGACAGGATTCCGTCTATGACACTGAAGTGACTGTACAATCAAAATGGACGCTAGGCATGGCCACTGTTTCGAGTCCTGGCAAAGTTTTTGCTTCTGCCAGACGGTGGCCGTTGCACTTTTGCTCCATTTGTAGACTGAAAAAATATAGTTTCGTCACCCAGCTACTGAGTTGAGTGCATGGTGCGACCCCGTGAGCTGCGGATTTCTTTTAAAATATTTTTCGACTGTGACCAACGTGGTGTTGTGTTGTGAATTGTAGATTCAGAAAATGGCGCGTGGCCTGTCATCACAATATTGGTGGTGCGCTTATGTGATTAAATTGATCGCGTGTGTAACTGCTGATTTGTTCGTTACCTCTGCTACCATCGATGATGGACTGAATTTCTGTCGAACTGTTTGTGTTATCATTTCTGATGGCTACCGTATGCTTTTAATGCGTGTGTATGCTAGTGCATATGCAGAGACAGCAGTCTGCCACAAGGGACTGTGATAAACATTCTGTGTGTTTTTCGTTGGCCCAGGAGCGGAGCAACTGTAAGGTGACCTATTTGCTATGAAGCTAAAACTAACGAATGGAGTAGAGAAGTAGACTGCGAGCTCAGTGTGACATATAATGGCACAACAGGACAATGAATGAATGAATGAAAGTTTATCTTAAAAAGTATTATTATAATGAACAAGAACTGTGTCTGGGCAACATTAGTGGAACTGAGCTGAGCTAGAAGCCAGAAACATTATGCAAGGAGCTTTAAATGAAAACATTAAAAGTAAATGAATGAATCAAGAATTGGCATCACTGCACTCAGGACATTCCCACACATGCTCTGTCTCTTTTCTCAGTAGCCAAAAATGATTTGACATGCTAATAGTACTAGCTGCAATCGGATGAGAAGTCACCTATGTTTCCTCGTCAGTGTTGAATACCTTCCAGACACTCTACCCATCCCTTGTTGAATTAGTCTTTCAATCAATAAAAGTGTAACAGAAATTACAATTACCATGGCATATTTTGTAATATTTTTGTTAAGGATGCCAAGTAGCTAAGCACATGACACTGTGGTGCAGACAAACATAGTGACGACACAGTGATAGTTTAAAGATGGCTGCCCCACTTTTGACACACACACCAAAATGGAAGAATATAATATGTGTTGCTTCCTGTATGTAAAATTCTGTTGTCATTCTTTGAATTCTTGTAATTTTTTTTTTCCAAATCACGAAAGGGGTGACATCTATAGAAATTTATCAGCCAATAAAGGTCCAGTATTGCAATGCACAGGAATAAAGGAAGGCCAAAAAACACATGGAGAAGAGAGCTGGAGAATGAAGTTAGAAAGATAGGGAGGACGGATAGAACGACTTGGCGTAAGCTGGTTGAGGCCCTATGCTCCATTGGGGGGTAGAAAGGCAGAAGAAGAATGGCAATGCATGCCTATCAGTCCAGAAAATGGATGAGTGGTGAAAGAAGTTTCAAACACATCTGCAATCGACTCTGGGGTCTCTACTCAGTGTGCCTGACACAGCAGTGAACAGTCTGTCATAGAAGTCATGTCATTTTGAAATCATAAGCAAAGCCAGTGTTGAGTTCTAAAATTAATGGTGCCAGTTAAAATGTGATCATATGCCCCTCCTGCCTTTGAGAAACTGGTGTTGTCCAGATCCTCTAGACGCTGCCAGTTGATTCATTCTCTCCATGTGGCAATAATCAAGTCACTTTTCTGCATTATTCATGCAGTCAAAAGGACTCTGACACTGTCGCGAGATGCCGCCGCTTCAAGTAGACAAGATACCTTGACTCACGTACCACTCCGTTTGAGCTTCAATTTTTTCCCTCTTGGCTATGTCAAGAGTGATGTCATTTTCATCACAGACGACACTGAGGGATATCCTGATTTAAGTCTATGGCTGCTGTTTGGGAACTTCCCACTGTGTCTTTTTTGCAGTTTCCCTGCGCTTACACACAAAACCTGGCCACCAACGGAATCCCCGCTGTTATACAGGATTGCCTGGCATTGACTTCAGGTCACTAGCAGGAGTCAGAGAGTGCCATTTTGGAAGACAACTTTGATTCTGACTTTCCAGCCAGGCGCCTTAAAACCCTAGCAGTATGACCATATAGTTACATCTACATCCAGCTGCTGAAAAGCCGAGGACAGATTCCTTGTTCCTTGTGACAGGACGAGCTTCCAGACCACTGCCAGGCTGGTCGTAGGGAATGAGAGGTGCCCCGAGGAAGATCTTGGTCAGGGTGACTGGGACAGAACCAACATACCACCACATTCTCCAAAACGGATGATGCTCTGGGAAACCCAGGTAGTAATTGTTTGTTGTCCCAACAAAGTCTTACTCTCTCTTGACGACAGTTTCATGTTACAATCATCGTCTATTTAGTTTGCTGAGTGTAGAGAAAAAAACAACAGATGATATAATTACTTTAATAAATCTATGTGTATTTGTCAACCATAGTTAAAGTTATTGGTATTTCTAGATATGTGTATGGTGTCAGTCTTGTGCTTTCTATCAATATACCTGTGCTAGATGGGTTTTTTTTTTAAAGGCCAGAAAGGGAAGACGTTGGGAGGGGTAATCTGCTCTGTCCAGTTATACATTTAGTAAGTGCTCCCTGGACATCTAAATTCTCTTTTCTGGAGATTTTCAGACAGCTCACTTTCCTTCATGAGCCAATTCGAGTCTGTATCTGAGTATCCAGAAACTCTGTCTGCTCTTAGCATCAAAAGACAGCTGTCTCAGTTTCTTACTTGCATCAGGAAGAAGGATTTAAACCCATTCCCACCACCTTAGTAAGTATAAAAGAAACCCGTTCCACGACAGACCCCATCTGCCTTATCACCTCATAAATTTACTTCCAGCTGAACAAAATCAGATAATCTATTATCGCCATTCATTTCCCAACACTCTCGTAAGCACGCCCTCAGAAAAAGATCAAAAGTATGTTCACTACCTATGATCTCTGATGTGAAGCATGAAGGTTGCTGGTTGTCACTTTAATGTTCATTAACATTCCGTGGTGCGGTGATTTTGGTCACAGGCATGAGGCAAAGTTAAGTCTGATGTGATGTGTATAAGGAGATACTCCGTACCCCACTCGGGCGCAAGTCCTTTACTGTTCTGGTTTTACGGAACCTCATGCAAGACTCCTGCTGCACGTCCCCCGTCGTGCGCCACGGATAATGTCTCAAATGAGCATTAACAGAGTTGGCTGGGGATCTCGGAGCTGGCGGCCCCTAGAGGTGTAGTGTCCTTTCTGGCTCTCCCCAGCCCGCCCCAAACGCATGGGTGAAAAGTCTAACAAAACTCAAGGATTGCTTGCTAAATGTACCATCAAATGACAACTCTCGGTTAAAATTCGGGAGCGAATGGAAAACTGTGCTGCTGAGACTCAACCCTGACCGAGAGATTTACCCACAGCCAAGACGAGTAACATCTCTTGTGGGCGACCTCTCGCAGCAAGATCCTACCTACCTACATCCTCTGTCAATCCTCAGTGTCGTCGTCACCGCGCTGAGGTACACCACGGCAGCAACTTTTCATATGCTGGCTAGGAAATAATGTCCGACAAAGTTATACCCCACGGCACACATGCAAGCTCAAAGTCCGACGATCATAATTCGTACCGATTAGGAAAAAGTCCAAATGTCCGTATCCACTGGTCTCACTCGCCCGAGTGTTGGAACCAAACAGGTGAAGCCACGCCTGACGCATTTTGCTTCCTCATTCTGTCGTGCTAGGGGCACAACTGAAACAACGTTAAAGGTGTCTAACGTGCGATGAAAAAGAATGTACCTATTTGTGTGGCCACAAAAGTCCTGGACCTGCGGGCTGCTCCCCGATGATCTCCGAAGAGTGCAGCCTTGTAGCGCGGGAAGCTCAATACACGGTTGTGAGGTTAAGCAGTCATGGGCAGGACGTGACGATTCCTTGGGTGAGCCCAGAACCAGAGCATCATGTGTCGGCTCTGCATTTATGGAAGCCTCCTTGGATGGCGGGAAATGCCCATGATCTGCCCCTGCCTTCCCTTGAGGGCTGACAATTCTACCTAGGGCTGCCTTAAGGACGATATTCCGGGGGCCACACCTGTTAAAGGTCAAAGATGACACCTCACATGAGGCAACATCTCGACCCACACAAAACAATGGCCACAGTCAACCTAGAAATAGGCTTGACGTCTTCCCTCGAAGTCGGAGTACATCTGCCGGAGAGGCGGGGAACGAGAACTGCAAACAAATAAGCCAGTAAAACGGATGTACACGCAAAACTCAGGTCAAGGTAAAAGCCAAAAGTCTATTTGGATGAACAACCGCGACTTACCGCCGGAATTCACAAGAAGAAGAAGAAGAAGAATTAACATTCACAATAGAGATAGTACAAATAGGTCACTGTACATAAACTCCTTTATTGCTAGACAATACACCATATGAGGATTGAGAAAGTTCATCTTGTAGCGGTCCTTTGCAGAAGATCGCTCTCATTACAGTCTGCCTGAAAGAAATTCAATCTATTCCCACATCTCCCACCTCATACACTTTTCTACCCAAGGGGTCTTTTATATCCTGTTTCCCTCTTTATGCTGGTCAGCCCCTGCCCTTCTTTCCTGGCACCATGCCTTTTGCTACTATTCTTTCCAATCTGCCCTGATGGGGCTTGATATGGCCATTTCAATTTCAGAGACAAGATGCTGTTTACCCTGATTTTCAAATTCTTTTAGGATGTCAGTATTTAGTTTTTTCGTTTTCTTCTTGGTGGGTACTGGTTGCAGTCCCGGGAAGTAAAGGTTGTCGGTGTGATGCTGACCACATTACCCATCTTGGGCCCATTTGTCTATAAAAAGTTAGGTCTAGCTCTATATGCCCTATACGCATAAAAGGGTGGAAAAGGGACCTTCACCTTTACTTACTCGTTTTCTGAATCCATTTGTTTTCATTTCAGTGCCTGTCTTGTGAGTCTTTGTTAGCTCCAACTCAGGATGTGCCTAATATATAACACCCTTCTTTGCCTTACAACTTTTACATCTTCTCTTGCTGAACATATGGGGATTAGCCAACTGACCACATTTTATCTGTTATCTTTGCTAGAATTACCCTTAATATTACCAGACTTTATTGGTTAAGAGCATAATATAATCTTTAAAGCTTTTTAACTGCTACATACGGCACTCACCTGTACACCATTAATCAGCTGCTGAATGTCTACATCACTAGATGACACATCCCCAATTCTAACGTGGAGAGAAAACGTCCAGCTATTTTCACCACGATCATCTCTGGCCGTCACTTTGTAGTCTCCAGAGTCAGTAGAAAGGGAGGCGGGGATTGTGAAAGTAGCAGAATTTCCATTCTGATCAAAAACGAAGCGTTCCACATTATCAATAGGGCGGCCATCTTTGCTCCAGGAGACTGAAAGGGTAAATAGAGAATACAATGACACATTATACAATCTTTATCTTTTTCTGGTGCCTGGCCTAGACCAGCCCTTGGCAATTACGACATCTAATCTCCTATCTGTTAAAACAAAACAAAAATTTATTTAAAAAAAACGTTAATTTGATATCCTCCACATCACAGAATGACACCAGCATTTTTTGGTTGTTTGTAATTGTAAGAAAAAGACCCTTTTCCTGTCTCTGACCCTTCAGGCATACAGTACAGATCGTCGCGGGCCAGTGGCCAGAGCCGACACTACAATTTACATTTTCAATCTGTAGATTTATTACACTCCAAAAATTTCACGCCTAGGATGTAGCCTATATAAGCAGTGTAAAGTGTATTACAATCTACTGTGATAATTAATAAATACTCACTTTTAATTATTATTCTTTTTCGTATTCAACGGCTGTAAACTCCGTCGGAAAGTCCTGGATGTTCGTCTACTTCTGGACTCTAGTCCTGTTCCAGAAACTGAGTGTTGGGTACACATTCGTTTTACATGTCTTACTCATTTGCATTCAGACTGTTGGTTCCTTGGCTCTTAGGCAGATGTACTCTGACTTCGAACGAAGCTCCCAATTAGTCGTCTCTTGCGACATTCTTTTGGGTAGGCAGTAGGTCTATTCTTGTTTCACCACAATAGGGCCCCAGAAACCACACAGGGATCACTTTTAACGGAAATACACATATTTATTACTTGTCGTTGGTTGGAATCATAGATAATTTTACCATGGTCACTTCCATTACATTGTCATAATAATAATTGTCCACAGTTGGCTTCATATTCTGCAGAAGAAACCAAAATGTATAACGATGCAAAATGTAATTAGTGAGAAAAACAGCATTTTCGTTTTTGAGCTAATTTTACAAAATTCGGCTGGTGTTAAGTTAGAAAAGTGATTCCCAAACTGTGCGCCGCGGCGCCCAGGGGAGCCGTGACCTTTTCACAGGGGTGCCACAAAATATTTGAAATTACACAATTTTTATTTTTGTGTAATCTCTGACATACGAACAGTCATACTTTTACTGAGGTTAGGGTGCCATGGAAACATTTGTACTGAAAAAAGTGGCTCTGACTGAGAAAAGTTTGGGAAACAGTTAGTTAGAGCAATTCTCATGCAGTCCTGCAGCCTATGATTGCTCAATGTGCTCCGACTGTTTGTCTTGTTGACATCAGAAGCTTGATTCACAAGTAAAAGTTGAACCAGACATGGTGAGAATGAATACGGCAATTTTTCTAGCATTAGGGAACTGCTGCTATTGAATCCTACCAAAACTTGTCGGTACCGCTTTCTCAAAAATCATCATTTACTTTGCTGGAACTTTGCATATCCACAAGTTTTTACTGCAGAGAACCTTCATCAACAGAGGATAACAGCTTCTTAGCATTGGAACAAAAATCACCCGCAGGAGGGATTTTAAAAGGATCTCGAACGAATAACATTGGGATATGGAAGTCGTCATATATGTTGTTGAAATTATTTTGAAGCCTTTTTTAAATAATTATATCATTCGATGGGTTAAAATTGCTGAGTCTAGTGTTGAGGAAATAGAACAGCAAGCATGCTGGTCTCGAATTAGGCATAGTTGGTGATATAAATAAATCCAGTATCCAGTCAATAACTGTTGAATGCATGATTTTCACACTCCCACTTTGCTCGCTTATTAGTGCGAGCCATGGCATCAAGTATTTAACTAAATTATTAAAATTAGATAATGTAAAAGCTATTACTGATTCAGTTAGTTACTGTACAATCGCGTCCGGCTATCTACGTCAGACTGTGACTTGTATGTGACTGACTGGACATTCCAGAAAATTCTTATTATAATCTGATAACAAGATCACAAACTAGCAGGTATTCTGTGGTGTCCAGTGTCCGATGTTCTGCTGCGCCCAATGTCATTAGCGTGTGTGTACTAGTGGCCACTAGGAAAGATTCTCCGTAATCTAAGCTCTAGCTGTCAGGACCGTGCTGGTATTCCCAACGCCTCTTGTCCAATAAATATCTCACCTTCATTGACTGTTCAGTGCAGCGGTGCCTTCCTACCTGTTCCAGCCTATCTTATTACCTTTGGCTTCAAACAGGCGAGTTTTGCTATCTGACTGTACTGGAAACGAGCTTTTACCCTGAACTAATTACATTTTATGTTCCTATGCCAGTTCCCTTGTATCTCCTCATTTACAGATCTGACAAACATTTCCTATTGACACATTCGACACAACTTGTTTTTGAAGATTTAAACAGAAACATTTATTTCTTTAATTTTGTTTCTTTTCAATAACTACATTTCACTATTTTGGCAACGATCAGCGGGCCACTTGCTAGGCCTCGGAGGGCCAGATTTGGCCCGCGGGCCGCCAGTTGAATAGCTCTGCTCTAGGCCATGCTTAGTATTAACACTAGAAACAAACTGGGTCATGAACCTTTCAGAATTTAATTTAGGGAAAAATTATGTACAAGAAAAGAACTATAACATGGATGTCTACCACATTTGGAACAAAGAGTTATTTATCTACATACTGTTTTCTTGAAATATATAAAGATATATAATATAATAATATGTAAGCAATAAACACAGAGTGAAGCATTAAATGGATTACATTCCCCTTGCCTTAAAAAAAAATGTATGTATGCTATGACCCTGTGACCTCTATCATTGAGGATTATAGGAACATTTAACATCAACTTGGCTTTCAATAAGCCACTGGGGTCATAAGGAGCCCCTCCCGCTCTCCCTCCATATATTTTGGGAAGTTAATATATTGATATTCCTGGCTCCAAGATTGGCCCAGCCTTAAATGGGTACTAGGTAAAGCCCTGCGAAGTAAAGTTGTAAGTAAAGATGTTGATCACAGCACCAATCAAGAGCTGATTGGTCGATGCAAAAAAGAGTTTAGCTTCATAAGCCTGATGCACCACGGGTGTGTAAAGGGACCTCTACTGTTTACACATATTCATATCCTGGCCTACTTAACACTGCACAAGTGCACATAGGACCGATAGAATTTAACTATGATTTTTTGAGAATAGTCACTGCAGACATGGCTATATATTGGCATTTATGAAACTGCGTCCCAACCTGAAGTGGCTAGATTTAATCATGTCAGAGGGACACGGTTAATGATTTCAGTCAGTCAGGTGCCATGTTTGCACAGAAAGTTGGCTACAATTCAGGTGCACTCTCTCGGACTGATGAAAATCTATTGTTAATGTCACCCTTCCACTTGTAACACTATCTACCTATTGCACTATATTGTATGGGTTTTATAAGAATGGCATGTCCTTTAATGTGGCTGAAACAATTCACTGTTTTATTTATTTTAACTCTTTTCATACCTAGTATCTCATGAACCTCCGAACTGAATTGTTTTTGTTTCTATGAAAACAACCTATTCTTCTGGGTATCCACAGGTTTCTGAGCCAGTTATGAACTGTTTCAGTCCCATGAGATCATCCTAATATGTCTTCTTTCTTCTTCTTCTCTTCCTACAGTTACCTCATTAACGTTTGAGTGGGGTGTGCAAGAATTTTCTTTTCTAATATGCTACATGAGTTGATCTTACAGGCTGATGATATCATTCCATATTTTGTGTGGTCTTCCCTTTGCAATGTGATCATTATATTTCTTCAGAGTGGCTCTTTGTGGCAACTGGTACCGGGGCATTCTTGTTAGATGGCCAAACAATCTCATCCGTTGCTCTTTAATGAATTTTTCGACTAGTTTCAGTCCTAGTTTATTTGATTACCTCTCAAAAGAAGAAAATAATTACTCAGCAAAATATTTGCAAAAATAAAAGAAGACTTTAAAAATGGCTGGAATTCAGAAGGAAAAGCTTGTCCCACTTTATGAGTTGACCAGGACTGAAAGAGTTAGAGATGATTAGTTTAAAAATAAAATGTCAGGTACACTCACCTGCAACAGAGGGGCTATCCAGACTACAGCTGAAGATGACAGGACTGCCTTCATCCACTAGGGCACTAGATGGGAAGGTAACAAACACAGGAACTGTGGGCTCTTCGTCTGGTACTAATGAAAAATATATTGTAGTATTAGTTGGTCCTATAAAGAAATATATTGAACAATCTTAGCTATTACTATTGAAAAATACACTGTACAATCTTAGATGGTACTGTTGAAAAATATATATCCCAATCTTAGATTGTACTATTTAAAAATATATTGCTTAATCCAAAAAGGTAATGTTGAGAAATATATTGCACAATCTTAGATGGTACTATCAAAAATATATTGCACAATCTTAGATGGTACTATCGAAAATATATTGTACAATCTTAGATAGTACTATCGAAAAATGTATTGTACAATCTTAGATGGTACAACTGAGAAATATATTGCATTATTCTAGGTGGTACTATTGAAAAATATATTGCAAAATCTTAGAATATACACTAAAACCTCATTATGTGACACTATTTTAGCTTTCCACACCCACCCAAGCTCAATCAGGTGTGCCTATCAGAACATGTATAATATACAGAGTTTGTAAGTCTATTGTGCTTAACCTAATGGCCAGTGATCCAACAATCTGCACAAAGTTAAGATTGTTTGTTATCAAAACACATTCATAACTTATATACGACAATAAGTTCATTTACCCAGTGATGAGGACCACTGTAGTTGCTATGACGCTTGCTTCACACTTCTAACAGGTTATAAACTGTTACTTACTGTTTATAAATCTCTTTGAAAGCACTGTAGAAATATCTTTCTTCTAAAGAAGTTTAACTCTTGGTCATACAGTAAACTGCTAGGTTCACAAGCTGCTTTTGGACCTCGACTTGTCTTGCGACCTCCCAGCCAACATGCCTGGTCCTGACTGACTATCCCCTCCTTTTTCCAGTGCTTTCACATTTGGACCAACTATTTTTTTTTTTTGGTTATTGTTGCTCTCTGTCTGCTAATGCTTAGAACAAAGAAACTCAAAATGAGTACTGGGGCAAAGACTGTTTGCTAAAAACTCCCGTGGTTAGTGAAATAATGTGGAGGGCAGATTTTTACTATTGTTGAGAATGTTACATTTCTCAGACAACAGTGCTAATGCAGGCGGCGACAGACTGTACAAAATTAAACACATTATTGATAGTCTGCACACATCGTTTCAGAGTCCATTTTCACTTTATCAGGATCTGGTTGTAGATGAATCACTACTTCTTTACAAATGAATATTATCTTTGAAATAGTACACTGCGTCAAGAGATAGTCTAGTGTAGTTGGTATCATGTCCGCCTTAGAATCGGAAGGTCGTATGTTCAACGCCCCAATGTAGTTTTTTTTTTTTTTTAAATTATGTAAATTTTCCTATCAGTTCTTGCTACTTTTCAGCAACGGATGACTCAAGTATCATTATTATTATTTTTTCAATGTAATAACATGGCGACTACAATTAACTATGATTAAAGTGGGAGACGTGGTAGGTTTGTCAATCAAATTTTGGAATAAGGACTGGGAACAGTTCTTCCCATTAATTCCCCACTCCCCAGGGGGGTGGTAGCTTCGTTGGCTAAGTTTGTGGTGCACCATCGTGCCTATGACTTGTCACCACTCAGGCCAGCCACACAACTCCCTAGGGTAAACATTTTGAGGTGTACAAAATCTAGCCCTCACTGCAGACGCATCTTTTGCGTTTGGAGGGTAGAAAAGTATTGCGCACAACAGAGACTTTTTTTCCACATTGCCTAGGGCAAACAGCTATGGCTGGGAACATAGCAGCGAAAGGGTTAACTGATATTGTCATGAATGTTTTCAAAGCTTAACATTCTGCCGTGCCCTATCCTCCTTTCAGAGTGAAAGTCAAATTATACATCCCTGCCGGGACTACAATTTTATTTATCTTAACTGAATGCTCTTCTTAAGCAAGTCCATGTTAACTCATTCAGTACCAAGGAACTCACCATGCGTTTGTTGAGCTCTATTAACATTATTCCCAACCTTCTGTCCTCCATTCAGTATCTGAATTAACTTACTCAGCCTCAATTGTTACTTTATATCCTTCTTTCTCATGATGATATTATTTAATCTGCTTTGGACTCAAACACTTATTAGTTGAAATAATATAGTTTTCAGATATAATAGCATCCAACCTGGGACTCAAAGAGTTAATTATTTTTATTGTAAGAGTAAATTTTTTTTTTTATATCTGCACATCTTGAAGAAACCCACCTCCTACATAGACAGTACAAGATGAAGACACTTGACCCCCTGGATTGGATGCCTGGCATGTGTAGACACCCCCATCCTCTGGGAAAATTTCCACAATGATCAGCTTGTACACATCCCCAGCATTCTCATATCGGAAGTCATCAGAGGGTTTGATTTCTTTGCCATCTTTCAGCCAGAGGACTTCGTCAGGATTTCCTGCAATTTAATTTTGGAGACACTGACAAATAGGTCCTATAACATCTGCTAAAATCAAAGTCTCTGTCTCATAATACCAATATCAAAATACATAAAACACTGATAAGACAAGTAGTTTTATAGGGCTCTGAAATTTGGAGCACAAATTAAAGAGATGAAACCTTTTACACATTTTACTAAAACAGTATTACAACAAATTTTTGGATCCAACAAAGATGCAAATAGTGGGTAATGGAGAGTGAGAAGCAACAAGGATATTCATTCATTCTGTTTAAATCACCACTGATCACTGGCATCATGAGGCTCAATAAACCAAAAGGGTTGGGGCATACTGAGAGAATGTCAGATAACAAAGAAGTAAACACTGTGTACACAAGGCAGTTCAATGGTCGTAGGGAGTGGGGGTGGTGGGGGGGGGGGGGGGGGGGGGTAGACTTTAAGCATAAAGATTTCAGTCCACATGGCTAGCGTATTTTCCATGGACTGTGCAGGTTGTTATTTTATTTTTGCCCCCCTGACAGGAAAACCCATCCTCCTAGAGAGGATCTGAACATTATTCCCCTACCTGAGAACTCAGGGTTCGGCCGGTTGCTACTCTCTCATGTTTGTACATGCAACAAGCATGTAAACAAAAGGATTGGATTCCACTTCTTGAAGCATATGGTGGTATTCTTGTATTCTTATAAACCAAATAAAACTCGATACGTAATAACAGATAATGGCAGAAATGAAAGAGAACTCTCTGCAAGGCTAACCCAGACAACAAATGCCTGCAGAAGTTAGATGTGTAGGTAGATAGATGCAAAAATCTCAGCCATTTTGTAAATGGGCACAAAGAACAGGACTCAAAAGTAGAACAGGAACTGCCAAAAATATCAACAACGCGAGGGATGAATAACACATTAAAATGAGCACTGTCAAATTATATGTATACTCAAACCTGCTGTTTGGTGCAGAAACCTAGACAACAAATAAACAACTGAAAATCGAGTCTAGTCTCTGGAGATGTGAACATACAATGGAATAGGTTGTATTTCATGGAAGCAAAATTAGAACTTCTGGATGAACTGAACATAATATAAACTTGCTCAAAGATATAAAAACAAACAAAAAAACAAAAAAAACAAAAATTTTTGGCTACATTAAATAACCCTTATACTTTAAAAAAATAATTATACAGGAGGGAAAAGCTGAAGGCAGAAGAACAAGAGGTAGACAATGATTCAAGTTGGAGGACACCACCACCAGATGTTTTTAAATTGCTTAGACTACTAACCTGAATGCTCTTGCTTTAGTATACAGGAAGAGACCTCTATGAAATGCTATAGAAAGATTCTCAGAATATTTTGGACAAAGAAGAGGAGAAATACTTACACCTCAAAAGATCTGAACATCAAGGAAGATTAGATGATAAACAGCATCGTATCCTGGAAGCTGAAATATTTTGGTCATATCAAGCACCACGATGGATTGGAAAAGATCATAGCAGAAGGCATGGTACCAGGAAAGAGGGGCAGGGGCCAACCAACATGAAGACGGGCACAGGATATAAGTGACTCCTTGAGAATGAAAGTACATGAAGCGGGAGAGCTGGCGAGAGACCGAGTTTCTTTCAGGCAGACAGTGATGAGAGCGACGTTCTGCAAAAGACCTGCTATATGATGATGATGATGATGATGACTCTCTTCATTCCAAGTCTCTTGATAGTCTCTGCATATATCATATATTATACAACAGAAACTCCACAGCTTTCAATTTTGTTACATCTGAAGATGTCAAAAATTCGGTAAACAAAATGACTGCACAAAATAAACAAAGAAATAATCACCTGCAATCCTGCAGGAAAGGGTCACAGGGTCGCCATCACTAACACTCTGACCTTGAAGAAGCTCTAAAAATCTGGGAGCTGATGAGGTTGTTCTCTTTACAGCCACTGGAGCTGCTTTCCTTACTGAAAATACACATTAGTGAGATGTTACGTTATGTTATCATAATCAACTTCATTGCACATTGGTCAGTCCTCCGATGTAGCAGTAAGTAACCTCTAGGTGCCTCTACTGACTGTTCCCATAAGAATAGTGAGAAGTAGATATGAATGAATGAATCAATCAAGAACTGACATTACTGCATGTAGGACATTCCCTTTTTGAGTAACCAATGAAGAGCTGACATGGTGATAGTACCAGTTGCAGCGTGATTAAAAGTCTGCCTCTAATGATACTTCTCATCCTTTTTAGGATGAAATTTTTCGTTATTTGAAGCCCTACTCTGGCTTTTGCCAGAGGCCGCAATATAGCCTAACCATAAATATGGCCTAAAGGCTTGACGCGGTTTCTGGGACCTTTCCACGGTGATCCTCAACACTCAAGGGAAAGGCTAGATGGGTGTACAATTAGACAGTTACTGGTACTATCTAATTAGAACTCTTCACTTGCTGCTGAAGAGGGGACGGGGCACTTAAGGGAGTGTCCTGAGTGTTGTGATGTTGATTCTTAATTCAACATTCAACATTTGTCTCACACTCTGAATGTTGTCAATTTAACTTCAGACGCTCTCTTCTGGTTCTTGAGTGGAAGTTCTAGAGCTTGCTGGAGGGGGGAGGGGACTGGAAACATGGAGTTTTGTGCTTTGTGTGATACTCTTGGCATATAAACATTACTCTGCAGAAAGAGAGAAAGAGATAGAGAGAAGGAGAGAGAGAGAGAGAGAGAGAGAGAGAGAGAGAGAGAGAGAGAGAGAGAGAGAGAGAGAGAGAGAGAGAGAGAGAGAGAGAGAGAGAGAGAGAGAGAGAGAGAGAGAGAGAGAGAGAGAGCCACATGGGATATAATCTAGTGCAATAAAATTAATTCTTTTCCTTTTAAACACCTGTCAAACATTTCCAAAATTATTTCTGATTATGAAATTTAAATGAAAAAATGTACCATATTTCCCTAAGCACAAGACACGCTTAAAAAATAAAAAAGTAGGATCTAAATAATTATAAATTGAACAACTGTAGTAGATTTGTACCAAATTATTTGTTAGTAAATGTCCCATATGGGCCTCATATGGGAATGCCAGTTCAATAAAAAAAAAAAAAAAAGTAAAGGACCCTTTTCTACGCCTTTAGGCGTATAGGCCATACAGGGCTAAACCTATATTTTTAAAACCAATCAGCACAAGATGGGTGATGTGGTCAGCATCACGCCAGACGCCTTTACTTCCCGGGACTGCACCCAGTACCCACTCAAGGCTGGGTCAACCTGGGAGCCAAGGTCATTTCTGAAAAAAAGTTTGGCTCGCCAGGAAGTGAACCCACGACCTTCCAATCCCCGGCGAGCGTCCAGCCTCTCCGCCACAGCGACTCCCTGCCAGTTCAATGGCGACATAAAATAGGGAAAACAAAAATTAGGAAATTAAAAGTCCGTAAAGGTAAAGTCGGGAGATATCAACCAGCATCATTGCACACGGTTACAAACCATAAGTACTGTGCCTCCAGTACGGACAGCTCATAGAAGCTGTCCGCTTGTATTGCCGTCCGCACGTAACTGCAAGGCTACAGCAACGTTCCTCCATTTTTCCTATAGTGTTAACTCTGGTACCCACTACCCAGAGGCTGGGTGAGTCTGGGAACAGCCCGGTTTTGAACACCGGCCGTGGGCTGCAGCGAGTCACAGCTGGCTTTTAAAGTGAGTCTCCTATCGACTGCGCTAATGCGGGTCCCCGAATTAAAATCCATTCCCAGTGTAACAGATTTTTGTGTTTGTCTTCCCACTCCTTGTTTCGCACTAGTTACATTAGGAATTCCTTTATCCACTAAGATCCAACCACTTGATTCGGCATTAGCAAACCCTTTAAAGTTGCCAATAGAGACGAATGGAACCAATGGATGAAGTTCTGGTGGACCATTAGACATCAGTAGGTAGTGTGAAGAAACGACCAGTTTGTACCCGCGTGAAAAGATCTTAGGATAAACGTGAAGACTGTGATCAATATCAAGTAATTCAAAAAGTATGGTATTTCAAATGTCCCAGATGGAACTGAAGATGAGGCAATCTATGAAGACAGTGATTCGTCATCTGACACAGACAAGGGCAAGCTAAAGAATTATCATATTAATCAGAGTTCTGACAGTGATTTCTGAGTTTTCCTAATTCTATGATGAATAAAACATGAGTTCAGTAAGTTTATGTTATCATATGAATTTTTTTCTAAAAACTTCCGGTCCCAAAATCAAGGTTAGAAGAGACATCTTATACTTGGAGAAATACACTATATTTAAGAAATGTGAACTGTTTATATGTGAATATATCAGAAATGTGAACTGTTTATATATTTGAATATATCAGAAATGTGAACTGTTTATATGTGAATATATCAGAAATGTGAACTGTTTATATGTGAATATTTCAGAAATGTGAACTGTTGATATGTGAATATATCAGAAATGTGAACTGTTTATATGTGAATATATCAGAAATGTGAACTGTTTATATATGAATATATCAGAAATGTGAACTGTTGATATGTGAATATATCAGAAATGTGAACTGTTTATATGAGAAAAACTTCTTCTTCATCTTCTTCTATTCTTTGCAATCACTGAACTCCAGGTGGAGTTCATCCACTTCTGGACTTTTGTCATGTTCCAGAACCTAAGCTTTGCCTGCACACATGTTTTATAAATCTGGCTTATTTGTTTGTAGACTGTTGATTCCGTCTCCTAGGTAGATGCACTTCAACTTCACAGAAAACACCCCTAAATAGTTTACTTTTAACACATGCTTGTTAAAAACAAAAAGAGCAGTGAATCTATTCTTCCCCTCTCCCCAGTCTCAAACTGAATCCATGAGAGTAAAAAAAAAAAAAAAAAAGAGAACTGTTTATATGACAATATATAAGAAATTTTAACTGCTTACATTTGAATATATAACAGATACCAATTGTTTATATAATAATGTGTTTTTAAAAATGTGAACTGTTTACATAAGAATATATAAAAAGTTTAAACTGTTTATAAAAGAATATATAAGAAATGTCGACTGTTTATTTAAGAAAATATAAGAACAGTGAACTATTTTATATGTAAATATTTCAGAAATGTGTACTGTTTACCTTTAACTGTAACATTTGTCTTTGTGGATGCCACTCCAGCAGAGTTAGTGGCCTTACACACATAGTCTCCCTCGTCTTCAATGACAGATTCAGCAATCTCTAATGTAGCAACTCCATCAGTGAAGCTGAGGCGAACAACATCATCACTACTCAGAAGCTAATGGATAAAAATATAAATTATTAACTCATATAGTACCAAAAAATCCTTCATGCATTTATTAGTTACCTTGCCATAGTATGCTTTTATTGAATCTTTGTGTCTGATTGTATGGTTACATGAGGTTTGAGGTTTGAACAATCAATTATCACTACTTTTCGTTCCTCTTAGGACGTTATTTTTTGTTATTTGAAGCCCCACTCTGGCTTTTGCCAGGGGCCGCAATATAGGCAGGTCATCATTATGGCCAAATGTCTGAACGCGGTTTCTGGGACCTCTCCACGGTGATCCTCACCCGCATGGTGGCACTTTGTGTCATCGGGTGTTTATCGCTTGTGTGATGTCCTGGTGGGGTAAAAAGCCAATCCAGCCAATCATGGCACACGGGTAGTAACCCATAAGTGCTCCGTTCTTCTTCTAACTCAAGTCTGAGTCCAAAGAAGCTCAGCATAGAGCACAGGCTCTGTAGCACCGGCGAGGATCCTGAAATACTTTGGGTAGATTTTCAACTCAAAAATTGTGCCTGGACAGTGCCGTTAGGCTACTCTTTTCGATTTTCAGCTGCCAAGGGATTTTTTACGTGCACAACAATGCCCACGGGTGTCTGATCTCACTACTCAGAGACCAGGGGAATTACTAGAAGTCCAAGTCCATGTGAAAAAATCCCAGCCTTTACCGGGGATTGAACCTGGACCCTCTAGCACTCGAGGCGGACACTATGCATTGAGACCACGCAACCCCTATGGTTACATTAACCCACTGTATCCTACATTGTAAAGACTGAGGATGATAACCAAAGTTAGCCATCCCTATATGGGATGCAATTTTGTTGTTATTTTAAAGCCCCCACCCTGACTGTGGTCAGGGGCCCCAATTTAACACTGATGGGTTGAACAGAGTTTCTGGGACCTATCCCCAGGTTATCCTCATCCGAATGGTGGCACTTTGTGTAACCGGGTGTTTATCACTCAGTGTGATGTCATGGTGGGGTTGAATACCAGTCAGTCGAGAATGATAACATTTGCTGCTAAACAAACAAATAATCATTAGGATGGATGCACAAAACAGAAGAACTTAAATGATAAAACTTCCCTTGCAGGTTCCATGATCCTATTTTTGGTGTTAATCCTTTCAGTCCCAGATGACAATGCAACAGATACCACGCTAACACAACAAACACAATGTTTTAAAAAAAACCATCAATGTCTTACTTTCAAAGAAATAACATACATTGCTCTATCTTAAAATATTAGGAATTCCAGAGAAATTTGACTAAAAAGCTCAACAAAATGGGAAAAAGGAAAACGTGCACAAAACAACACAACGTAACGTAACGTTTCGGCCAGGCAGCCTTTTTCAAACACAAGTGGACTACACAAAAGAGGAATGGAGAGTATGTAGATCTCTAAGGGGTGACGTGAGGGACGTTTAAAAAATGTGATGCGGAATAAGTGAAATAAAATAAAATAAACGATGGCTAAAAAATATAGTCACAATACTGGGAATAAAAGAAATGCAAGTGTTAATGATACATAAATGATATTGATAAGAAATAGAATATGGTAATAATATGAAATAAAATAAAATAATTAACATTTAAAATGTAATAAGATTAGAACTATTTAGATGAAGGTATGTTGGATATTGATACCTCTTGGACTAAGAACGCCAAGGCTGTGGATAAGGCGATTTTCCAAAGCGAGGCGGGTAGTATGATCGCCAGAGCAAGATTTTAATGCTGTGACAGATATGTCATCTTTACCGCTGTGGTCAGGGCTATTAAAATGAAGAGGGATTGGTTTGAGTGTCTTCTTGTCGATATCAGAGAGGTGTTCCCGGAAACGATCAGCTAGCTTCCTGCCAGTCTCCCCAATGTATGCCATGCTGCATCGTTTGCAGATAATTGCATAAATTACGTTGCGGGATTCGCAAGTAAAAGGTTCCCTAATTTGAAAAGAACCATTAGGGAAACTGACCGAAGAAGTCTGGACAACGAAAGGACATGTTTTGCAGGTGCTGCGTGAGCACTGAGTAGTCCCAAGAGGAAGTGCTGTATGGATCGGTGGGAGTCGGCTTCGGACAAGTATGTCTTTAAGGTTGCGATCTCGTCTGTAAACTAATCTAGGTTTCTCACTAAAGATAATCTTGGTGTCCGGATCAGAGCGGAGGATGTCCAAATGACGAAAGAATACTTTGGAAGCAACCACATTGTTAGGGTGAAAAGTCAAGATCAATTTAGGTCCCTCATTGGTGGAGTTACGTTTGGTAGGAAAAGCATCTCTCCTGGTGATTGCTAAAACTTTGTTTAGAGCCCCTTGTAGAATGTGTTCCGGATAGAAACGGGCACGGAAGAATTCAAGAAGTTCAACTGATTTATCAAAGAAGTCAGAATCGTCAGAGCACAACCTGCGCAATCGAAGGAGCTGTGAATATGGAATAGAATTTTTACACGGTAGTGGGTGAGAAGACGTATAGAGGAGATAACTGTGAGAATCCGTGGGTTTGTAGTAGGCTGTGGTAAAATATTAGGCCAGATCCTTTCAGTGGTTAAAGTTAAAACATTGCCAACATTTGTTTTTATCCAGGGTGTGTTGTATTCTTAGCAGCTTTACACAACGCTTATTTCTGCTTTCAAATTTTTCAGTTTCAACAAATTTTGGGAAATATAACAAATTCTGTGACTTTTAAAATTTTTTAAACAGACATTGTGATTATTTCAGTGACAGAAAAACCTGGTGGTCAGTTTGTGGCTATCCTGGTATCACAGGTGGTTAAATTTGCATTTTTGTATGCTTGGAATTTCAGTTTAAAAAGTCTTTTTTTTTTCCTGCTTCACTGAAAAAATAGTAAATAAATTAGCTTACACCTCATAAAATACCACAACAAATGCCAGTCAATAAAACTGCAATCTGCTGTTAGTGACTTAAACATATTTTGTTCAATAGTTTGACTGTCACATGAACTAGTAGTACCTGTCCATTCTGAAACCACTCAATGTTCGGCTGTGGACTTCCTGTGACGGTGCAGGAAAGAATGATTCCTTCTCCTTCACTGACTGAGACTGGTGACAGGGTGTTTGTGAATTTTGGCGCTTCTTCAACTGGTTTGGCATTTCCTTTAAAAAAATAAAGGCCAGTAAATGCTCAAGAATTCAACAAATATTGTGCCAGAATTGAAATGAAAGGAAAAAAAAAAAGACATTTATAACTCATTCAGTCCCTAGGAATGCAAGATACGTTCATTGGTTCCTACCTAGAATCCCAATAAATGCAAGAACCACCAATTTTATGCTTCTCTTGACTATCTATTGGGCCTCTGATGCTAAAGCCCTGGGATTCAAAGAGATAATGGAATGCAAAAAGTTGGAGACTTCATTTGAATTTAGAGTGCCTGAGAGGCAAAGAACCAACAGCCTGCATACAAATGGGTCAGATCTGTAAAACAGAAAAATGGATGTGCATGCAACTCACAGGTGTTGGAACCAGACCAGGTCGATGAACAACCAGAACTTTCTGCCAGTTTACAGCTGGTGAACATGAAGAAGGAGAAGCAGATCTACACTCAGTTTCCTAGTGTGATGTACAGAATATCACATGTTCTCACTAAGCTCTGAAAATATTGATTTTTCAACTGTCTATGCAATGGATACCATCCCACTGTGGAGTTCCTGGAAATGAAAGAGCTGATAGACTAGCTAAAGAAGGTCCAAATGAACTTTTGTACCAGTCTCTTATCAACAAAAGAAGAGAATAATCAAATCAATCAGAAAGCCACCAAAACCAGCACAAGACGATTGCCACTTATGGACAGACCAGAGCAAGTTATTATTCTATGCCTTAGAACTGGACACAATCCACTTGGCAGCCACATTTACACAAAATTTAAAATTGGTGAATCAGCCATGTGTACATGTAGACTAGCACTTGAGACAACAGATCATGTCCTCCAAGACTGTCCCAAATACAACGTATCAAAGCAAAACTTTTGACCAAAAGAAACATCAGTGCAAGTCAAACTTTATGGGTCGCTGAGTGAATTACAAAAGACAGTGAAGTTCATACTAGAGACAACATTGCAGATATAGATAATCTATTTCAAGCAAATGAAAGAAGTAGAAGACGAAAAAAGATTTTCCAACTTCACCCTCAACAGTTTTCCTTTCAATTTTCAGACTGTATGGAAAGAATTAGTGTTCATTTATGATTCTTACTTGCTTTTCTTGAGCCTGAAGTTTCTTCAGCATCTTCATCTCTCTTGCTTCTCCTCACAAAAGAACTAGTTTCCTCATAGCTATCAATTTCAGCAATATTAGTGCCTGATTTGGTACGTCTAACTGTGCGAGAGGTGTGTTGAACTTCTGTTTTAGGCTTGGTGGAGTTCACATGATCTGAGGAAGAAGAAATTATACTACTGTTATCATCTGGGTCAGAGGTACAAGTATGTATTTATGTATGGAAGTTGTATCCCACAAGGGCATCACACAAAGCGATAGACACCTGGTGTGGAGTTGCTGGCCCCACCTCCAGCCCCTCTTAGTCACCTCTTACGACATGCTGAAAGGATGCAGTGGTCCTCTTCTTTATGACACCAGGCACCACACAGTGAAATCAGTAAATACAAATAGAGCACACAAACTCACAAAAAAGCCCCGCTTTCTTTCCATTTGACCATGAAACAAGTGGTTTTGTTGACCTAGTCTCATCCAGCAAAGTGATTTCATTATAGGTTATTATATCACAATTTGAGAAAAAAAATGCTAGTGTTTTTGCACTTAGAACAATATCTCAATTTTCCATTTGTAAATATAATCATATGAACTAGGTCTACATACTAAAAAATTGCAACCAGTACCAAAGCTGTTATACAGGGGTAGTGCATCAGGACTTCCTGATATAAAAAACCCTGTAAATGCTGGAAAAATGGCTTTCTTGCGGCAACAAGGTTGTGGGCAACAGACAAATGCATTAAAGCAATGAAAGGTGTGAATTTTATATGTGTATTGTGTGGAGAATCTTGGGATGCAGTCCAAGAGGCAGGGGGTTGCAGCTTGAAATAGTTTGGGAATCACTAATTCTAAGAAACACATTCATATCGCAACATTCATATTTGATAATATTGCAAATACAGTACAACTTCGATTAAACATCACTAATTTAACCGTCAGTTTCTGTTATCCGTCATCATCTAAACAAAATGTGTGAGTACCAGCAAACAAACAAACATCTTTAAAACTGTCTAAAGATTACATTTACCCCCTATTGTTTGAAGCTGGAAGCGACTGTTTTAAAGTAATCTCGGGTTCAAAATATAACAATACATTTCTGTTACCCCTGGAGACTCCGTCCAGGGCATCTGCAGGGAGTTTAGACTGGTCGGCGTTCGGGGCCGCGTTAGCGCAGTCGATAGGAGATTCACATTCAAATATAATGAGTATACTACATCCACAGATCCCTAATACATCTCCCTTGTGGGAGACAAATGTATTTTTGAGAGTTTCTGCATGCCCCAACTAAACATAAACAAATGTACAAGCATAATAATGTGTTAATCAGTGTACATACATGAGTAAATCCAGTCACAACTGGTGCGTTGTTTAGGAGTCAAAGAGTTAAGTGAGTTCCACTAATAATCCTACTTGGCAGACACAGCAAAGTAATACACGGCAGACTAACATAAGAACTTTCCTGGACGCAAAGATTCGAAACAAGTATGTCATATTTGGAGTTTACATATAAAGACGTGTTAAGGCATACTGGAAACAAGGGGATAATGGGCTTATATTTTTCATGTTTAAATGGATTAGTTTGTTTAGTATTACGCCAGAAACCTCAGTGTTTTTTATTTTCCTTCAGAACTCTGGCATTAGAGATGTAATGTGAACTAATCCAATTCTGTTTCTGCTAAGTACTGAGTCCTTGCACATTGTGCTGAAAGGCCAGTACTCTAAATTAATCCATAAACATATTAATCACCCCATATTAATCCATTAACTTTTTCAGTATATGAAATCAACATATTACCTTCTACCGTGACCCTGCAACTTGTCTCCTGCTCTCCCAAAGGATTTCTGGCAATACAGGTGTACTTTCCTGTATCTTCTGGCAAGGCTCTAGAAATTTCCAAGGTGCAGATTCCATGAGAATACTGAATTGTGTAGTGGTCACCGTCATGAATCTCTCTGCCATCTTTGTACCACTGAACCTGAAAATAATCAGAATCACTGTTATGTTATACAGTTAATAAGTAAAATTCCAATGAAATGAAAGGTGAGGAAAAAAAAATTGCTTAGGATGGATAAGATCTTGAAATAAAAAAAAAAATAGTTTATTAGAATGTTCTATCTCTGGAAACCACAGGGAAGTCTAAACAGAGGGAGACCTAAAAAAAACAAAGAGAAGAGAATTAGCGCCAGGTAATCATAGTATGAGGAGGTCATATAGGAGCAGGATATGTTTGCAAATATGTTTGTTTTACAAAAAAAAAATGATTTTACTATGAATGTTTACAATAAAAATTATCATAAAATATAGTGAAGATATGTAATCAGGTAATTACAATAGCAGATTTGAAGTAAACAGATTCCCCTCCTCCCCTCCCCTCCCCCTATAGTTGCTCCATTCCTGTGCCAGTGCAAATCACACAGAATGACCATCGCTGTCACTTGCAAAATAGCTGGCACAGATGGAAATCTCAGGAAACATCAACAGCACACACAAGCATTAAATGCCTAAGGCAGTGGTTAGAAGTGCCATCATCATTGATGGGAGCAGCAGTCATAACAAACCCACAGTTGCACATAAAATTAAATTCACAAGTCGCCATGAGTTCAATAGCAACAGGCCACTTGTCATCTCCTGAACCATGTTAGGCACAGTTAAAAAGCATTCCAAATGCTCAGCTCAGTGTCCTGCCCTGCACTTAACTCAGCAGCTGGTCAATGGAACTATATACTTTTAGCCCACATAAGGAGAACAATGCAACCATTGCCAGAAGCAAAAAACTGCCCCCCCCCCCCCCCCCCCCCCAAAAAAAAAAATAGTCAGCCTGCCTATCCATCATACTCTGCAACAATACAAATGTGTCTATGGTTGAGGCAACCAGAAGAGCCAGAAGCAGAATGTTCTACATACCTTAACAGGTATAGTAGGAAAAAAAGGAAGCAAAAAAAAAAAAAAGAAGAAGAATACCAAACAGATTTGTATACCTTTGGTGGAGGATGGGCTTGCACACAGCAGATGAGTTTAAATTCCGAAGAAGCCTGGATTGTTCTAGGGCGAAGGTCAAAGCTAAATGCTGGACTCTGTTCTTGTTTGGGTTTTTCAAACTCTTTCTCTTCAAATACTCGTTTTCTGCAGGTAGAACGAGGGTACATTTTAATTTAGGAAATAATTAGAATTTATAAAAATCAGTTATAAAAATAAGATTAAGAAAGAATGAAACACTCATAAACAAATACAAAATATGATCTGCAGTAGGCATTAAAGATAAATGCAACTGAATTAATGCTGGGGGAAAAACACTTATTTTTTACAAAATGTTAGTTATGAAGGTCATCTCAAGAGCTGGAAGGACAAATTTCCCACAGAGATTTAAAACAATGCATTGGATAGGATACACACTGAGAAAATTTGATAACAAAATAACTAGAACATCCTTGTATTGGAACCCACAGAGTCAAAGAAAAAAGGTAGACCAAAATAACACACACAAAAGAGAATGAGGCGAAAAGACAGGGTGGACATGAGGTGAGCTAAATGTGATAACTTAGGAGAGGACGACGTGCCATGGTTGGTTGAGGGCCAATACATCATAACATTTCTGAGTAGGTAACCTTACTGCATATGCTGATTAGCATGCTATAATCAACATCATCATCATCATGTGCCCTGCCAACTGGCGTAGGTGCTCATGCGTCTTCACAGATCACGATCCCTGGTTGCCTGGAATAGTTCTCTTGATGATATCCATCCATGCCATTGTTTCAGCCTATCCAGCATCATCTCTCTTGGTCTGCCTCTACCCCTTTTTCCATTGATCTTTCCAGTTGTCACGATGTTCTCCAATGTCCCTCTTCTCATTGCGTGGCCAAAGAACAGTGTTTGTGTCTTTCTTACTATTGTATACAGAGATCTACTTTTATTAGCTTTTTTCAAGCAATCGTTGCTATAATAATACTGGGGGGGGGGGGGGGGGGGGGGGGAATCTAGACAGTTTGTGATGAAAGTACTTTGAAACTATTATATCTGTATGAACACATGCTGTGTGGCACACAAAATAGGGACATCTTTTCCTTATCTGCCAGGCTCTAATAGGGTGAACACAGAGTTCAGTTGAGTTGAGTCAAGAATTTACATCACAGCACTCGGAGCATTCCCATGTGTGCTCCTTCCTCATCTTCAGCAACCAGCGCAAAGCACCATTACTGATAGGACCGGTCACAATCTGGTTATATGTCCATCTTGCCATTCCTCAGAGTGTAGTGAGCCGGCCAGACGCTCTGGTTACACCCAGGTGCCTCAATCTCTCCAGGCTCTCGATGGCTTGACCAAATAGATAAGATGAGACAAGGACACTGGCATAATCATCAATTCTGGTGATGGTGTGAGATGGTGAAACATGAAAATGTACACTTATCAGTATGGCACAAGATGATGTAGATAGAAAGGTAAATGAAGCATGAGCACAGAAGTTTGATGCATCCAACCTACAGTCCCAATCTGTTGTATTGTCATTTTTGTTTGGACCCTTCTTCTTCTTCTTCTTCAGCATTCTGAACCCTTGAGGTTCACTGCTGCAGATATCACCCGCCTCCATTCATCTCTCTGGCTGGCCTTCTCTTTCCAGTTGGTGACACCAAGTGTTTGTAGGTCTGTCTGGATATTATCTCTCCATCATCTTCTTGGTCTGCCTCATGGTTTACAATCATTCAACTATCTTGTGCATACAGTTTTTAGCTCTCTGTCATCTGACATTCTTTCAATATTTGGACCCTGAGGAAAAAATAAATCTAGAGGGACAATGATTTCATACACACATAGATGTCATAGCAGCAGTGACCAAATGGTTCAATGGGCAGCAAAAGTCCTTCTTCATAAACGGTATCCACCGTCTTCTGAAGCAGTGGGATGCATGGCTGAATACCTGCCATGACTTTTTCTGATGGGGTTGAGTGCATTCTTGGTTCCAAACAATTGCTTTGTTTAATTCTGCCCCACATGCTAATATACTTTTTATACACTTTCAATAAAAACATAGAGACAGGTTTTGTAGGATCACATGAGAGGAGTGAGGCCAAAAGAGCAGAATGTTAGACTGGCCTGCTTGCCCTGTCATGGACTCTTTGATAATAAAGTTTGTTTCCTCACTCATTCCAACTTTCACATCAAACCATCTGGTCTTCAAATGCTAGAACAGTGATGAATTCTACAACTCACTTTCTCATTGATGTTGTCTCTCTGCTTGGTGTAACCCGCCTATCTAACCCAGCTGTAATCAAAATAATAATGACAAATTAATAATGAAAGATAAATAAATAATAAAATAACATAATTAACAACAAATGGTAACAAATAATACAGCTGTGATCTATTTTATAATGTTATAATTTTATATTGTTATGTTATTATACTTGTTATATTTTAATGTTTTCTACTATGAACTAGATAATTCTGCTAGAGTGCCCAAATATTTGGGGACTGCATTGGGAATAATGGAAGCAAAGAAGAATGGATATTATGCAGTCGTCCCAATGTTGGACATAATTTTGTTGTTTTAAAACCTACCACGGCTATTGCCGGGAGCCCTAATATAACCCAACCTTTGAGTTAGAATTTTGAGAGCAATCATCTTTTTTGTGGCTACATACATATCTGAGTCGTGGACTATCTCTCAGTCCTTAAGAAAGAGAATAGAGGCTTTTGAGCTGAAATGCTATAGAAAGATTCTCAGAATATCTGGGACAAAGAAGAGGAGAAACACTGACATCTTGAAAGATCTGAACATCAAGGAAGATTGGCTAATAAACAGCATCCTGTCTCAGAAGCTGAAATATTTTGGTAATATCAAGCGCCACGATGGACTGGAAAACATTTTAGCAGAAGGCATGGTACCAGGAAGGAGGGGCAGGGGCCGACCGACATGTAGATGGGCAAAGGATATAAGTGACTCCTTGAGTATGAAAGTACATGAGGCAGGAGAACTAGCAAGAGACCGAGTTTCTTTCAGGCAGACTGTGATGAGAGTGACGTTCTGCAAAGGACCTCCCACAGGATGATGATGATGGGTTGAACAGGGTTTCTTGGACCTGTCCCCTGTGAACCTCATCCAAATGGTGGCACTTTGTGTCACCGGGTGTTTATTACTCGTAGTGATGTCCTGGTGGGGTTGACTCACAAAGAAAAAAATAACAATGTAACCTGTCCTGTCTGAGATGACTAAAGAAAGTTGGCTAGCAGCTGAAATTGACAACAAGCAGGATGCACCCTCTTTGACCCAGACAGCATTACCATTTACACATAAGTGCAAAATGCTAATCTGCATTGCATGTTTCTGATAATGTTCATGTATTAAAAGTAAAGTACCCTTTTCCACACCTCCAGGCCTACTGGGCGCATAGGGCTAGACCTACATTTTATAGACTAATCGGCACTCGGTAGGTAATGTGGTCAACATCATATCAACTGCTTTAACTTTTAGGACTTTATCTGGTAACCATTTATGGCTGGGTCGACCTGGGAGCCAAGGTTATTTTCTGAAAGAGTTTGGCTCATTCAAGACCTGAACCTACAACCTAGGGATCCACAGGTGAGCATTTATTCCCTACATCATGGCCGTTCTCATTCATGCATAGCATATCCATAATGCTCTACAGAATCATTCACAAATGTTTAGTGGTACAGATGATTACTTGATGTAAGAAGTGCTTTGTATGGTCCAAATGTCTCCATTTTCTTCCACAAATTAGTTTTTTCAAATGTCTAAATATGAGAAAAGTATGACTGTGAAACTTGGAGCACAACTAAAACAGATGAAGCCTCATTACAAATTTTTGAAAACAAGTCTTTCGAAGAATCTTTGAACCCATCAAAGATGCAAACAGCGGGAAACGGAGAGTGTTAAGCAACAACAAAATTAATAATCTGTTTAAATCACCACTGATTACTGGCTTCATGAAATCTAATAGACTTAAATGGCTTGGGCAAATTGAGAGAATGTCAGGCTTGGGCAAATTGAGAGAATGTCAGATGACAGAGAGGTAAAAACTGTACACACAAGGGAGTTGAATAGTCATAGACCATGAGGCAGACCAAGAGGACGAGGGACAGACTTGCAAACACCTGGTGTCACCAACAGGAAAGAGAAGGCCAACCAGAGAGATGAATGGAGGCGGGTGATATCTGCAGCAATGAACCTCATGGGCTCGCAACGATGAAGAAGAAGAAGAAAAAGAAATATGAGACGATAATAAAAACTTCAACTGGCGGTCTTTGAGACTAAGTGGTTAAACCATTTGCTATGGGTTCTGCAGGTTATGAGTTTGTTTCAAGGACTGCATTGTTTGGTTCATGAGTGCAATTTTAGGCAGATTCCTAGGGTCTGTCACTGGAGCTCCCAATGTGGTTTCCGGGACCTCATTTTAGGGGGAAAAATAGAACAAACCCATTACTCGCTTAAGGGGAATTCTGGCTAGAAATTTAAAAATACGGGTACTATTTTGTTTTTAATGAATGACCAACTAAATATCAAAATATCTTCTTGAAATTTCGTGAGCATGTACTTGATATATGATTGTTCACTAATGTATTATTTGTTTTTTTTTTCCAAACTTGTTCTATGATGCTAAATTATTATTTAATTCAAAATACTGTAAAAGTAAATTTTAAAAAATAGATGTTGGTTTTATACAAATATTTTCTGAACTAACCTTAAAGAAGTCCTACATTTTGGAATCATAGTAGTACATTGTTACAGTTAAATGCCCTACCTCTAGTTTGTCTGTACTAATAATACTTTTGATGTTATGAAGTTTTAAATTTGAGGTTAAAAAAACTAGCAAATTATAAAATTAAAATATTTATAACTCAACATATATTAAGTATTTCTCAAAGCTGGTGGTAGGGGACCTAGCTGGCTGTTATTGTTGTAAAGCTGTGTACCAAAGTTTAATTATTTATCTCTAATAGTTTAGGAATAATCACCAAAAGATCAGTCACACCCACTAAATTTTGGCAAAGTTTTCACTAAATTTTAAAGAGAATAATTGCATTTACTCGGCTTGAATGAGCCGATGTCCTCCAGGTAATCTTTCCTGGAGGACCTGGTTCTCCTCTCTAGTAAGTCTACTTGCCCTTTTAGCTATTCCGACTTCATATAATACATCTTTGGATTGCTGCGGAGCATTTTTTATGCAGCGCACATCCTTATTTAGAAAATAATCCTTATTAAGAAAACAGTCTATAGGAAACTGTCCAACACTGAGCTCCACTGCCTTCACAATATCCAAGAATGTCCTAGCACAATCACTGAAAAATCACTGCTAAAAAAGCAGCTGTAGTTAACAACCAGCAGTTGTAGCAACTTCAATCACTGAAAATACAATCTTACTTCCTAACCCTTGCCTCTGAGTTTCAACTAATCTGAGGCTATGATGACAACTTGCACACACTATTTGTGATGAAACATTCTGACCCAAAATGTCCATATAAATAATAATAATTATGTTGCCACTGGGAACAAGTTTAGATAAATAATTCCTTTCACTCTCAATACCACTACTAAAGTCATCGGAACATCTTTGTTTATCCTCTAGATTTTCATTAATAATTTTGTCCATAAACAGAGGTAGCGGGCCTGGCACTTACATATTTTGAAATTACTAAAACCTTATTTTTCTAATCAGAAACTGGACAAGTGTCAGTGTCACTGCTTGAAACTAAAACATGCGGGTCCGATTGAAAAATCTACCAGTCAAAGTCACTTTATTCTTTTTAAAGCTGCTTTGAAGCAGAAGTCAACTGGTGTCCACTTCTTTGGGAGTTTACACCTCTGTTATGGAAATGGAGGCATAATTATGAACTAAATACTGATAAAATATCACACAAAAATCTTGCTGTAAACACACTGCAAATAGCCGAAGTCGGTTAGCGGAGTAATCGTTATTTATAAATAAAGACTACAGAAACAGGGAGTAGTGCATTGTTTTGGATTGAAAAGTACAAAGATTTTCTGTCAAATGGTGACATACACCCATTTATAATCAAAATAGGTTCTGTTGATCAGATTTTAAAATTTTAAACTGCGCATGAAAATAGACATGTTCATCTATAATGTTAGCGGCCTAGAATGTGTAAAAGCAAAAATATGATATTTTTCACATTTCTAGCCAGACTGCCCCCTTAACAAGTTGGAAATGCATCTGTCTGAGAGGCAAGGAACCAACAGTCTGCTTACAAATAAGCCAGATCTGTAAAACAGAAGTAAATGCCAAACTCAAGTTCCAGAATAAGACCAAAGTCCACAAAGAGGACGAACAGCAAGAACTTTTTGCTGGAGTTTACAGAGAAGAAGAAAAAGAAGAGTCACTGGAGCTACAGAATTTGTGCTGTGTGGGATGCTCTTGGGAGGCTAGAGCCATTCTGTAGGGTAAAACCTAATACAATGGAGTTAATCCTCCTAATTTTGAATCTTTAAACTTTTGAAACCGCTACAGAAATCAAAATGAGATATAAATACAGGGATTGTAGAAGTGTAGTTAGAATAAATCAGGGAACATCTCATCCTTTCACAGTGACATCTGAAGTAAGACAGGGGTGTGTCTTATCACCACTGCTGTTTATCACCTACATCGACAGTATATGCAAGAATGCCAAGCCCATGAATGAAGATCTTAGTAAGATCAACAAATTACTCTTTGCAGATGACCAGGCCTTGATAGCAGATACAGCCATGAAATTGCAACATCTAACATCCATGAATGAAGAATGTAAAACAAATAATATGAGAATCAACACTGAAAAGACAGAAGTAATGTCAATAGGAAAAAAGAAGGCAGATCTAAACATAGCAATAGATTACAAAGGCATTAAAAAGGCATCCGAGTTTAAATATCTGGGAACTACATTTACCGAAGATGGGAAATTGGATAAAGAAATCGACATTAGATGCAGTAAAGCAAACCAAGTATTGGGACAGCTAGCCCCCCCTCTTACAGCATAAGACAATCCCAATCAACACAAAGAGACATCTTATTCAAAGCATATTTATTCCAACTCTGTGCTACCAGTGCCAGACATGGTCACTCACAACAAACCATAAAAGAAAATTAGTAACCACGGAAATGAGATGTCTGAGAAGGGCTGTAGGAGTGACCATAAGAGATAAGATCAGGAATGAGCTTATAAGAGAACAAATCAGCACAGAACCAATTCTGGATCACATACAAAGACAGCAAGTGAAATGGTTTGCCCACTTAGAGAGAATGGCCTGTGACACCATACCATAAAAAGCATACATGGAAAGAGAAGAAGGACGTTGAGCACGGGGTAGACCAAGAACAAGATGGAAGGATAACATCAGAGAAACTCTACAACAGCACGATGTGCTTATGGTCGAGGCAGCCAGAAGAGCTAGAAACAGAACCTTATATCTCCCTCGACACCCACAGCGGTAAAAGAGGAAGTGAAGAAGAAGAAGAAGAAGAAACTTTTGAAACATCAGCTGCTCTTTGCTATTCTTTTTTATGATGTACTTAACTGTAGGTGTTATAAATGATAGTGTGAACATCTTGAAGATAACATTCACTTGTACTTACGTTGAACTGTCAGCTTGGCTCTCTCATCCTTACGACCAAATGAATTTTCTGCTCTGACAACATATTCTCCCTGGTCATCCAGTTTAACCCTGGACACTCTCAGCTCATACTCAGATCCACTGTACTTCTGCATGTGCTTGTAGCTCTGCCCAAGCAAGCTATCAGACTTATACCTTTTCAGAAACAAAGGAAACTGCTCAAAAAACAGAACTACATGTACAGGCCTTAGATTTAGAAATCTGAGCTTGATAGAGATTAAAAATATTTTGACTGAAACTTTATAACTTTATATAATCTAATGTTAACAATGAGAGGTAGACAAAAGTTATTTTAAAAAAAATGAAAGATCCCTTTTCACGCCTTAGGCGCATCGGACATATGGGAAGAGCACCCATATTTTTACAGACCAATCGGCTCTAGGTGGGTAATGTGATCAGCGAAATATGCCAGACATTAACTCTTTGAGTCCCAGGGGGTTGAGCATCACAGGCCCAAGGGGTAGTCAAGAAAGACGTAAAAATCGGCGCATCTTGCGTTCATTGGGCTTCTAGGTAGGAATCTATGAACGCATGATGCGTTCCTTGGGACTCAAAGAGTTAATTATGCAATGTTTTGTTTGTGTCTGCATTATTTAAATACAATGGGGAAACATTGTTTTGAATTTATAGAGTACTATACAGTGTGGCATGGAAACTCACCCGGGTACAATGAAGAAATATTTCAAGAAATAAGCTTTATTTATACAATTAGGATGTACTAGAATGAACACAGATGTTAGAATGGTGGCAGATGATATTGTCTTGATGGAATTAACTGTCCAGAATTTGAAAAGATCATAAGCAGGATATCGGTGAATAATGCTGTTTGGGGTTTCATGAGAAACTTACCAGGTAACAATTGGTGCAGAGGCTGCGATAATTTTACAGTCAAACTTGGCAACCTCGCCTTCTGTTGCTATCTGACTGCGAGGTTTACGGACAAATCTAGGAACTGCCTCTTTGCGATCTAAAGATAATGACACACATTTTTGTAAACTGCTATAATGTTTTAAAAATTAAATTAAAAGTGGGTCATTTGAAGCAATGAATAAATTTAATTGAATTAAAAAGCTGTTAGTTTATAAATATTATGCTGTCATTATTTTAGTTCTCAGCTTTGTAAAGAAAAAAAATCCTGTTTGAGTTGCAACCTGTTAAATAATAAATCTTAACTTTATTTGCAGTTATTACTTTATAGTGATTGATATTACATTTTTTTGGGTCAGGCAAAGGAATAGAATATTTTGCACTGCACTTTGGTGGTGGATACCTGTGAGTTAAAGTGATTAATTTGTGCATCTTTATTTAAACTTTAACAGAAAAGTGGCATATTAATTTGTATAGTAGCAACAACACTGTAGAAGTTAGTCAAAGTTGGTTGTGTTTCCTTTACAGGACGTTGCAGAGCCAATCCCAGCATTTTTTGGCTCAGTAGTTGTGACATTTCTTTCTGAACAGTCAGCTCTTGGTACCACTGTCGTACCAATGCAAGACAAACCGTCCGCAGCTGGGATTAAACCTGGCACTACAAAGTGTGCTTCCAACCTGCAATCAGAGTAGTGTCTGATGCAATAAGTTACTTATTTCTTGACATACAATTAGCTGTATCAATGTTTTTATATTCACTATGAAGCCTACTATCTGATACTGGAGTCATGGTGGCAAGTGCTCCTGTCTGCCAAGACAGTTGTCTGAGCTACTAGCTGATACTGGAGTCATAGTGGCAGAGTGCTCCTGCCTGACAAGGCAGTGGTTTGAGCTACCAGCTGATACTGGAGTTGTGGTGACAGTGGGCTCCTGTCTGCCAAGGCAGTGGTCTGATTTCAACTTCCATCAGTGACAGCATTAATTTATGTTCAAACCAGGATAGCATCATGAATATGAGCACAGGTTTTCAGAATTGTCTTTACTCGCACAGGACTGGAGGCTACCCAGGAGGGTAGCCATTATGGGTGCCCAAACTGTAACTTCTATGGACATTGAAAGGGATATCTATGATCTGCCATCTAAATTTAGATTGGTATATCTCAGGGTGGTAAACTTTCAAGCAGCAACCTGGAGTTCAAACTAATCAATCAACTGATTGTTTTCAGAATTTCATGGGCACTGTCTAGGAAGGAAACATGGTGAGGAAGTTAACAGGTTTACTGATTACTGATTTCAAAATCGACATCATAGCACATCAGTCATACCCACAGATGCTCTGTCTCCCGCAGCAAATAACGTAAGGTGTAGATGTTAACTGTTCCCATGGAACACTGATTATATATACGCTGATCTCTTCCTCTCATCCTTCCATCCTTGCTGGATCCACACTTAGATAACAGGAAACCCCACATCCCTATGTAATGGTCTACTATATACAAAGATTTAACACTTTACACCCCAATAGCAGCATCTGCCATATAATCTACTGTCATTCCTCGAAGACAAGACCAGGTCTAATAAAAATGTTTGCTCCAAATTATGCATTAGGTCTTAATTTCGGGCAACATCTTTTTCAACAAAAATATACATTTAATCAAGAAAATATTTATACATTTATTCAAGCACTGATGTCAAAATTATTTTGTTTTTTGTTTTTATGTGTACGATCATGCTTTTATAATTCAAAATATTCATTGTTTGTTTAAACGGACAAATGGAAGCCGTCAATTTGGCTGAAAATTGTTAACTAGCATCTGGAAAAATCACGCTAAGGCTTTTCTTCCAGGTTAGGTCTTAGAAATGGAGAAAATGTATTATGTTTTTAAAAATTAAATAGCTTAGGGAACAAAAGGGATGTTTATCTACTAACCAAAGTAGCTGTCATAGATCTGATACTCCTGCGGTCTGTGTTTACGAAGTGAGCTGAAATTAGCAATGCGACCAATAGCTGGCTGCGGTGCTGGCCAGTCAGCCTATTGGATAAATCATCAACAAACAATGTTATTGTCAATTTGATATGTTATGTTATATATCAAAATCTGAAACCATATATATGTGTGTGCATGCATGTGTTCTTTCAAAGTTATTTAGTAAAATTAATGTAGGGTCAACAATCTAAAACCATATATGTGTGTGTGCATGAATGTGTTTTTTCATTGTTACTTAGTAAAAATGATATGGGGTCAACAATCTAAAACCATATATGTGTGTGTGCATAAATATGTTCTTTCATTGTTATTTAGTAAAAATGATGTGGGGTCAACAATCTAAAACCATATATGTGTGTGTGCATGAAAATGTTCTTTCATTGTTATTTAGTAAAAATGATATGGGGTCAACAATCTATAACCATATATATGTGTGTGTGTATGAATGTGTTCTTTAACTATTATTTAGTAAAAATGATGTGGGGTCAATAATCTAAAACCATATGTGTGTGTGTGTGTGCATGTTCTTTCATTATTATTTAGTAAAATAATGTGGGGCCAACAATCTAAAACCAGTTTGTGTGTGTATGTGCATGTTCTTCCATTGTTATTTAGTGAAAATGATGATAGATCAAAAATCTAAAATCAGATATATGTGTGTATGCATGTGTTCTTTAATTTTTCAGTTATAAGGAAATTATGTCAAAAATCTAAAACCAGATATATGTGTGCATGCATGTATTATTTAATTATTTAGTTAAAATGATGCTAGATAAAAAAAAAATTGAAAACCAGATATGGGTGTATTCTTTCATTGTTATTTTTAAAAAATAACGATGGTTCTTTATGTCCACTTACATATTCTAAAAAAAAGTATTTTTACCATCAGCAATATATATATATATATATATATATATTTAAATATATATATTATATAAATATATTTTAAGGGACCATGTTCACCCCAGGGGCACATCAAGTATATGATGTTAGACTCACATTTTGATAGACTAATCGACTCTAATTGTGTGGCTGAAACATGCAAAACAATCAACAAATCCATCACCCAAGCATTCCGAGAAGTGCAAGACAAATACAGAAAACCATGACACTGGGCTACAACTTGGTTTTAGTAAGACAACAAAAGAAGAAGAAGAAGAATCAACCCTTGATGGGTGAAATCGTCAAGATCCTAAAAGCTTTCTTTAATCTGGAGGACATTTCTTGATTCCCACTTTAGGTTTGGTCAACCTAGGAGTCAAAGACACTTGAAAAAAAATAGAAAATATCCAAAACATCTAGGTTGGCAGGCAAGTGGCTAGCCCCTGCATTACTAGGGCTCCCAATATTGACAGATTCCTCATTATATTCAGATGGACTGACAAGATATTTCACTCCCCATGTGGGTTCAGGGTCTCAGTGTTAGGAAAAGAACAGAGTTACTGCCTATTAACAAGCAGGTCATCCAAGGTGACTAATTCAGGGTAATTCCTTCAAAGCTGGAGTGTGTCTGAGGAGAAAGGAACCAAGGGTCAGCAAACAAACATGAAGATCTGTAAAATGTTTGTGCACCCAAAACTTAAGCTCTGGAACAAGACCAAAGTCCAGAAATGGACCCAATAAAAATTCTGAACTTTTCACTGGAGTTTACAGCTGATGAACTTTAAGAAGAAGAAGTAGAAGAAGAAGAACAACAACAACAAGAGGAGGAGGAGGAGACAGAACTGGAAGAAGAAGAAGGAGGAGGAGAAGAAGAAGGAGGAGGAATAGATGAACACCATTTAATACATGATATAATAAGTATCATACAAGCCAACTATACTTCTCCAGGCATTTCATGGCCTGCTGTGAAAATCAAACATGGTAGATACTTTAACGAATCTTAAATCCACTCACTAACCTCTAAGGCACAAAACAACAAAGAATACTACAGATCTGTTGAAATCTGAATTCTTACATATTTGTCTTTGATTTTCTGCCTGATCTTGTCATATCTGCTAGATGGGATTCTGCTATTCAAGTTGCTGTGATCACCCTGCAGAGATAAAGAAGCTAATTTCATCTCATATACTTATCAATAAAATTAAACATGAACAAAATAAAATATGAACAAAATAAAATATATACTTCTATGTATTCATTTGTAATCATATATAAATTTGATATTCTTCTCCCAGTGGAGCACACACCCTCAACCAATTCACACCACACAATAATGCATTTTAATAATCTAAATATTCTGTTATGGGCAGCTTTCTTAATATTTAACATTTCTGCAAGAGATACAGTAATTTCATGAGAAAATGGTAAATAATTAGGTTCTAAGTCTTCTTCTTTTCTTCTTCTTTTCACCTGGATCAATGTCTGCTGGAAAGACCTGGTGGTTTGCTCACTTCTGGTTTCATTCCAGAACTTGAGTTTTGTGTGCATATCCATCACAAGTTAACAGTTCTTTAAGTTGGACAACAGTTCCCTTTGTGAGGTCAGGGCCCCATTTTGAAAAGGGGGGGGGGGGGAAATAAGCTCAATGTGCCTTAACAAGCATTTCACCAAAGGTAACTACTTAAGGGTTTACTGAAAACAAATGTATTTGACCAAAAGGCACAACTATCGCAGCCTAGATGTAAACCACAATAAATGTGCCAACCACCCTTTTAAGAGCAAATGCAGAACAAGAAAAAATACAAGAATTGAACAACAACAATAACAATATACCAAACAGACATACAGCAAGACAATTGAAAGAGAAAAATTACAACAAGGATGTTTACCTTTAACCAAGCATGTTCCAGACTATCATGAACTGTCATGCGTTTTCTGAAGGAAGCCAAACAATATGTGTCATAACATTATACAATGTACATACTGCTAATTAACTTTTCTAGTACCCTTTGATTTAAAAACATGGGTAGTGTTACAAAAACAGGATTTAAAAAAACGGGAAAAAAAAACACAACATATTTTTTACAAAATTATTTTTAAAACATTTTAAGAAGGTTGAAAACACAGTGACTAGTCCAGCAGACTGTCAGTGGTTTATTCAGCACTCATAGAAAAATGAATAGACTTCACAAACTGATGATTAAAATGAAAGGGACAGGACCCAAGAGTAACAGAGCCAGAGTTCGAACATACAGAAGATGGACTGCAGAAATATTGGAAACACAGACAAGTACTATAAACAAAGTGAACAGAAGGGCCCGTTTCAGAGATATCTTTTTTCCCTGACACGGGAGGCATTCCAGGAGTATAGAAAAGAAGAAGAAGAGACTTTTAAAACCAGGATTTCTGCAAGAATTTTCAGCCAGCGAGCACAAACAAACACATAGCATATACTGTGCTAAAAGTTAAAATATCCAGCCAGACTTCCTCTGTGGTTTTTCTCCAGGTTCCAATTATCTTCCACTTCCATATTATTTTATGAGGGAGACACAACACACAGGGGTCTGTTCCAAGTGATGTAAAGTCAATGTCAGATAACAGCTTCTGATAAATAACTTCTCCTCTGATTTTGTTTAACTCTTTTTGCTTACACAATAACTTGGACTTGCTTTAATACAGAGGAAGAGACCAGTAATCTATACCAAAATAATACAGAGTACTATTTTCTGGAGTGTAGGAAACATGAAAACCAAAGAAACACCATTAACCGACTATATGAATTTCTGTAAATTTCCTATAACAATGGAAAACCTGTTGCACATAAATAGCCACAGGTCAAGGTCAAGCAATTTATTACTAGATCTAAAAGGATTGAATTATAAATGGATGAATGTACAGAATATATACAAATATACATATAAACAATAATGAAATTAATGCTTGAATAAATGTGTACTTGAATAAATGTAGATTTCTGTACCTGGAGTAATGAGTGCAGTATTCTGCAAAGAACTTAGTAAATTATTCTTATGTTTGAAGACAATAGATAATTATCATCCCTTTGTGTATTAACTGTCTTCGTTTAATAACTTACTTTGGATCTTTGAGGAGCAAACTTTTAATGAAGTCTTTGGCCTCTGGTGAAACACTAGAGAAGGCATCATTATCAAACTCCCAGTCACAGCGCCTGACATTCTGCAGCGTCTCCAGGTCGTCTTCTCCAGCAAATGGTGACAGACCACTAAGTCTATGTCACACACACACACACAAATCAATGTTAGTTAAAATAGATGTTGATTTCAAATTATGTTTTTTTTATCTATTTTTGTCCCCCACTTTTCCTCCCTCCTAAGGCAGCATAAGCTCTCAGCCAGCTCTTGTCAAGACATCATATCCTGTGCTATCACCTGCAGTTCCCTCCAATTTTACACACCTCTGTCTCTAATTCTATTCTCTCTGTACATTTAGTCGGCGTCTGTTGCTTAGGCGTTGTGAATGTGCTTTGTAATGCCGGGGTGCTGGGTTCGATCCCAGCTGTGGGCCTTGTGCCTTGTGTTGGTTTCAACAGTGGTATCGAGAAACCGACTGTCCAAAAAAAAAAAAAGGCAAACTACTGGATGTAAATTTGTCTAGACAAACCACAAAAGCCCAAAAATGCTGGGGTTGGTTCCGCAACGTCCTGTAAAATGATAGGCAACTAACTAGCTGTATATTTATGTCCGAACTTATTGTTTGTTGCTCTTTAGGTTTAAGTTTCTTATTCAAGAAGAGATGCAGAGGTGGCCTCATCTGTTGTTTAGGGCTCAACTAGACATCTCCACTGTATTACAAGGAACAGGATTAGTGTTTCCTTCAAAGTCAGCCAAGCACAGCTGCCTGAGAGGTCAGGTACCAACAGTCTGCACACAAATAAGCATTTTCCTGACTGAAACAATCTGTGTGCTTATGTACTGGACTTGGAAAAGTGTTGATCTTCCAGAGAGTTCACAAGCAATAGCTGCACACACAAACTGCATAAGATGCATCTTCTGCCAGTCTTGGAAGATGGAGGAAAAAATAAATATATTGATTAGGTTTACACCAGGAGGGTTGAGCTGAACATTTTGCCTTTCCTTTGAGTGTTGACTGTCAGCCAGATCCACTGATTACTCCCTGCTGCATTATCTCCACAGTGTAATGATCTATTCAGGCTTTTGCATTGTTCACTTGCTCTCAAAGGTTCTTGAGCACATCTGACTTGACATGCATCAGTTCATCACTGACTGGTGCAGCACCAGCCAAACTGTCTGCCTGCCTGTTTATATCGCAACATACTGTCACTATCACCACCTCCATTTTCACACATTCATGTGTGGACAGTAATCAGCACAGGAACTGGTAAATAGTACTGAACCGCAAGCGTAGTCGACAAATGATTATCATGCTCTCTAGCTAGCAAGATAATCAATAAGAAAGGAAACATACAAAAAAAAAATTACTTCAATGGATAAAAACTATATAAAAAGCTAAATAAAAGGGGAAGGGAGAAAAACACACCATACAGGAACAGAAGCTTTATCAATGAATTGAACAAGGAAGACTAGAAATTATAGACACCAAACCCAACAAGAGGGAGGTAATATGAAATAGTTATAAAAGATTATGAAGCAGAGGAACAAGAAGAGATGTTGCAAAATAAAACATAAATAAAGGAAGGAAAACATTAATAATAGTTATAATATTAGTGATCATAACAACGAAAATAAAAATTTAAAGAGAAAGTAAAAAAACAATGGACACAAAAATAGCAACAACATAATTTATCAACTTACAAAACGTAAGCCAAGACCCCGACAGCCCACATATCAGTGTAGAAACCCACGGGGTCCCTGTCAACAATCTCAGGGGCAGCAAACTCTGCTGTGGCTGTGGTCACTTTAACAATTTCATCAGGGTTGAGTTTTGTAGCCAGGCCAAAGTCAATGAGCTTGACACTGGAGGCTTTCTTTGTTTCACAGATAATGTTTTCTGGCTGTAACAGACATGTGTAAACGACAAAACTTTCATAAAACATTTATATTAGTTAGTCAAGTGAAAGATTATCCTTACTGCCTATCGGACAAGTCTATAAGCACTCAGATCCCATCTTCAGTATATCCTTCAGCCCATGGCGGCTGATCACATCAGTTCTGTGTTGGTTTACGTAGGTAATCATTTTCTCCTCGATAATTTATGTTTATGGTAGTAAGGATGTCAGAGACTGAATATGAATTTGGTATCTGAGTGTATCGAGGGTGAATTGTGGTACATGGGAAATGTTGGCCAAACGGTCAAATTGCTTAACCCCTGTCAAATAAAGAGTGTGAAAATCACGGACGTAGAAAAGCTAGAACATGTGGGTGAGAAAGATTATTTAACACGTGTGTCACCGGGGCCCTCACAGGAAGCAAAGAATAGTGACACTGCACCCTACCAGGCATGTCGTAAGAGGCGACTAAGGGTAGGGTTGGGCTTGAGGTTGGCAACCTCATCCTGTAAAAACCATAGCCACAAAAACCAACCCACCATGGATAAGTCAAAAAGAGAAGCAAGTAAAAACCAGCCAACCAAGATGAGGGGAGGCTTTTCAACGGTATGGAGGAAGCTGTAAGGAGTCCGGATCGTTGACATACCTCCTCTCAGCTTGGAAAACCTCCAGAATTGGCACCTGGAATGTTAGGAACCCACAGAGGCATAGGAATAAAGGAAGGCCAAAAAACAATGGGGAAGAGAGCTGGAGAATGAAGTTAGAAAGATGGAGAGGATATGGGGAGAGTTCCATGCAATGGCGAAGGATAGAACGACTTGGCGGGAGTTGGTTGAGGGCCTATGCTCCATTGGGGGCTAGAAAGTCAGAAAAAGAAGAAGAAGAAGAAAAAGAAGTAAGGATCTAGAATGATGGTTTTATTCTTGCACAAGTCTGTGTCGACTCTAGGATAGTGTGGATGTGGAACATACGCTGAACCAATCTATGTGTTAATGAAGACTGTACTTGAGTTTAACTGAGTTTCCCTGGAACCCTAACTATCCTGCGGACCTGACTTTCTGTCCAGTCTGGATCATCAATCAGCTGCTGTCAAACTGAGTGGCTTGTGATTGTCAAGCATGTGCCTGGATTCTTCTGATATCAATTGGTCAAGGAAATGTTTGCTAGCGATGTTTTGGGAGATGCTGTGTTATGTAGTTGAACTGTTGTTACGCTAGATGTATTTTTCCTCTACGTGCAATGGCCAACAAGTCAGCAGTGGTTGAATGAATAAAAACAATGTCAGTAATCACCTGTGTGGCATTGTTTGTTGTTCAACCTGTGGAGTTACTTTATTGTAATGTATGTGTGAGATGTCTGCAATTGACTAGAGACAGAGTTTGAAGTAAGAGAGTCGTTGCAGAAATGAAGGCTCTAAACGGAGAATTGGGACAGTAAGGCTGAAGAGAATTTTGACTTAGACATTATATCCAATACAGGGAGACCTGAGATCAGCAACTAACCGGATATAAGAGAGGGCCATTTCCTGATCACAGATGGGAAATATTAGCCTGGTGATTTAGGAATATAAGAGATTAATATTGAAGACAAAGCTGTGACACCCAGTGTCAGACTGCTTATGGATAAAAAACTAGAAGAAAAACAACTGTTGCTGTGAGTATTTTCTGCAAAAGCCTGTTTGTAACAAGAGACACTGCTATGACAGTCAATTTTGACCTACTGGTGGCTAAAGCAATACGTCGAGTTGTCTACTAAATTCGGAAAATCAACAGAAATTGCGACTCCACAAGAATAGAAATTTTTTAACAGTATTCCTCTTTGGCTACTTGTATAATGTTAATGTTTGGTGACACCTCTTTTGACCTGAAGTTCTTGTTGTCTTTTGAGTGTTGCTGATTCAACATCATCACCTGAATCAACTTCTCATCCTGCCTCCTTCAGAGTGTTAAAAATGTTGGCCCGGTCCATTGTTCTTCCTGTACCTACCATAGCCCTGCCAGCCAGCTAGTCCGCTCGTTCATTTCCTCTTAACCCACACAAATAAAACTGATTCCTTTCAGATAAGATTTCCTCAGTTACACCAACATTTTCTTTGAATCCACCCTGTTAAATTTATATAATTTATATTTTAAGTATTTAAAAAAAAAAAGGGGGAAAGGGGGGGGGGGGGGGGGTGGAGTTAAAACATATGACCAATGAGCAGACAGGCAAGCTTGCTATTGTGTCATTGTGGCCCACCAAAACACTAAAAGGATTGATTTTTCATATTCAAAGTCATTTTTTGCACAAAGCTAATTTAACCCCCCCCCCCACACACACACACACATACATATTTATATATATGTTGGAAATGGAACATGTTGTGACCACTGGAAAGATCTGTGAAAGCAGGGATAGAGGAAGACAACGAGAGAAGATTCTTTACAGTCTTGTTGCATGGCATGGAGGTGTGTCAGCACACGAACTGATCTAACACAAAGAACAAGAATGGGTGGTAGATAGGCTGTTTGCAGTGGTGGGACCTAAGCTGCACTTCCTTGGGGAACGTAGGCGGGTTGGGGTTAGGGCCAGTTCTAGATGTTTTAGGGTCTTAAAAACATAAGAAAGCCGGGAAACCCAGTCTTACGACACTCTAAAATGTTGGACTGTCCTGTAAAGTCATCTGGGGTCATATCACATGTTTTAATAGCAAAAACCACTAAAGAACATGAAAGACTCATAACAATTATTCAGAAGTAATTACCTTGATGTCCAGATGTACAATGCTGTGCTCATGCATGTGCTTCAAGCCTTCACAAACTTGTCTCATGTAGTTGATCACCTCAGCTTCTGACATCTTGTAGTCTTCTGCAGCAATTCGATCAAATAGTTCCCCGCCTGACAGGCTGTCGATGGAAATCATCATATTTCACAGATATGCTCCTGGCTGATCATAAATAACTTCTCTATAAAAGTACACTTAAAAAACATCAACACTTAAGCTGTAACAAACTTTAAACACAGATGTCAGTAAAAGATGTAGAAAACAAATAATAAACAGCATTATACAGGTGGTAGTTGAAACCACATCAATGAAGTTTTTATTTCCTCTTCATAAATGAATTTAGTTGAGTTGAGTCAAGAATTGACATCACAGCACTCAGGGCATTTCCATGCATGCTCCGTCTTCATCTTCAGCAGCCAGAACAGAGTTCCAATACAGATGGTACCGGTCACAATCTGTTTATATGTCTGTCTTGCCTTTCCTCTTAGTGTAGTGAGCCGGCCAGAGCCTCATTCTTTCCAGGCCATAAAAATCTTCTTTCTCTACTGATTCGGTGCTTGTTTTCAAAGGTCCTTGACTACATCTGCCTTGTTCCTCTTCATAAATGACCTTGGCTCTCAGGTTGACCCAGCCTAAAAATGGGTACTAGATTATGTCCTGGGAAGTAAAGGCAGTCAGCATGATACTGACCACATCTTCTTCTTCTTTATATCCTCTTTTACCGTTTAGAGATATTAGGTGCTTATACATGCTCTTCTGGCTGCTCTGAACATAGACACACTGTGGTACTGCAGAGTTTCTCTAATGTTATCTTCACCTTGTTTTTGGTCTGTCTTTTGCTCTACATCCCCCTCCTCTTTTGGTATGGCATCAGACCATTTGATTTGCTGTCTTTGTATGTAATTTAGAACTGGTTCTGTGCCGACTTTATCTCAAATGACCTCATTCCTGATTTGATCTCTTCTGGTCACTCCTACAGTCTTTCTCAGACACCTCATTTGCCTGGGTACTAATTTTCTTTTGTGTTTTGTTGTGAGTGACCATGTCTGGTGCTGATAGCATAGAGCGAGAATGAATATGTTTTGTATGAGATGTTACACTGTGCTGAATGGGAATGCCTTATGCTGTAAGAGGGGAGCTAGCTGTCTCAATACTTGGCCTGCTCTACTGCATAGGATGTCAATTTCTTCATCCAATTTACCATCTTCACAAAATGTTCTACGATATTTAAACTCAGATGCCTATTTAATATATGTATGCTCTAATGCTATATTTAAATAAAAATGCACACACTTACAATTCTAGAATGAGCACCATTTCATATTTGTCCTCAAAGGCATTGTGAAGGTTGATCAGTTTTGGGTGATGCAGCTGGTTCATAATAGAGATTTCATTCTTCACTGTGTGCTTATCCAGGGGATAAGGTGTGTTGATGAACTTGGCCACAAACACTCTTCCTGTAGCTTTCTCAATACAGCGATGGACAACACCAAAAGCTCCACTGTGGATATAAGATGTAACAAATGAAAGTTTAAAGTATAAGTCTCAAATACTGTGTCTATACTGAATAATTAACTGCACTGTCAGTTGGGGGAACTATCTTATAATGTCCATTTGGGTCAGAAATTATAAGAGGTAGTAATTTACCCAAAATATAGGGTCTGCATATTATACAATGGTAGCATATTTTTACAAAATGATTTGTTAGAAAATATTCCATACAAGGCCTCATTTGGAAATATTGGTTCAGGGCTGACAGAAATGGGAAACACAAATTATAAAGTTTTTTCCTGCTGTAAAAGTTTCTGTGCTTGGGGTAGGGGGATTGGGGTTAGGGCCAGTTCTACATGTTTTGGGACTGTTAAACACGCTCACATTGTGGAATATAGAACACGCTATATTGGCGGCCAGTGACAACAAAAAGTAAAATACTGTTTGTTGGTGGCCAGTCACTAAGCACGACACCCCCACAACATAGGAGAGGCCCTGCGGCATGATGAAGCATGAATAAGAAGGAAAGTCACTCTCTTTCTGGGTAAAAAAACATTACTATAACCGACTTCAAATAATTACATGTTTTCTGCATTAGACTTGTAATTGTTCTTACTATTTTTATTAAAGTAATAAAGCAGACATCTGTATTCCTTGTTTCTCTCTCTTACTCTCTCCACCCACTCAGACACCTCCAGAATGAGGGATTTGTTTCTTTTACTTGTCCTTGCTCATATCATGCAGTATCATGCCTACATCTAGTATTTATCTCTCTGACTTTCGCTTACTCTTTTCCTATCCAGTTTATCAGATGTCATTATGTTTTGAAATTTATTTCCCCTCACAACAAGTCAAAAACTGTCTTGACAGTCTATATCTAATTTCTCTAATCAGTTTACAGTTGTCATCTGTTTTTTGGCGTACTGCTTAACTTGTTTTTCTTTCAACCCAGGGTATTCTTTTCATTTTATCCAGAAATCATACTTCTGCTGCCTTTAGATATTTTCAAGCTTGCCTGCTTATTGTCCATCAAAGTTTGACATGTGTCCAACAATGCAGATACTACAAGTATGGAGTACACAATGTTTTCTTATTTCAGTAGACTTGTTTTTAAAAACTGGTGGGTATGTTTTCCATATTGTAATATGATAATTTTGTGATAGCAATTCTTATTTAATCTCTGCAAGATATTTTTCCTCATATGTTTTGATTGTTCCACAATTATTGTACCAGTTCACTCAAGAATTTCCTTTCCCCATTTACATGGATGATACACTGTATTGTTTCTTTCTTTCTAGAGACGGCCATGGCTGCATTTACTTGTAAGCTTTCCTGCAACTGTGTACAGTTACCACATCCCCTGAGTGCTGTATATCCTGTACAGTGTCTGCAATCAATAGTGCATTATCTGCCTTGTTAATATTATTTCCTGCCACTGCAATTTCTCTTCTGTACTTTTAATTTCTAGCATTTTCATTATCTGTGAAGATACTACACACCCCAGTTGCATGACCAATCATGGTGTGGCCTTCTTCCTTGTTTACTTTTATGGCAGCATGTTCTTTCTTTAGTATACATCCCACACAAGTCTAAGGTCCTTTCAGGATCTGTTTCATGTTAGTATGACTGTCTGCAATGGTTACCATAAAATGTTCCTGTAAGTAAAATGGGCCTGTAGGATATTCACCTCATTCCACATCGAGTACCTTTATGCTTCTAAACAAGAATCGGGCCAACATGATATACCCAGTACAATGCACGAGAACGGCTACTTTAGTTTTTCACTTTTATTACCCTGTACCACTGAAGGTTTGTTACATATTCAAAAACTGTCCATGATAAAAATTATTTGTTTATTCTTGACACTACAAAACAATACTTGGAACAACCAGACTAGGCTTTTATAGCACTGTCACTCAATCGAGGTTATACATTAATACAAATTTGATGCCCAAATGATTCTAATCACAGATGTTTACCTGCCGAACTTTTCAAGGATTTTTCATTCATACAATGTATCACTCATACAGAAATGCTGCTCATTCAAAGCTATACATTAACAGGAGCAAAAGACACAAGATGGCCTAGGCAGGGGCATACCTAAGTGTTGATGCTGATATAATATACCCTCTGCATAGCTGCCTACAGGTATTTGCAGATTAGTGCCTAAAGATGGGCAGAAGCAGAGGACACCATTCACCAAATCTAACCAGGACTGACACTGAATAGACAGAAACACCAGAAACAATTCAGCAGCACATTGAGATAATAATCACCCTGGGCAGGTATGGCAGAGAATGGAGCCAAACATCCGCTGATGCTGAGATAAGAGCCCCATCTACGAGCGCACTTAACTAGGTGACAGAATTACCTATACAGACAGCTCAGTGATTTGTGGGATTGGTATGGGCAGGCATATAAGTGCAGATGAATAAGAGGACTATAGAGGAAGAAAGTCAGCAATTCTGTTCAACTATTTCTAATTTGATGATGTAGGCAGCAGCTGTGGGGCACTTGCATAGCCAGAAGTACAGAAGGCAGTTCATATACTGATAATGATTCACTCACTGAGCATGCTTAAGAAATGCCCAATGTGCTGTGATGTTGACAGTGGTAACATAACATTAACATAACATCAATTAAAATGTGAAACCCCCCAAAAAACTAATCACAGACAGCTCACCTGCCCAACTCCTCAAGGATGTCATAGTAATCATAAACACTTCCTTGTTTGACCTCCACTGGCTGGGGCACGTATTTCTTCCAGATATCCTCATCTAATAGGCAAAAAATAAAATATGTCGCACATATAGATGCACATTATTGAAGAAATGTTAGAGCAAATGCTGCAATATGTTATACATTTTTTTTTCATTTACAATGCAAGAAAACAATGAATAATGCATCTGGATTGCCTGTGGTGTAAGACACAAACAGTTTTTATAAGTAATGTTTAAAAAAAAAAACAGCTGTTCGGATTGTCCTAAAGTGGCAGCTGGCTAAGCGGTTAGGACACTTAGCTCTTAATCAGGAAACAAACATTTGAATTATTAGTGTCACAAACCACAGAAGAAAAAGAAGAAAAATGAGTTAAAGTAACAGTAAGAATGAAAGAGATAAGTAACATATCAGATGCTAGTTGTATTAAAACAGTTTTTAAGTTCAGTAAAACCTTGTTAACAGGAATTTCAAGGGACTAAAAATCAAGCTCGTGTTAAAATAAAAAAAAATAAAAAAACTGCTAACTAGGGTTTCTGACCAATAATAATAATACATCCTATTTATGAGTCGCTGAGTGAATTACAAAAGACAGTGAAGTTCATACTAGAGACAATATTGCAGATATAGATAATCTATTTTAAGCGAACAAAAGAAGAAGAAGAGGAAGTAATACATCCTTGCTGTGATGAAAACTGTGTTTATGTTAATGAGTGTTTATCTTAAGTGAATTTATGTTGTTAACAAGGATATACTGTATGTGAATTACGTTTTATACTACACATATGCTTCAATCTCTGCATTTCTATATAGTTGTACACCTGTCTGAAGTACTAAAAACAGCATTTAGTGAGGTTTTCTTGTAAATAAAATGGCTGTTTTAAAGCCATTATGGCTTTAAAATTTTCTCATAGCTTTAGTATTAGACATCCAACCAGGTCACAGGGTCACAGAATCAGTAAAACAATACACTGTTAGTAAAATTTTAACAAAGCAGCCATAGTAGAATATTGGTTAGACGCTTGCCTGCCAGCTTGAAGATCAAGTGTTAACATATTGTTTGAGGTGGATTTTTTTTAAAAACTGACCCTAGCGTCCATTTTAGGACAACCTAAATTGAGTATTAGATACTGCCCTAGGAAGTAAAGGCCACTGGTATGATGCTGACCACATCGTCCATTGAATGCAGATAGGTATATAATTATATTGATCCAGCACTGTATGCCTGATGTGCCAAAGGCCTAGAAACATCATTACAGTTTCTCAACTCGTTCAGTACCAGAAGATTTTCTTTTAAATACTTAAGGAGATAACAGTCACAATGAAAAGATCATGAGTGTTCTACTTTCAAACAGGCAACATATACTGTGCTTATGTTAGCATATCTAGCCAGATTTCTTTGACACACACAAACCACATGTAAAATATACAATCAAACACCGTTCATTGTTTGATATACACTGACTGTAGCTGATAATGCACTGTATGTTGGTTGGGACAGATAGAATTGATAAACACAGATGATACTTACAAAATTTGTCATAGTCAAGGATCTTAGGACCATCATACTTTCCTCGGATTCTGCGGCCATGTTCATCTAAAAATTACAAGGGAAAGGACACTTTAATACATTTGTCAAATTTAAAACATATATATATATAAAAGTATACCCAAAGAATGTTTAAAGACACTCTACATAAAAAACACCATGAAAGTTAACATATTTTCATTTGTTTTGTTGTATTTTCTGTAAAATAATATTCATACGCAGATTGTAATTGGTTTTCTTTCCATTTTAGGGGCTTTGAAAACATTGAGATTACTTATTTTGGCTGTCCATGTAATTTTAAAAAAAATGTTTATATAAAGCAATATTCCTGCAACTTCAAGCTTCAAACTTCTATAGATCAATATTCATCAGTTTTTGATGCCAGGCAGATAGACTGAGATGCTGCACCACCGGGTGGTGAACTGATCCATCACAAGCTAAATGTGGCCAAGAACCATTTGAGAGCACTGTAGAATCACAAATAAATTGTAATGGTTTGGAGAGAATGGTGCTGTAGGGAATGACCAGGGGATACGGCGAATACTCCAAACTCTGAGCAAAGGTAAGATGGACATACAATCAAACTCTGAGCAAAGGTAAGATGGACATACAATCAAACTCTGAGCAAAGGTAAGATGGACATACAATCAAACTCTGAGCAAAGGTAAGATGGACATACAATCAAACTCTGAGCAAAGGTAAGATGGACATACAATCAAACTCTGAGCAAAGGTAAGATGGACATACAATCAAACTGTTCCTGGTCACCATCAGAAATGTCGCTCTCTGCTAGCTGCTGAAAGTAAATATGGAACACTTATGGAAATCTAATTAGTGTTGTTATGTTGGTTCTCAACTGAACTCTTCTTCTTCTTTGTATTCACCAGATGTAAATTCTGATGAAAAGTTCTGTTTGTTCATTAACTTGTGGACTTTAGTCCAGAACTTAAATTTCACATGCATATCCATTTTAATTGAGAAACAGAAGATCAAATGGTTTGGTCATGCAGCCAGAACAACTACCAATGCAGGTGCTACACATAAAAGGATTTGAAGTGAAAGTAAGAGGTCGTCCTAGGAGAATATGGACTGATGACATTAAAGAGCTTCTACTATGTCACAGAATGACAGTAGCTTTTGCTGCCTATCAAGCAATGTATCGCAAACTGCTCCTCCCTACAACGCTTAACGGCAGAAGTGGAAACTGATGATGATGATTCATTTTACAAATTTGGCGTATTTGTATGCAAACTGTCTCTCAGGCAGATGCACTCAGGGTTAGAAAGAAACATCCCTATTTTGTTAACTCTCAAGACATTGTACTTGTTAGTGGAGCAGTGAGTCTATCCCCTACGACCCCAACATGGGCCCCTGGAACCCAGAGATGGATAAATGAACTCAGCATGCCTTTAAATTTGACCACTGAGATGTGCCACTCACCCTCCAACTGTCTCTTCTTGCGTACAGACTCCGGTTCCTCAGTCTTGATGGGAGCTGTGGGCTGACATGGGTCACTGCGACCATAGAAATTGTCTGCAAACACACGGAATGAGTATTCTTTGTTGGGAGAAAGTCCTGACACATTATGAAATGTGAACCTAGGAAGAAAAGAAAACAATTTAATAATAAAACCATCTCAAATGTGTATTTCTGGAATTAACTCTTTAAGTACCACAACATTAAGCTGGACTATTCCAAAGTCTTGATACTATTAGTGAACATAAATATGTGAGAGTATATTTGGTACATTTGAAGCCATACAGATACTAAGGGTTTTTAAAGTAATCAACAATGTTTTAATAATGATTTTTAGGCTGACATTAGACAACGCTGTGGTTTGGTAATCATGGGCAACACCTGATCACACATGATGCACTAGCTGGGACTGAAAGAGTGGGTAGAAGGCATTCAAAAGTCATAATTAACCTACAAGTATTTGGATCTATACACTGGGCATGCAGGAGTAAAAAGTAATGAACAAGCTGACCAGCTGCTAGCAAGTATTACACCAATGCATACGTGAAGAAGCATGGACAGAGCTATCATTAATGTAGTACAGACTGGGCTGGTGGACAGCGATGCTATTCTGATGCAACATGATTGCGTGAGCTGGGAGTAAAGCTTGATGTAGCCTGTCTATGCTTTCTTTGAGACCAAGACAGGAGACAGTATAACCAACTGCTATTGGGAACAATCAGTAGAGGTACCTTAGAATGGCTGCTGCATCAGAGGACAGAGCACACATAGGAATGTTTAATACGCAGTGACATCAATTGTGATAAAATTACATAACATTTCTGACACTCAACGAAATCAAAGACATGCACATAACAATAAGATGAAATATCTTTCAGACAGCATAACAAACAACAATACAATCCTACCTTGTGGAGGCCACTCTAACCCACTTATCACTTGGTGGTTCCTGTTTCTCTATAGTATACTCCGTAATGAAACTACCACCATCATTGAGAGGTGGCTTCCAAGACAACACAACAGAGTCATCTCGAATATTCTCAACCACTGGGAATCTGGGCGGGTCTGGACGATCTGGAAATAATTGAAGAAACAGTGTAAACATACTCTCATTTCATTGTAACTATAACAAATAGAGACTGATCTTCATGAAATCGGGTAACAGTAAAGAATTAGTCAGGCACTCCAGACATGTCCTAGGTGCTCAGATTCCCTTTCAATATATATATATATATATATATATATCAGCATCCTGTGGTTAATAATGCCAGTTCTATGCTGGTTAAACAAAAATTCTTGTAGATCCTGTGTGCCTCTTATGCCTGGCTGAACAAAAATTCTTGTAGATCCTGTGTGCCTCTTATGCCTGGCTGAACAAAAATTCTTGTAGATCCTGTGTGCCTCTCATGCCTGGCTGAACAAAAATTCTTGTAGATCCTGTGTGCCTCTCATGCCTGGCTGAAGACAAATTCTTGTAGATCCTGTGCGTCTCTTATGCCTAGTTAAACTAAATTTCTTGTAGATCCTATGTGCCTCTCATGCCTGGCTGAACAAAACTTCTTGTAGATCCTGTGTGCCTCTCACGCCTGTCTGAACAAAACTTCTTGTAGATCCTGTGTGCCTCTCATGCCTGGCTAAACAAAAATTCTTGTAGATCCTGTGTGCCTCTCATGCCTGGCTGAACAAAAATTCTTGTAGATCCTGTGTGCCTCTCATGCCTGGCTGAAGAAAAATTTTTGTAGATCCTGTGCGTTTCTTATGCCTAGTTAAACTAAATTTCTTGTAGATCCTATGTGCCTCACATGCCTGGCTGAACAAAACTTCTTGTAGATCCTGTGTGCCTCTCACGCCTGTCTGAACAAAACTTCTTGTAGATCCTGTGTGCCTCTCATGCCTGGCTGAACAAAAATTCTTGTAGATCCTGTGTGCCTCTCATGCCTGGCTGAACAAAAATTCTTGTAGATCCTGTGTGCCTCTTATGCCTGGCTGAACAAAAATTCTTGTAGATCCTGTGTGCCTCTCATGCCTGTCTGAACAAAAGCTCTTGTAGATCCTGTGTGTCTCTTATGCCTGGCTGAACAAAACTCCTTGTAGATCCTGTGTGCCTCTTATACCTGGCTGTGCTGATGTTTACACTCAATTTTCCGATTTTCGCAATCTTAGTAGTGATGTGAGCATGCTGCTCTTAAAATCCTTGCATCGTCCTATCTCTCTAGGGGCATTAACAATATCAGCCATCTGCAACTAAGGCTGAACTGTTAGAATGAGTATGATTCTTCATGACTTAATGGTTACACTGTTTGCCTTGTGTTCTAAAGATTGTGCCTGCTGTCTTTTGGTCTAAGAGGGTAGGTATTTTGGAGATCCTTGGGGGCTGTCACTGGAGTTGCAGAGTTTCATGTTTTGTGCTACATTCATAAAAGGTGAACAGCCATTCAGAAGAGAGAAACTGCTCTATATATGAGAGATGGTTTACAACATGCAAATAAGTAATTATATACTTCACTACTTTTCGTCCTTCTTAGGACGTTATTTTTTGTTATTTGAAGCTCCACTCTGGCTTTTGCCAGGGGCCGCAATATAGGCAGGTCATCATTATGGCCAAATGTCTGAACGCGGTTTCTGGGACCTCTCCACGGTGATCCTCATCCGCATGGTGGCACTTTGTGTTATCGGGTGTTTATCGCTTGTGTGATGTCCTGGTGGGGTAAAAAATCCAATCCAATCCAACATGCAATGGAAAAGACAGTCAGATTTTTAATCAGGTTTTAGCTCTCACCATCAGTTCAGGAACCTTTCACTGGCTTCTGAGGAAGGGGAAGGATCACATTTGGGAAAATGCCAAGTACGATGCCATCAGTTTTTGATTCATTCCTTCACACTATCCAAGAAATCTGATTTGCTAGCTAACCACTTACATTGGGTATATCCAATACACTTCAATACACAGGAAAGTATACCTTACTTATAAATTCTACCAGATTCTCTGCCTCTCAGGACAGTAAAAAATTGCTTGGCTGGCCATTTTGCTAACCCCTCATCTGCATCATGATAGCAAATGATCAGTTCGGCTGAAAACTCACCATTGACTTGAACCTTGAAAATAGCAGAGTCTGACCCCAAGTCGTTTTCCAGTATCAGTCTATAAGGTCCGTCATCCATTTTGCTTGTGTCCTTGATTGTGAGAATGGCATGCCGATCTGTCACTTCTGTGTGAAACCTGAAAGTTATTTCAAAGTAAAAGGTCACCATACAAAGTAATGTAATACAAGGTAATGTACTAGAAAGTACCACACTGAAAATAATGCATTTTGTAATTTATCAGAAACTAAAGCACTTGAGAGTAATATATCAGAAAGCAATGCATCAGAAAGTAATGCGTTAGAATCTAATGCATAAGAAAGTAATGTATTAGAAAGTGAATTAGAAAGTAATACACTGGAAAGCAATGCATTTTAATGTAATGGTCAGGAAAGTAAAATATCAGAAAGTAATGTATTAGAAATTAATGCATGACCATTGTAATGCATTAGAGCACTTCATTATTTACATCAGGAATTTTCAACAGTGTAAAGGTAACTCCATGGCAGATATTGTCAAAGGTAGTTTAATAACACCTAAATATATAAAAATAAGTCCTTGGCAAAAGTGAGGTGGGGCAAATGGTTCCTCCCTTATCACTTTTTTCCAATCTGGATAAATCGCTGGCACTTGATTTATAATGCTGGGTCAAATAAAGAGATGCCCCAAATTCTTGTAATCTATGTAAAGAAAATAGTATCTATCTCAATTTGCTTGTCGCAAAAATATTTAGTATTCATGGCTATTATTTTCCAGATAGGGAATATATAAAAAAAAAATTAACATCAAAAAGAAACAAAACAATCCATGTATTACAATGTTTAACACTTATCAAAGTAAAAGGAAACTAGTTTGAAAACAAAATGTAGAATATAGAAGAGCAGCACTGTGTACATACTATTTCTTATGCAACAGTGAGTATTGGAAAATGACAACAGGAATGACTCATAAATTAGAGACTTTCCACAATAAATGTCTAAGGAGAATCATGTGAATATTTTGGCCAGACACAATCATACATGAACTACTTAGGAGAAAAACACAATCATACATGAACTACTTAGGAGAAAAACACAATCATACATGAACTACTTAGGAGAAAAACACAATCATACATGAACTAATTAAGAGAAAAACACAATCAAGACAATGGGGATGGATGAAAATGTATGCAGAATGACCCACGACACTTTGGTAAGGACATCTCTGTGATGGAGGGCAGATGGAAAAAAGAGACATGCATGTCTTAAGGTAGAGCTATTCAACTGGTAGCCCACCAGCCAAATCTGGCCCACAGAGCCCTAGCAAATGACCAGCTGATCATTGTCGAGTTGTACTGTATTAACTACTTTTTTATGCTGGGGCTCAGGCTTCGGGCCCCTGACAATTGCCGTTTTCAAAATGGCCCTGAGCAAACTTAGCTGAATAGCCCTGACCTAAGGAAACCTGGAGAAGGGCAGTAGAAAGAGAAATGGAGGAATGCAAAATGACATGAGATACCATAGCCACAAAACCCTGGACTGGCAGCAATGGATTACCTATGAATGCCTTATTTATCAACAGTAACATAAAGAGAGTATAGACATATACTGTTGTGGCAAAAAGCTATGATAGCACAGTCACCAACATGCTTGCATCCCTGCCTAGTGGTCGCACGTTTGAATCCTCACCGAAATCCTAATTTTTAAAGCTGACCTGGGCCAACAGATTGATCTAGCTCAACAAATGGGTGACAAAAGATCTAGAAAATGGAAAGCAGGCATGATCCTGACCCCATCACCCACTGAGTGCTGACTGGTTAATCATTATCCTCTTAACCAGGGAGTAACTCAAAAGCAGAGACTGTGCCTGCTTGGCAAAAAGGTCCTGGATTCAAATCTACACAAAGGCAGATTTTCAAAACTGACTTTGGCCTTGAAGTTGACCCAGGAAATATGTATCAAGGAATGTTCTAGGAAGTAAAGGTGGTTGGTGTGGTACTGACCCCATCACAGGTTATCACAGTTCTAAAGGGGCATCCAACAGTAGATTTGTTCCTGTGCCAACGAAAACCAAACATTGTGTTCATCACTGACCCTTGTGAATTATGAAAAACTTGTCACAGACTACACCCTCTGCCAAGTCACTAACATACGCATGCATTAAATGCATAAGCATAAGCACCAACACAAACAGTCCGATACTAGAAATGCTGTTCATCATTAATAAAAGCAGCTGTTACAACAGACCAGTAGTTGCACACACAATAAATCTCATAAGGCGCCATTAGTTATTTCTGGCAACAGGCTGCTAGCTATTTTCTTAATCTGCATTTCACAACACAAACCAAAATAGTCTATAAAAATAGGGTCCAATCCCATATGCCACTGGCCAAAAGGGTTCTTATACCTATTCAGTATGCCACAAGGTAAGCATGCAGATCCAGTACTCTACAGGTCAGACAGACAGAAGAATGAACAGCTACATACCTGGCTCCTTTGATATCTTCCTTGTCTCTGACCCATTTCACAGTTGGTTTGGGATTGCCAGTGAAAGGGATCTTTAAGACAATATTCTCACCCTTTTCAAAAGTGCAAAGGTCACGGAATCTAGGTGGAACATTGATCTTTGGAGGAGCTGTGTGAAGAGGATAAAAGAAATAAATAAGCAAAACAATAGCAGAAATATCAAATCATCTTATTAACGGATTTTAACTACATGGTGATTGAAAACTAACTCTATATTTTAAAATACTTATAAATAATTTATTTGTGGCAAATTTAGTCTTGTTTTTTTGGGGCTTTTGATCTTTCATGAATAAGAATCTAATACAAAAATTAATTCTATTTGTATCTGTGATTCATACTGATAATTTTGTTCAAAATTTGGAAGCCCTACACACATGGCTGGACGTCTTACCCTATAGGAGCGTGCCTAGCTATCTGCACATTTTATGAAATATGGAAATCCATTGTTCGAGTACCAAGACAATGGAGGACAATTAAAGGAGTATATGCTAAAGTTGACACAAAGCCAATCAGGAACTATCATGTAAAACTCACGGCTACTAGGTTTGTGGCTGATACTCGAATAAATGGAGTATTACTTTTCAATTACCCTGTACTGTCCATTAAAACGGAAAAAACAATTTCTGGCTTCTCTACTGTGAAGGTTGACAAGCATGGACATGTGCAATCACTGCTGTCAACGTGAGTACATATTGTGAAACAAGTCCCCAAACTCTTCCACAGTGCAACTCTCATACTCTGTCTGAAAGCCATGAAAACTATCTTATTATTTTTAAACCCCTGTCATGGGAAACAAATTCTGTTAAGCTGCGGATTGTAAAATGCACACTAACCTTCAAACACAGAGCAGCACTCAAATAATTTAAAAAAACCCATTATTATTATTGACTGGCATTTTTTAAGGCATCTCAGCACCTATCTATCTATCTCCTTTTACCCCACCAGGACATCACACAAGCGATAAACACCTGATGACACAAAGTGCCACCAAGTGGATGAGGATCACCTGTGTAGAGGTCCCAGAAACCGCGTTCAGTCATTAGACCATCTTTATGGCAGGGCTATATTGCGGCCCCTGGCAAGAGCCAGAGTAGGGCTTCAAATAATGAAAAACTGCATCCCAAAAAAAGGGATGACAAGATTAAAAAAAGGTATGCATCTCAGCATGTGCATACTATAAAATTTATATCAACATATAATGAAGCTTAGAGGTTAATCTTTTTTGATTGAAATACATGAACCACATAGTCTATTATTTTGCTGTAAGCTTTATCAATGTTAGTCTTGGATTAACCACATGATACTTCCTTCTGTTTGGGCAACATGACATAAAACACTGGGACAACACTGCTGTTTGTTTCTGAAAGTCACTTCTATAATGAAAAGTAGAGCTAATTTTCTACATCCTGCTTTTACCAAGAATAAATTATAATTCTGTTTTAATAAAATGGGTACTGAAATTGAATACTGCATGGGCATCATCATCATCACTATTTTACAGAAGGTGCTTTGCAGAATGTTACTCATTATGGTCTGCATTATATCTGCATTATGTTATATTATCACAATCAACACCACTGCACACTGAGAAATCCCATGCATGCTCAGTCCTCTAATGCAGCAGCCAAGGTACCTCTACTATGTTGTTCCAATGAGAAGCTGGCTATAATGTCTCCTATTTTAGCCCTGAAGGCGGGATAGATATGTTTCACCATGCATAACTCCCATGTCATGCAATATATTTGCCGTTATCTACTAGCCTAATCAATATAGCATTGGTGATATCTGCTCTGTTCATGCTTCTTCCAACAAGCTTGTGCACTGAAATTACTGATTAGAGAATCGACATCTGCATCACAGCATGCCGCGCACACCCACAGATGCTCCATCTCCCACAGCAAATGTCTTGAGGTGTGGATGCTAACCGTTACCGTAGCACACTGGTTATACACACGTCGTTCTCTTCTTCTCATCCGTCCCTCCTCGCCCAAACCACAATTACTTGTTCATTCTTGCACATGTTATTTCATCTAATCTTGTGTTTTTTGTCAACAGTCGCTCACATATGGTCTTTAGAATATTTCCCTTGTCCAATACGAGTGTTCCCGTAGCTTTCGCTTTTGTAGCCAAAAAATCCTCTCTTTCTTTCCTTTGCACTCCTGCATCTCCCGGACAGCATATCCACATGATTCCCTGCAATGTTGGCGTACTGATGCATGGTATCCACTCATGTCACATTTGTCCATTTTGAACCTTCCGCAACGCTACCTGAGAATCAGACACAATAATCCCTCTGGTAACTTTGTTTTTTGCTATCCAGTTCATAGTGGCAGTGATGGCCTCCACTTCCATTTTCATTCTTAAAGTTGCAGATAAAAAAAAAAAGAAGCTCCATTCTGTTCTGCCACAAGTTTTCCTTTCGTTCTAGTTGAAAATCAGTAACCAGATCTTACACCCTGATGAAAAGAACCATCGGTGTACACTACTGCATCATCTAACCCAGCCTTTTCATCTATTATTTGTTGTACCTCTAATTCTGCCATACCATTACACCACTCTCTACATTCTCTTCCTAATGTGATAATGACCTGATGGAAACTTGCTGTGGGTATTTGCTTGACTGAGGCTGCCATCTCGATGGTATCTACAGCTAGTGCCATCCATTACTTTCTTCTTTTCAACCGGTCTCCTTTTAATCATTCAGATTACCATGCAACAGACGCCTTTCATCATTGGCAAGTTGCATATAGGTCTTGGTTTGCCACAGTGACAGTCTAGACTTTACAGATGTCAGCCCAAGCAAATACCTAATTGTTCTAACTGAGCTATCTCCTGTGCAACCCAAGACAATAGTCATTCCTTCATTTTTAAACCTTTCAGGCTTTGTACACTGTAAAGTAGATAGGGTTAATATTCCTAGGCCATAATCGATTACAGAAAGGACCAAATGGTTGATAATAAGACGAATAATTTATGTTCCATGTGTGTCACCATCATCGTCTTTAGTGACAGTGCACTACTTGCCAATTAGTCTGCTAGTTCATTACCTTTTTATTGTTGCCATGGCCAGGTGAGGGAGGTTAAGTGCAATTCATGATGCTTTCTACACTGAGAGTTTTTACTGCCTGCTGCAATTTGTTGACATATGTTCTTGGAGTCTGAAATTATTACTGCATGTTTGATTACTGATCTGTTTCCCACGCTAGTGCACTGAAAGCAGTGGTTATCTCCATGGTCATGCTTGGTAAAGTGTTACTACCCTCTTTTATTGTTTCCTACCATCCTCTGTGATATTTATGCTCAAGCTGACTTTGATCTGGGCTTCATGAACCCATCTGTGTAGATGATGATTTTTTCTGAGTGAGACTTCCGATCTGTCAGTGTCCTTACCTCAGTGTCTACAGCTGAGTGAATCTGGTTCCTGCAGCACCTCCCTGGTGTAATGACAACCTATGAAAGGTCACACATGCCTAGTGGTATATCTGTCCATTCTTTTCCATGACTCTCAATTCCTGGCACCAATCACTGAGTCTGTTTACTTCATGCTGTAGCACTGTTGTCATTTAGTGCCTGTTTCTTCCTTGACTGTACAGCAAGCACTGTTCTGCTCAGGCCTCTGCTTTGTACAATTCTGCTGTGTGCACACTGAGGAGCACCGACAATAAGAAGGCAGGCCCATTAAGACACACTGAGGCTTTGGTAACCATCCACCACATCACAACAACAGTTCTTTCGAACAGTGCTGCTGCAAAATAGTTGACCCATTTTGTCTCTCTGCGCAAATCCAACAGCAATCTGATGAGCATGTTGTATGGGGTGCAGTTGTACACATCTTCTAAGTCAATGGCAGCTGCAACTGTTTCCATTCCAGCCTGGAAACCTTTGTAGGTGATGAATGCAACTACTGCAGCATTGCAGCAGGTATCTATCTTCGGTTGATAATCACCTAGTGTAGCCAGGAATAGACCACCTGACTCAAATGTTAGGTTCACTTGTCTTGTCTTGTCCACAATTGCCTCACAGCGTAGTGGGGAGTTCACTGTTCTTGCTAAAAAATTTGTCCACATATTAGCATGGTGTTCTACAGTGTGATGATTCTGTAGCCATTCATTCTCACATGATCTTTCCCAAGGTTGAGAACAGGTCAAAAGTTGACTATGGAGCCAGGCATCAGAGATAATGTCAGTTTTAATGGGGTGTGATTTATCCTGGATAATATATCTTATCTGTCATTTTGTAAAGTCATTGTATCTCATGCTGTCAGGTGCTGGCGCCATGTCTGGACAGGTCTTCAGTGTTGCTCTGATGCATACCTGACATCAATCTTCGTCAGCTGTCTTCCACAACATATTTCTCTTGGGTTACAGTGGATGTTCTTTGCTTTCCTTATGACTTCTGTTAAGATGGGCTACCTTAATTTACATATGTATAACCTGAACAAGTTTGAAAAAAGCAACAACAAAAAAACCTTACATTTAATTTCAAGTTCAGCTCTAGATATCCGACTTCCCCCCTTGTTGGTGGCTCGAATGGAGTACTCATCAGCATCTTCACCGTAGACATCTTTTACTATCAAAACATGTGTGTCTCCATCAACTCTGATCTCAAACTTATTACTGTCGAAAATTTCCCGAACACCTTTGTACCTGAAAGAAAGAATTTTGGTTGGTTAGCTGTGTATCCTCTAGAAGATTGGATTTTAACACTAAAATCCAGTGTACGGGCATAAAGGGGAGCAGTGTTAGCTTAGTGGCTAGATGCTTGTCCGCCAATCTGAAGGTCTAGGGTTCAAATCCCTAATGAGGTGGATTTTTGTCAAAAGTGACACTGGCTCAAATGTTCACCCAGCCCAAAATGGGTGCCAGGTAATGTCCTGAGAGGCAAAGGTGGCTGACGTGATATTTACTACATCAAGCAGTGCTGATTAGTCTATAAAAATATACGCCTAGCACAACTCATTGCACAATACATTTCTCTTGTGGGTTCCAGGGCCCCATTTGGGAAAAAGGAAGGTGGGGTGGGGGGGGGGGGGGAGAAGTGAGAATGAATAGACTCACTGCCCTCCCCTTACAAGAATGCCATAAAAGCTGACTAAATACGGTTGTTTTCTTTAAAGTCAGAATGCATCTCCCAGAGAGGTTAGGAACCAACATATTGCACACAAACAGGCCAGATATGTAGAATGGATGTGCATGCAAAACTCAAGTTCTGGAACAAGATTAAAGTGCAAAAGCAAATGAACAACCAGAACTGTCCACCAGAGTTTACAGCCCATCTACGCTAAGAATAATACAATACAATACACTTTTTCATTCCTTGAATCTGTTTTCTACTGATATTACTTTCATTGTGTTGATAAACTAGATAGAACACTACTTCTCTGAACATATAGCCTGATGGTATTACTTTAATACTACAATACTACACAATAATGTCACTTAACTAACTATCCCCCTATCATTCAGTAAGAAAGGAGGACTAAAGACAAGAGAATCACTGATAATTATCATTTATAATGGTTACTATTATAATACTACTATAATAGTTAAAAAATTACTCCATTCAATTATCTTTTTTTTTTTTTAAATTGATAATGAACAAACGAATAAACAAACAAACTTTATGTTCATAGGGTTAGGAATTGGGCACGCAGGCCTGTCTAACATTCTACCCTTCCAGCCCACTCCTTGCTTACAGTTATTCATGTGTACATCCTTTAATATAATAAAATAAAATAAGATAAAACAGCAGCTAAACAAACAGGATTTCTCACTACTGCAGCTGAAAGTTAAACTTACCATTGAACATCCGGTTTAGGGTTTCCTGAGACTGTACATTCAAACCAGGCTGAACCGCCTTCAACTGCCTGGACTTTCCTTAAGCCTGAGGTGAATTCAGGAATCTTAGCAGCTGTAAATAGTAATGTTAAGATGGAAATTATTTCACAAGTATTGATTCAGCATTCACTGAAGTAGAGACAAGAATTACTGATTCATTGAAAATATTAAGATGGCAAATATCAATGAGAAAATTTGTCGTCTTCTTCTTCTTCAGAATTCTGAGTCCTTGAAGTTCATTGCTGCAGATATCACCCACCTCCAATCATCTCTTTGGTTGGCCTTCTCTTTCCAGTTGGTGACACCAGATGTTTGCAGGTCTGTCTGGACATTATCTCTCCATCGTCTTCTTGGTCTGCCTCACGGTCTACGATCATTCATCTCCCTTGTGTATACAGTTTTCACTTCTCTGTCATCTGACGTTCTACCAATATGCCCCAACCATTTCAGTCTATTAGCTCTCATGATGCCAGTGATCAATGGTGGTTTAAACAGATTATGAATTTAATTGTTGCTTCTCACTTTCCATTCACGGCTGTTTGCATCTTTGTTGGGTACAAAGATTCGTCGTAAGATATAAACCTATAATAAGGCTTCATCTCTTTTATTTGTGCTCCAAGTTTCAGAGCCATATAAAACAATTGGTCTTATCAATGTTTTATAATGAGAAAGCTGACTAAATTAAAAAAAAAATGATAAAAGTAGCTATGCTTTGAAAGACAACTGAAATTCAACACAACATGCTAACTAATTGCATGAAGAAATTTATACTCAAGAAATAATGAGTAAGAAGGTAAATGTGAGTGAGATCTGTGTGTGGCAAATGCTGCCATTGTGATCTGACATATTAGGCTGTCACATATTCTAGGTTACAGATTTTCACAGTTAGCCATATGTGCAAGCTTGAGAATATTTTGCAATGTGAGGAGTGTGGCAAAGTGTCCAAGCAGCAATCAGATTTATGTAGGTTTATAATCACATTATGCCAGGATTGTAAGGACTGGCAAGCAGCTGCTGTAGAATCAGAAGCTTAAGAAATTATTCATGACAATTCCTGCCCAGATAATACAATTATCTATACAGATCACTTGTGTTGAAGGGCAGAAGAAGTGCACAGGGGTTCATAACAAAAGCGAAAGGGTGTCTCTTTGTGTAACAAAGCCTGGCATATGATACAACACCATCTAGTTTGCGAATAGAGGTGGAGGTGGTTATTGGGGCTTTCCACTGCAAACACATGTCCAGATTGTTAACTGACTCGCAAAGTGTGTTGAGAAAGGTGGAGACAGGTTTGTACCGTGCAGAGCGGCAAGCATCGCTTCAGATGTCGAGGGTGGTTAGCATCCTTCAGATATTGTCTCCAGGGGATGCCAATGTGTGTTGGGAAATAAACAGACAGATAGGCTGGCTGGTTCTGCAAAACTTGGTAGGTGAATTGATGCATGGCGAGCTATATGTTGTAACAGCCCTTGGGGTGCCAGTAAACAATGTGAAGTCACAAACAGATCATCACAGTCCAAACAGAATGGTGCAGCGAGGAGTTACAAGAGGATCTGGCTGATGCTGAACACTCAAGGGAAAGTTGAGATGGACATACAATCAGACTGGTATCTGTAAAATCGTTTGCTGCCAAAGATATGGGCAGAGCACATACAGGAATGTCCTGACTGCTACGATGCTGGTTCTCAACCCATAACTCATAAGTCAGAAGATAATCAGATGTGATAACTAGCTCCTATTTTGCACAATGTTTTTTCCCAAGCATTTATAAGAAAATTCTGAACACTGACAGGCATTTATTTTAAGAGACTGGATTAACATTAGTAGAGTATATTGGAATATTACTGATTTAATTATTTAACTCTTTGAGCTCCAAACAGTTGTTACCTTAACTCCTCTTACCCAACGAGGTGAGTTTAAAAGCAGTACATACTTTGGTCAGGAGAAGTTTAACAGACACTATGAGACAGAAAGAGTTAATGTAATAATTCAGATCAATTTCATCATCATGTAGCAGGTCCTGTGCAAAACGTCGCTCTCATCTCGGTCTGTCTGAAAGAAAATCAGTCTCTCGCCAGCTCTCCTGCCTCATGTACTTTCATACTCAAGGAGTCACTTATGTCCTGTGACCATCTTTGTGTTGGTCGGCCCCTGCCCCTCTTTCCTGGTACCATGCCTTCTGCTATTATTTTTTCCAATCTATCGTGGCGCTCAATATGACCAAAATATTTCAGCTTCCGAGACAGGATGCTGTTTATTAGCCAATCTTTCTTGATGTTCAGATCTTTCAAGATGTCAATATTTCTCCTTTTCTTTGTCCCAGATATTCTGAGAATCTTTCTATAGCATTTCAGCTCAAAAGCCCCTATTCTCTTTCTCAAGGACTGGGAGATGGTCAACGACTATGTTGCTACAGGGAAGATGCATGCTCTCAAAATAATAATTCAGATACAAAAAGTTAATATAATATCAGTCTAACAGAGGACTGTAAGAACCCTTTGTAATCTTATGAATGATCAATGGCAAAATATTTGGTACTGAAAGTTGAGAATCAACATCATAGCATACTACCAGGCATACCCACTGATGCTCTAACTCCCACAACAAATGTCTTACAACATCATAGCATACTACCAGGCATACCCACTGATGCTCTAACTCCCACAACAAATGTCTTAATGAGCAGACTCTTATGGCTTTGCCAGAAGCACAATGGTTGTACACATGTCTTACTCTCCCTCTCATTCCCAGATCCATATTCAATTCCAAACTCACACATCATCTCATGTTATGTTTTCTTATATTGTATCTTCCATCTGCATTAATTCATAAATGGTCTTCATAATGTCTCTCTTGTCTACACAAATCCGCTCATTCATGTCCTTGCACTCCTGCATATCCTGGACAGTGGGGTATGACAGTGCTAACAACACCAGTGTAGAACATTACTCCCTGTGCGGGTTCTGGGGTCCAGTTATGGGGAAATCAAATGGTAGAATAACTGCCTCCCTAACACACACGTCAGAGCAGTCAAATTATTAGGGAATTCCTCTGAAATCGGAGTGCATCAGCCTCTAGTTTTAGAGAAAAACCAAAGTCCAGAAGTGGACGAACAACCAAAACTTTCCACCACAGTTTACAGCCTGTGAACACTAAGAAGAATAGGAATATTATTAGCATCATGAAGAAGAAATTACCATGGGGATCTTTAATCTTGATGGGGTTACAAACAAAGGAAGGTTTGCTCAAGCCAGCTTCATTCTCAGCAAAAACACGGAACTCGTAGTGACGGTCCTCAAGGAGGTTTGGAATATTGATCATGGTTGTGATGCAAGGATTGGTGTTGACCCGAGACCATTTGTCTGTTCCGTGCTCCCTCTTCTCCACCCAGTAGCCGGTGATCCTACCACCGCCATCTGATTTAGGTTTGCTCCAGGTCAAGCTGACAAAGTCTCCACCTATTTCTGTTGCTTCAGGCACACCAGGTGAGTCAGGAGCATCTGTACAATAAATGGAAATGATTGATAATATGCTGTCTTCAAATAACTCATTCACTATTTGCAGACCGAAACCAGACTTAAAAAAAGAAGACCTTGACTGTCAGGTCGACTTAGCCTTGAGTGGGTACCGGGTGCAGTCCTGGGAAATAAAGGCAGCTGACGTGATGCTGACCACATCACCCATCTTGTGCAGATTGGTCTATAAAAATATAGGTCTAGCCCTATATGCCCTTAACACCTAAAGGCGTGGAAAAGGGACATTTACTTACTTACAATTTGCAGACAAACAGTTTGATTGCTACTACACAAGAAATATTGAACAAGAAAGACAGGGTTACAAATACCAGCATCAGAGAGAAGGCTGGAATAAGACCATGCTTGGATTATACTGACAGAAAAAGAATGAAATGGTTCGACCATCTAGTCAGAATGCAGCCAGACCAGACGGCATATGAGACTTTACAGCATAACATCTGGGAGAAAGGCGAGAGGAAGACCAAGAAAGAGATTGATAAATGGTGTAGCAGAAACCTGCTAAAAAAAAAAAAAGATGAACAAATCCATAACCAAAGCCACCCGAGAAGCGCAAGACAACTACAGACATTCACAACACTGGGCTATGAACTGGTATCACTGAGGCGAAAAAAGGAATAGAAGAAGAACAGTGCCTGTTCTATGGTGAGACAAGTACTTATTCAGTAGTTAGTCAAGATTCCAAGCTCACTGCAGATGGGTTGCCCCAAGCAACATACAGTGTTTTCCTGAAAATAAGCCCTAGCATGATTTTTCAGTATGCTCATAATATAAGTCCTACCCCAAATATAAGGGGTCACCAATGGTGTAGCAGCTAGAAAACATTTGAATGCTGGATCAGAAGATCGTGGGTTCGGGTCCTGATAGAACCAGGCTTTCTTTAAAAAAAAATGAACTAGACTTCCAGGTGGACCCAGCGTTGAGTTAGTACCAGGTGCAGTACTGAGAAGTAAAGATGGCGGACGTGATGTTGACCACATCTCCCACTAAGTGCCGATTTGTCTCTAAAATATAAGTCTAGCCCTATACGCCAAATACGTGGAAAAAGGTCCGTTACTTTTACCACAAATATAAGACATAGTAAATATCATCAGCCAGACTGGGCATATTTAATTATAAAGTAATGCACAAATAAATAATTACATGAATAATATTACTGACATTAATGCTTTAAAAAAAAATATAAAATAAATCGTAATTCACTATTTCTAAAATAATGGTACACACACAAAATAATCATATCTCCTCAAAATTAGGCCATAAAACTCTTTGAGAAGAAAAATTAATATGATATATGAGATAATATTATATTGGAGAATATGGTACCAAATAAACAGGCTGACAGACAAAGTCAGACAGATGTACCAACAGATAGATATCTGGGGTAAAAACAGATAAACAAAGTTAGTCAGACAGACATACAGGGGCAAAAAAAAAAAAAAAACCCCATAGATACCAGTTGGTAAAGACTGCAACAAACATATAATTAAGAGGAATTAAAAATAGATGTGAGATGAGATGTATAAGAAATCTGGCAGGAAGAAAATGAGAGGAGACAGTCACCAGTGAAGAACTAAGAACAATGATAGGCGCAGTGCCAGTAAATGATTTCACAGAACATCAAAGAATTGAATGGTTTGGCCACTTGATCATAATGGAAGAAAATAAACCAGCAGATACAGCGTAACTGGAAATAGCAGGCTAAAAGTCAAGTGGCAGACAAAGAAAGAAATGGGTAGAAGGAGTAAAAGAGACTACAGAAACACAATATCTTCTTTTTCTTACAACGTGGAAGACCAAGGGAAACCCTACGTAGAACTATCATCAGGGAAGGCTCGCTCATGGGCCACTCAAACATCCAAGACCTACAACGGATTGCAACGGACCGCCGTGCATGGAGAGTCACGACCTCTGCCCTATGTGCCGCACTCGACACGAGAGGAAAGACTAAGACTCTTACAACATGCTTTTTTGAGGAGACAGTGGGTCTATTCTAGTTTCCTCACAATGAGGCCTCGGAACCATCACAGGAAGAAACACCATATTACAATAACACAAGCTACACAGCTAGCAAAAAGCAGGAAACTATATGATAACTTCTCTCTGCATCACTTCAAGGCATACGCATTGAGACAAAAGAAGAAAAAGATCAGAACCAGAAGGGAGAGCTGTGGTAGCATAGTGGCTAGATATTTACTTGCAGACTTGAAGGCACCGACTTCAAATTAACACTGAGGCAGATTTTTTTCGAATTGACCTTGTTTTCCAAGCAATCCCAGCCTACCATGTGTACCAGACAATGTCCTGGGAAGTATAGGTGGCCAATGAGTGTCATTTGGTCTATACAAATATGAGATATACACTAGAAGTATCACTTATAATATAAAGGTCCTTTAATTTGCAAGTTGTTTTTTGACTTACAACCTATGCGACTTAAGACAGTTCATGCAACAAATAAATGAACAGATGTAATGGAGTACATATTATATATTTCTCACATTACGTACAATAACTAAACATACATGGACTGCATTTTTGTATTCTGTGTAAACCCATTTGAATGAACACAGTGTCAAAAAATTAAATTTAGCTTAGGTCCAGTATGAATTATGACCTGTTAGTCAGAATGGAACTTTGTCGTAAATCAAGAAGACTTCGTACTTTATTTCAAACTGAAGGACTGGGAGCAACAAAATGAGCAAAGAAATTAAAAATGAAGATTACTAATAAAATAATGTAAAAAAAAATAAAAAGCTAAAATTAAACCCAATTCATAGGTTGTAGACCAACTACCCTATCTCCTTTATTAGTTACAAATAACTCAATTTTCATACCAAATGGCATCTTTGCAATGATAGGACTCTCTGCTTGCAAAAATTCTCCAGGACCATTCTCAGTGACAGCTGCCACTCTAAAGAGATACTGACTGTTTTCATACAATCCTTGAACATCAATATTTGTATCCTGATGAGAAAAGAGAGAACAAAATTCATATTTTATTCTTTTTTTTTCCCCCAGACTCTCCACAATAATTTGTGTACGTGTTTCATTTAGAATAAGATATTTCTCTCTCTCTCTCTCTCTCTCTCTCTCTCTCTCTCTCTCTCTCTTTCTCTCTCTCTCTCTCTCTCTCTCTCCAATGAGCAATAGAGTAGGAGAAAATCATTCTGTGTGTGTGATAATCATTCACCACTTCAAACACGTGTTCTCAGCACTCTTCTGCACAGTAGTGAAACTAGGCTGACTTATTCATACCATGAGAAACGGCTAAGTAGCTTTCACATGTTATGCTTAAGAAAATTACTTTGCATCACTTTGCTAGCCAAGGCCACTAACATGGATATATTGGAAAAAGCCGTTATCACAACATATTTCTCAATGCTGTCCTCAAAGGCTCAGATGGCTAGGACATATAGGAAGGATGGTAGAGTCCCTACGATAGTCTTCTATAATGAATTGCAGATAGGTGGAAGTAAGTAAGTAAATTTTACCCCACCAAGACATCCTACTGAGCGATAAACATCCGGTGACACAAAGCGCCCCCATGCAGATGAGGATCACCCGTGGAGAGGTCCCGGAAACCGCGTTCAACAGTCAAGTTATATTGCGGCCCCTGGTAACAGCCAGGGTGGGGCTTCAAAATAATGAAATATTGCATTCCACAAGGGGGATGATGAAGATAGATGGGTGAAGATGCCAAGGTTTGCCCCTACTACAATGTAAAGATTTGTGTAAATGGAACACAAATGATACATGTTTTAAAGAAGATCCTAGGGAACTTGATGGTATAAACTGTGTTGCTAGCAGGGGGAAATTAGAAAGGTAACAGGGATGCAGGAGAAAATGAATGCAGATAGTTTAAGAGCTGCCTGAGAAAAAAAAAGCACTTTAAACACATGCAACGGCAACAGCGGTCCTGAAATCTCATCTTATAATATTGAACAACGTTTCTCAAACTGAGCGAGTCATGCTAGTGACATTATCTATTGCTATGGGCAGTGATTCCCACACCTTGATACAGCACAATATAACACTATCATCTGGAAGGATGGAAAGGTGCAACAACTTCCATTCTGCATTTTACTGTGCGTACATTTCTGAAGTGAAGCTCCATGGCTTAGAGGTCCACAAATGTGGTTAACAATCTCATGATCATCAGGTGCTAGAATGTGTTCCCCCTGGGGAATTGTTTAAAAAAAAAATACACACACACACAACTTGTGGGTTTTCGCACAATGATACAATGATGCCGTGGAAGAGACTGGGGCCTAAGCAGGTAACATGCCCAAAGACTAACAGTGATATACTGTAGCCATTGTAAGTAAAGGATCATTTTCTATGCCTTTAGGTGTATAAGGAACCTATTCCACGCCTTTAGGTATATAGGGCTAGACCTATATTTTATAAACCAACTGGCATTAGAAGGGTGATGTGGTCAGCATCACGCCGGCCACCTTTACTTACCGGGATTGTACCTGGTACCCACTCAAGGGTCGATCTGGGAGCCAAGGTCATTTTTAAAAAAAGTCTGTCTCCACCAGGCAGAGAACCCACAACCTTCCGATACCCGGTGAGCGTCTTGTAGCCATTGTGAAGATGGCAAATAATTAAGAAAATGTTTATCTGAAACTGAAAGACCCAGTGCTATCTGCAAATATACTTCTTTGTCTCACTTTATAACCAATTAAAAACCAATGTCTTACCTTACAATGAGACGAAACTGTAACCCAGTATGGTTTGCCAATCTCCTGCCTCTCAATCAGGTAGCTGGTGATTTTGCTTCCTCCATCATCCTGGGGAGGTTTCCATGCCAAACGGCACGAATGTTTGGTGATGTCAGACACAGCCAGTGGGCCTGTTGGGGCTCCCGGTGGACCTAGGAAATTATTTAGGATGATAAATGACACATGACACTGTGTGTGGCGGGAAAAGGGGGCGAGGGGATCTCTACTACTTTTTTTCTGTTGTCTGCCATTTATCCTCCAATGTAGCAAGAGTTGCCAACAGTTAGCATCAAGTCATCATATCCTGTCATCATTACCTGCATTTCACTCCATTTGGCCCTGCCATCATCTGTTTCACTTCTGTCTTATTCTCTTTTAAATGGGTTTTATAATGTCTCTGTATTATAACTGACTGTCCAAGACAAATGTTATACTATCTATTTTTATAACTAACTATCCTAGACAAAAGTTATGTTGTCTATATATAATTCACAGTCCTAGACAAATATAATATTTTCACTATATTATAACGCACTATCCCAAACACACATTACATTGTCTCTATATACCCATTGTCCTAGATGTTACACTGTCTCTATATTATAACCCACTGTCCTAGACAGACATTACATTGTCTCTATATTAAAATTCACTGTCCTAGACAGATGTTACATTGTCTCTATATTATAAACCACTGTCCTTGACAGACGTTACATTGTCTCTACATTATAAACCACTGTCCTAGACAGATGTTTCGTTGTCTCTATATTATAACCCACTATCCTAGACAGATGTTACACTCTCTCTATATTATAACCCACTATCCTAGACAGATGTTACATTGCCTCTATATTATAACCCACTGTCCTAGACAGATGTTACAGTGTCTCTATATTATAACCCACTGTCCTAGACAGACGTTACATTGTCTCTATATTATAACCCACTGTCCTGGACAGATGTTACATTGTCTCTATATTATAACCCAATGTCCTAGACAGACGTTACATTGTCTCTATATTATAACCCACTGACCTAGACAGATGTTACATTGTCTCTATATTATAACCCACTGACCTAGACAGATGTTACATTGTCTCTATATTAAAACCCACTGACCTAGACAGATGTTACATTGTCTCTATATTACAACCCACTGTGATGGAGGGTACAGTTGATAGAAAATGTAGAAGAGGTAGACTTTGGCAAACGTGGATATGAACATTTAAGATGCACTGGCTATAAAAGCACATAGGGCTGGAGAACTAGCTAGAGAAAGAGTGACTTTCAGGCTTGCCATGATGAGAAAGAACTTCTGTAAAAGTCCTGCTGACTGATGGCCAATGATTTAATTCTCATATCCACAGGTATTTTAGGTCTCGCTCTGTCTCATTTGCCCAGTGGGTTATTTACGATGTGCTTCAAAAATACCATTTGTTTAAGGATACGTTAAACCCCAAAATTGAATTTGATTAAATCTGTTGGAAACCATACTTTCTGTAGGTACATACTAGTTAAAGATTGAAAGAAAATTAATTTTGGAACCTAAAATCAACATATTTTTACGGATATTGATAGAAAATTTCATATTTTATGCTGAAAATAGCCACATTTTTACTCAAGATTTGTTAATGTATTTCAAAAACTAATAAAGATGGCTTAATGAAACTTTGCTCACATATTTAACATTATATTTAAAACTGATTGTGCTAAATACTTTTCACTTAAAGTATGGTTTAAAAGTTATGTTCACTTATGTGGTACAATAATATTTTCCCGAAAGAATTAGGGGAAAGGGTTACCATATGTAACAAAAATGCAAAAATATTCAGGCTGTTGTATTTATGTTAGTTCAGTCAGATTAACTTATCATTTCCTATGTGTGTGCCATGTATGAAGACAATATGTTAGTAACTTTTTGAGATATTGTATGCAATGTGGTGAAAGAAAGTCAAAAAGCCCTTGAAGTCAGTTAAATAACTCAATGGCTAGTTAACTATTTACCAAAGTACAATGAGAGAAGCTGTTATCTGTAGGTTCAAATTCCAGAACTGCCTGAGCTAAGCTGAGTTTTAGTTAAGAATTGACATCAGAGCACTCATGGCATTCCTATCTCTCTATTTTAGGCAGTCAGCACAGAGTTCCAGTTCCAAATCTTCTTCTTCTTCTTCTTCTTCGCATTCACCAGCTGTTACTCTGGCAGAAAGTTCTGGCTGTTCATCCACTTTTGGACTGCAGTCCTGTTTCAGAACCTGAGTGTTGCGTGTGTATCCGTTTTACAGATCTGACTCATTTGTATGCACACTGCTGTTTCTTTGCCTTTCAGGCAGATGCATTCTGACTTTGAAGGAAGCTCCCAATTAGTCAACTCTTGTGACATGCTTTTGGGTAGGCAGTGTAGCTATTCTTGTTTTTTTCCTACAATATGGCCCCAGAACCCACTCAAGGAAAATTCCAAATAATAGTAGCAGTTTGATTGTATATCCCTCTTGCCTCTTCTCTGAGTGTTGACTGTTGGCCAGATCTACTGCTCACTTCCTGCTGCATCATCCGTTCTAGCTGTGAGGATCTGTTTGTACTTCAGTACTTTTCAGTCCTAGCTGTGCCTATATCTTTCATTTTTTATACTGTCTAGCATATCTCTGATTTCTGCTTCTCTTTCCTCCACACTTTCAATGGTTGTCAATGCCTAAGTATTTTCCTCAAGTCACTGAAGGATATTTGGTAAGGAATACCCATGGGTTTCTGTTAAACATTTTTTGGAGAAGAGTTGAGTTGAACTGATTCAAGAACCAGCATCACAGCACTCAGGGCATTTCCATAAGGGCTCGGTCCCCATCTTCAACACCCAGTCCAGAGTTCCAATACGAATGATACCAGCAGCATTTTGATTATATGTCCATCTTGCTTTTCCTCTGAGCGTCAATTATCGGGCCAGATCCCCTTCTCACTTCCTGTTGCATCTCTCCCACCAGACTGTGGTCTTCTTCTTTCATTCGCCTGAAATAAGTTGTCAATATCAGCAGTTTTGTCTCTTGTATAAATTTTACTGACGTAGTTAGTTCATTCAGTGGTCCACAGAGTTTACATTCCACTGACTGTGGTGATCCATTTGCTCCTCTGAGTTGTACACATTCTCCTACAAGGCCCTAACCATGTCTGCCTTATCATGCATCAGTATTCCATCAAGTTTTGCAGAGCCAGCCAGTCTGTCTGCCTGTTCATTTCCCACAATACTGGCATAATTGGAGAAAAGATCCAAATAGTTCTCCTCACCCGTGACCTCCAAAGTGAAGCATGTCGCTCTGCACGAAGCATGCCTGTCTTAACCTTGTTCAACATGCTTTCTAAGTCACTTACAATCACGATGCCCGATTTTGAACAAGTGGGTCATAAAAGGTAACTAAGAGCTTGTTGAAACCAGAAACCAGATCAGTGTGTGAGCACAATGTAAATATGTGTGCTGTGTGTTTCCCTGTGTGTGTTTATAAGTAAGTGTCTGTGTGTGTGTCTGTATTTTTGTCTGAGTGTGTGTGTCTCTGTGGGAGTGTGCGTGTGTGCATGTGTGTGTCTCCATGCATGACTGTATTTATGACTGTATGTTTGTATGTGTGTATTACGTATGTATGTATGAATGTATGTATGTATGCCTGTATGTTTGTATCTATATATGTTTGTTTGTGTGTATGTATGCCTGTGTGTATGTGTGTATGCATGTTTGTTTGTATGTATGTATGCCTGTATGTACGTATGTGTGTATGTAATGTATGCATGCATGTATGTGTGTGTAAGTGAGTGGGTGAGCGTGTGTATGTGGGTGTATGTATGCACGCGCGGGTTTTTGCATGCACTTTACAACTCATGCTTTTGTGTTCTTTTATAATATTCATAATATGCATAACATCATATGATCATAACATGCTTTATTAGTAAAATACAACTGCTGTGCGAAAGATGGTTGACTGGAAGGGCCGAATATAAGATGGGCCTGCGTGCCCAATTTGTGACCCTTTGAAAATAAAGTTTGTTCGTTCGTTCGTTCAGATATTTTTGGCCAGAAGGTGCAGAAACTGCTGACTTCAAAAGTGCCAACCACCCTTTTCATGATAAATGCAGAAGAAGAGAGGGAGGAAGCAGAAGAGAAGGAGGAGGGAAAGGAACACAACACAATTACTGGTTGGGTGAAGGAAGCATTAGACTTACTGGTGACCTTTAGCTGAAATGGTGCTAATGCTGTGCCACTGTCATTGCTGATTTCAATGGTGTATTTCCCAGAATCCCCTCTTTCTGACTCTTCAAGAAGAAAGATAAATCAATTTAAGAATGGAATATAATTTACACAATTTATATGTTCACCGCTCGTATAGCTAGAATTCTTCTTCTCTTCTTATTTTTGTTTTCCTTTCTAAATTCTCTTCTTCCTCTCACCTGATTCTGTTCTATTTTTCTTCTCCTTCCACCTCCTCTTCTCATCCTCCTTTCTACTACTACTCCTTCTTTTCTGCAGGTGGTCATGAGTCTCCTGTCCTGTTAGCTTAAACAGCTAACAACACCCCCAAGACCCTTGCATTTGTGTTTGTTGAGGGATAGGGAAGAGAAAGAGAGGCACTATTCGTCCTTTAGTAACACCTTACACTGACTGCTTTTCTTTAAGTGCCTTTGCCTCATTCACTTGCCACATTAAATCACTCTTCCTTACCATTACCATTACTTTAATTCCTTCAAATGTTTTGAAAAAACATTTACACACAGATATAATTTTAATTACTTTCAATGCAACATTAATTCATTGGAAACATCACATTCTTCAGACAGAAGGAGTTGATGCTACAACTTTCTGGAAATAATCCTCTGCATGCTCTTTCTAATGTCTTGTATTAAAACAACTTTACTGGACACTGGAAGAACCAACACCAGCATTGTTAGGCTGCTGTTTGTGATGTGTCTTGATGCTTCATTCCCCCTCTTGTTTGGTTTCCCCCTCATCTGAGTTTGTTTTATTTTTTTAGCATGGCTCTCTGTGACAGCTGGTATCAAGCTTTTGTTTTCTGATGGTCAAATTATCTAACATGATGCTCTTTAATGAATTCTGTGACCGGTTTCAGTGCTAGTCTTCTAATTTCTTCATTTTTAATTTTATCCCCCTCCCCCTTTCTTAAAAAAAAAAAAAGCCCTTCTAAGACAACCAATTTTGGTAGTTTAAATTTTTTACTCATTAGCTGAGGCAAGAGTTCATGTAGCATAGAGATGACCAATAGTTCTTACTGGATTTTCTTTTGAAGACAGATGTAATATTTTATGGTCAAAAATGCTTTTAGTTGTCCCACTACTTGATAAACTATTTTTACACCACACAAACACTATATTTAACCAGTCATACTGACCTTTTATAACAAAAGTAGCAAAATCATCAAACAGACTGATTTTGATGTTATCACTCTCCTGAACCTCCTTCCCATCTTTCTTGACCTTGAGCTCAAAAGGTCCTGTGCCACTAAATGGCAGTTTGACCTTGAACTGATCCCCAGCAGTTATTTTCTGATCCTTGAGTTCTTTCTCCAGTTTTGGTGGAGCTTAAATACAGAACATTATGTGAACAGTCAATAATTATGTATTGTCAGAGAAATGCTGTAAAAAGATAAGTAAAATAAACACTCTTGATAAAAAAAATCTATAAATATTATTTTATTGTAACTAGCCAATGCTGGATACAGATATTGTTTTACTATGTGCATTCTAGTAAATGGAGAAGTGGACAGTTCATTTTTCAACCCCCACCCCCAAGACCCTTGCATTTGTGTTTGTTAAGGGATAAGGAAGAGAAAGCACTTACACAAATATATATATATATCCATACACACACACACACATGCACACAAATGAGCAAAATAAGTAAGCGGTTATGACATAATCACTAACGTGGATCAATGGAAATAACTAAAACTCAGTGGATACAACACATTTTGAGAAATCCTGATTATTTAATTACAATGCCCTTGCATCGGAACCCACAGGGCACATGGTTAAAGTCATAAAGGGAGAATTAAAATAACATGTGGATAAGGCAATTACAGACATATACATCAGATATGGAAGATATGGAGTTACATGCGATGACAAAGGACAGGGCAAGCAAACTAACAGAGATGATATTATTCATACATGATCTAGAACTGCTGTTGCTGCCTCTATTTAATGCTCTGGGGGTGGGAGTGGGGGGAGGGGGGTTGTAAGGGCACAGGAAGGTCTTGAGACTAAGGATTTATGGTTGTATGGCAAGTGCAGTTGCAATAAATTGTGCAGATTAACTCTTTCAGTCCCACAGTATAGCATCAAAGGCCCAAGGGTTCGTAGTGAGAGAGACGTAAAACATCGCAGTTTGCATTCATTTAGCTTCTAGGTAAGAACCTATGAATGTGTGATACATTCCTTGGGACTGAAAGAATTAAGGAAAGATATTTCATTAATTAATGAAGATTTCTTCTTCTCCTTTTGTGTCTGTTGTGTGTCTGTGTGTGTCTGTGTGTGTGCCTGTTCTTAGAAGGGCAGTTGATATGTTTTGCTGCGGTCTATAGTTCCGCTATAGTATCTGTGCCTTTTGGCCCAATACCTCAGATTTTAGCGATCTCCCAAGTAGTCGCCTTTTATGATATGCTTGTTACAAAGCAGTTATGCCTTACAAAAAATGAATTTCAGAAAAGCAATTCATCTGTATTTTTTCATAAAAGGTGGTTGGCACCTTATGTTGGGGTTTACAACTAGTAATCAAATAAATCAGAATATTTCATCTGTTCCTTAAAGTTTTTTTAATTTATTAACAACACCTTGTGACCGTGAGAAAGTCTAGGAAAAAAGAAACTACCGGCAAATTAATCAATCAAGAGGTTGAAGAAAGCATTTTTTAAATGAACTTTATATATCTAATGATCATTATACCCAGGGATATTTTTTTGACTAGGTAGTACCAACCAATGTCTTTTAGGCATCACTTTGTCAGCGCAGCTGCAATATAACTGTGTGGTGTGTGCCAGCACTTTTTGGAGACATGTTGTGGTGAGTGCCAGCACTTTTGGAGACATTTTGTGGTAAGTACCAGAACTTTTTGGAGACATTTTGTGATAAGTACCAGCACTTTTTGGAAACATTTTGTGGTGTGTACCAGCACTTTTTGGAAACATTTTGTGGTGAGTACCAGAACTTGTTGGAAACATTTTGTGGTGTGTATCAGCATTTTTTGGAAACATTTTGTGGTGAGTACCAGCATTTTTTTTTAGACAATTTATCGTGAATGCCAGCACTTTTTAGAGACATTTTGCTATGGCGAGTTCTAGCACTTTTTGCAGACATTTTGTGGTGAGTACCAGTACATTTTGGAGATATTCTGTGGTGTTTACGAGCACTTTTGGACACATTTTGAGGTATATACCAGCACTTTTGGACACATTTTGAGGTATATACCAGCACTTTTTGAAGACCTTTTGTGGTGTGTACCAGCCCCCCCCCCCCTCCCCCCCACCCCCTAAGTAAAAAAAACTTTTTAAAAAAAACAACCTACCAAGAACTGAAAGATGAGCAGTGCATGTTTCCCGTCCCAGTGGATTCTTGACCTCACACACAATGTCTCCAGCATCCTTGTCATAGATTTCACTGATGATGAGTGTATGAATATCTCCATCAACTTTGATCCTGTTTCTACCAGCAGAGCCAACTTCAGTGCCATTCTTGAACCTGTTTATGTTAAACACAATACTGAATTCATTATTTTGCAAACAGACGCTCACAATTGGGCTCACAGGTCTTGCATTCAAAATTAAAACTGGCACATTGAGGCCCATTTTTTTCTCTCAAAACCTGACTTTGACTCCTAGGTCAATTGATTCTAAGATTATTATCAAGTAACATCTTGGGAAGCAAAGGCTGCCAGCATGATGACCACATCACACACTGAGTGGCGACTGGTCTATAATAAATGATAAGAGCCTGTGACATTGGTAGTCATGACTATCCGACTTTCCACAATCTTGTTTCTAGTGTACTTTTAATCAACTCTGACACAGGTGATCCTCCATGCCAAGATGTCAAACTGTCCGTCATCTTTTCTCTCGGTCTCCCTCTGCATCTTCTCCCCTCCAACATTTCTACTGTCATAATGTAATCCAGTGTTCTTCCTCTCATCACACGACCAAAGTATCTAGACTGTCTTGTTTTGATGTAGGCAATCAGTTCCCTGTGTGAAAAAGATAAGGAGAAGATATTATGATTTGAGTGCTTGGTCTGCGACAAACTCAGTACAAAGTATCGGCATACTTAAAGTGACCACTTTTTCAGTGTTTCTAGCCCTTGAGGTACATTGCTGTAGATATCACCCACCTCAATTCGTCTCAGTGACTGGCCTTCTCTTTTAAGCTTGTGACTCAAAGTCTTTGTAGGTCTGTTTGGATATTATATCTTCACTGAGTTCTTGGTCTGCCTCGTTGTCTATAGTTATTCAACTCCCTTAGGAACACAGTTTTTACCTCTCTGTTATCTGCAATTCTCTCTGCGTGCACCAGCCATTTTAGTCCATAAACCCTCATTATGCCACTGATTAATGGTGATTTACTCAGATTGTCAGTTTCATTTTGACCACTGCCTTTTTTTACAACATATTCAGGTTGTCAACTGAAGGTGAATTAAGCTGAAGAAAAAGATATCTAGTCCTTTTGTTTCTTACCATAGAACTTCGGGTGTTGGTGACCCTGTGACCTCTACACTTAACACGGCTTCACCTCCAAGAGCAGCCTTGACATTGTGGAGCTTCTTGACAAAATAAGGAGCATGACCCGCTGAAATATTTAAAATAAATTAAAACTGGCACAAAAGCAACTTATAAATTTTAAGACATGCAGACTGCTGTGTTTCAGTGTAATAGAGAGACTGTAGAGACATTGTGGAGCTTCTTGACAAAAAAGGAGCATGACCGGCTGAAATTTTTAAAATAAATTGAAACTGGCACAAAAGCAACTTATAAATTTTAAGACATGCAGACTGCTGTGTTTCAGTGTAATAGAGAGATGAACTTTCAACAAATAGTGAGGCAAAGAAGACATTATGTAAGATCAGAAGAAAAGTACATGCAGTAATGTGTGTAGACAAAGATAATAACAAATGTATACTAGTTTAGGATTTAATTTTCAAACTGATGTACTCCAGGTGGTGGCTGACTGATTTGCTGGTGACATTTCTGGAAAACTGAGTTCTAAGTTTGATGACTTGGTGTCTAGTTCATCTGAAGCTGTTTTGCAGAGTTCTTCTTTCCTTCTCCAAGGTTAAAAAATAATGTATTATGCAAGAATGACACAGCCTAATGTGTACAAAAATAGTTTAGAGAAATAAAATGGGCCAGCGTAATGCTGACTACATCACTAAGTTAGTGCCAACTGGTCACAACAAAAAATATGGAGCTAGCTTGATACACTCAATATGTCTCAAGATGTGGGCATCTGCGCTTACAACACAGTGTAATCCAATGCAAGTATTGATTAGCTATTGTGTTGTTCCAAAAGTACTTCATTTTAACTGACTCATGTAAAAGTAACAATTTTCTGACAACTGTTATAGCCAATAGTTGGAGTTACTTAACCAAAATACTGTAAATATACCAAGAGAAAGGAATTTATACAGCTTTACAATGCAAAAAAAAACATACCACTTGATAACTTTATCTGAAATGTGTGGGGCACACATAAATGTCTAAAGGACATGAATAAATAAACATAACAAATATCTAAAATAAGAAAAGAATTACTCAGCTATAAATCAGAAGGGTAAAATAAAATATTAATGGTATACACACAACAAAATACTATAAAACAGAACGAATGTGTCTCTGTCTCTCTCTCTCTCTCTAACTTCTCCCACATCATGAACAGTAGCTATGTGAAATTTGCACATTCAATTTAGCTGGCATTTCTTGGTCAACTGAGCTATTTTCAGCTGTCAAGATTCAACATTATTACAATAAAAATCATTGCTGTTTACAGCAGCAATTATTCAAAGTCACAAGCTTGGATTTGAACGTGCTTCTGGCATAGATAGCTGACTGTCAAAGGTAACAGATCCTTTAACATTGTTCACCATCACCAATGATCAACAAGAAATTAATATATTGTAAATAGCAAAGTGGTGACAGAAACTTGTAATAACAGGGTAACTATAATTATAATCAGAATGCTAAGATTTCTTGAAACTTCTGTGATTTGTCACCTGCGCTCAGAACTCTGAATACAGAAAGATATGGTTCTGACTTTACCGCTGCCCTGGTAAAACAGGCAGTCATGTTTGATCGTTGTTGAATAATTTGTACTTCAATTATAAAGGATTCACTTATCTGCTTTATTTATGTTACCATAGTATGCACCTGACAAGATACAGCAAAATATGCCAGGCAATAAATTGTGCAATCTATTGTTTGTGTCTTTTTTGTTCAAATAATTAAAATGAATAAAGGATGGGTATGAATTCTGGGTAATAAAGCTAGTAAATTATAACTGCAGTAAACGCTCACCAATTTTCTCCTTGATTTTTATTGGAGCACATGGCAGACTTGCTTCCCCAGTGCCAGCTGCATTAATGGCAGCAATACGGAACTCATACTCAGAGTTTTCAGGCAAACCAGAAACTGTGAAATTGTTATCAGTCACTGGGTACTCATTAGCTTTTGTCCATAATGACATTCCTTTTTCTCGTTTCTCAATAACGTAGCCTGAAAATGTGAAAAAAATAAGCCCTTTTATAGATGCCTTTTCCTTGTTCTGCTCTGTTCAAATGATCAGTTTACAATAGACTTTAATGGTGAGAATGACTTGTAGAAAGAGAGACACAGGAGGGCAACATAAGAAGATTCTTGACAAGTCTTTTGCTGCTGCAGTTTGTCTGCTTCAAGATTGCAGTCCACAAAACTGACACCTCAAAGATGAGAATCCTACATGTACGAACCCCAGTAAGCCCTGTTCAACCATGAGGTTATACTGCCTCCATACCCCCTCCCTCGATGGTTACAAAGTAAGAGTCCTGACCAGTCAGGGACATGGCACAGAGGGGTTTCAGGACACGAAATCATTCAATGTAGGTTGTGGAGAGGCATGCGTGGCCACGCCGGTCGGCAACACACTTGATGATGATGATGAATTGTGAAATACAAATAACATACCATACTGGAATAATGTGTAACTATCTGTAATACTTCTGCAAACCAAATGAGTTTTACAGCTGGATGTTATGGTATATTGTAGACAAACAATAAAAAATATGACTAATGTGGCAAAAGTAACATTATAAAAAGCAAATGATCCCATAAGCCATCAGTACAAAAGAACATTTATTAACTTAGCCAATAACTTATCTTATAAGAAAAATGCAACAGGAAATAATTATTCTTTTAGAACCTGAATTATTTCCCTGTGTGGCTTCTGGTCCCCACTGTTGGGGGTAAAAAAATGAGACCCGCTGACCCCTAACAAGCATTTTGGAAGAGTTGATCAATTAGGATCTTTCCTCTAAATGTGGAGTGCATCTCCTTGAGAGGTGAGGAACCAACAGTCTGCATACAAATAAGCCAGATCTGTAAAATGGATATGCATGTAAAACTCAAACTCTGAAACAAGACAAAGTCCAGAAGTGGACAAGCAACTAGAACTTTTTGCCAGAATTAACAACTGGTAAACACAAAGAAGAAGAAGATACTCAAAGTACATCATGATGACAAATATGTGAGGAATCTTCTCTTAATTTGGTAATATTTTAATTTGAAAAGAAGTGACCTGTGATTTTAGAGCCACCATCGTTTCTTGGTTTATCCCACTTCAGTTCTACAAATGTCTTTCCAACCTTTGCTGCCTCAGGAACTCCAGGAACAGATGGCTTGCCTAATAACAGAACAATGACATTTTCTTGCATTTCCAAAGTTTGAATGTTTTGAGAAAATGTTAAAAAATAATTATTCATAGTAATACTGGTTGGCTGATGCTCCTGTGAAAGAGTTTTTTTACTTTTACTTTTACCTGGCATTCAGGTCTTCCATAACCTGTGTAGTTCACCAACTATGGGCTAGGTCTGTCTCTCCTTTGGCTCATAGTAGCCGCCAGCATGGACAGCAACCACCCCCAGGGAAGCAGCTTTTCTAAACCAGTAGAACACAGCCAACCTAGTTTTAACCAATCAATAATTTAGGGCACGCCTACACTGCATGTAAAGACTGGATTCAGCAGATTGTGCAGATAAAACCCCCTATGGTTCAATGGACAAAAAAGTGACTACCAGCATGCACCGTGGAGAGCTTTTAGCATAGCAAAGTACACAATAATGTAGTAATGAGCTAGCAGACCAACTGGCAAGCAATGCACCAAAGCATGTGGGAAGAAGCATTGAGAGAGCAGATATAGTCAACGCTGTACAGACTGGTCTGGTCCATAATGATGAATCACTGACACTAACACAATTGCGTGAAATGGGAGTAAAGCATGGTGAAGCATGTCTATGCCGCCTTTTAGGCTGAGATAGGAGATATTATAACCAGCTTCTCATGGGAACAATTAGAAGAAGTACCTTGGAATGGCTGCTGCATCAGAGGACTGAGCACACACGGGAATGCCCAATGTGCAGTGAGGTCGATTGTGATAACATAATATTTAAAAAAAAAAAAACACTGGTCTGCCTCAGCACCTGGACACATCTCCACACATCTTGATTTAGTTGGATACAGGTAGAAGAGTAATGTAAAAATTTGCACAACTCTTCTTCATTAATATCCAGTTCATCATGCAAGTCATCCTTTCATCCACTCACTCATTTTATTCACAAATTCTGTGTCTGTGCAAAGTTCAGTCTTATCACAGGTAAATAGGAGTTGACTGCAAGAAATGCTAAATATTACACAAAATGTGACTAAAAAGCTCAACAGAGGCAATGAAAAAGACCCACAAAAACACAACCAAACACCTCAACCAAACAAGTAAGTACTAAATACAACACACCCTGTGACTGGAAAATGAACGGAAATGGACAAGACAACAGAGCTAACTAGAACAAAAAAGAAAAGGCCCTTAAAAGTCGAGTTGATTGCAATAAATGCTAAATATAACGGAAAATGTGACTAAAAAGCTCAAAGGAGGGAATCAAAAAGACCTTGGTTTTTTATTGCCTCTGTTACTTTGTTCACTTTGTTTTCCAGTCACAGTCTGTGTTGTATTGAGTTAGATTAGTTGTGTATTCTTTACAGGACGTTGCAGAACCAACCACAACAGCCCCTGGCTGTTGCATGGTTTTTCTAGGCAAATTTATGTCCAGTAGTTTGCCATTGCTTTCTGGGTGGTCGGCTTTCTTGATACGACTGTCAAAACCAAAGCAAAGCGCATGGCCCGCAGCTGGGATCGAACCCGACATCCCGGCATTATGAAGCGTTCGCATCGACTTAGCCACATAGCCGATACTGTATTGAGTACACCATTGATAAAGACTTTGGTTGAAACGTTCAGTTGTATTTGTGTGCATCTTTTCCATTTCCTCCGTTGAGCATTCCACCCACCCACCATCTTCCTAGCAGATAAAAGGACTCGCTATCACCATCATTTTTGATAGATGAAAAAAGAAACAACCTCTATCACCTGGTATGGTATCATAAAGCATTCTCTTTAAGTGAGCAAACCTTTTTATTTGTTGTTTTTGTACGCAATGCAATCCTTATGAGTTGAGTGGAGTTGAGTCAAGAGCTTACATCACAGCACTAGGGGCATTCCCATACATGCTTCATCCTTATCTTCAGCAGCCAGTGCAGGGTTCCAATACTGATTGTACCAGTCACAATCTGGTTATATGTCAATCCTTATGACTTAATTCCAAAATGTATCTAAATCTCTCCTGGTCACTCCTACAGCCTTTCTCATACATTTAATGTCCATGGTTACTAATTTTCTTTTATCCTTTGAATATTCTCTCCAGGTTCTGCTGGTGTCTTGTGAAATGAGCAGGCAGATAGACTGGCTGGTTTGGCATCACTTGGTGGTGAATTGATGTATGACAAGCTAGATATTGTTAGGTCCCTCTAGGAGCGAGTGAACAGTGTGGAAGCACAAATAGATCAGTACGGTCAGAGCAGAATGGCGCTGTGGGGAATTACCAGTGGATCTGGCCGACGCTCAACACTCAAGGGAAGAGCGAGGCTGATATACAATCAGTTACTGGTGCCATTGGAATAAGAACTCTTTGTCTGCTGCTGAAGATGGGGATGTCCCGAGTGTTATAATGTTGATTCCTAATTCAACATTCAACAATAATCTTCTTTTCTGGTTTGTTGTGAGTGACCATGTCTGGCTTTGGTAGCATAGAGTAATTCTTGCTCTAGGGTACAAACAACTTTAGAACAGACTTTAAAGTTAGATATGATTATCTGGGAACTGTACCAGTTAAATTTGTTTATCATTATTGTTGTGTGCAATCCGATAATCCACACTACGGGCAACCGATAGTGAACATGAGGTATGACGAGGACACGAGGTTACTTGCCGACATAAATTTTTTAGACAGATGACAGTTGCAAGAAATGTGTTAATGGCAGAGGTTGGAAACTAGGATTAACTGTATTTTACTTGATGCCGCAGTTGGCGGGGAGCTTAGGCTCTGTACTCTGGCTTAGAGGTGAAAGGAGTTCTTCTACTTGATGCTGCAGTTGGCGGGGAGCTTAAGCCCATTGCTCTGCCTTAGAGGTAAAAGGAGTTATTCTAATTGATGCTGCAGTTTGCGGGGAGCTTCGGCTCGTTGCTCCGGATTGGAGGAAAGTAATTATCTAACCGTCGTTTTAATACAGTGACTGTAATATATGCATTTCATTGACACCATTTATGTCTGTGAGGTATTGATTAATAAACTTCTTTGATTTGCCTGTCAACAACGTGTTTGTAGCAGTTTCAACGGTTGACTTTGTTACGGCGTATTCCAGCCCGCCGTTGGTCTTTGTCATTGGTTACCCCTAGCAAATAGTTTACTTGGAATTTGTACGGCATGGATCCGGGACTACACCTCATGGCCTAATTTATGAACAGAATATCAACGTACAGTAATGGAGACCAAATAAGAGCCGTACAGAATGGGAGGCCAAGCCGCTCCGTGATATTTAATTTTCTAGATCCTGTGGAATTGATGCTTCGTACATACGTTCAGGTCAGCGTGGTCATTACACTCAAGCATGTTGTCATCAAGCGTTATCAAGTTGCTGTCATTATTTGAGATGAAATCACAATCACTTCTGAACACTTTCGTGGTACCATTATCATCATTGGATTTACAAGTCACTATTACTGCTAAACACTTGCTGTGGATCGTTATCATCTTCATCGTATTTACGTGTCATCGTTGGATTTACAAGTCACTATTATTGAAAAACACTTGCGTGGACCGTTATCATCGCAGCGTCACTGCACTCACGTGTCATCGGATTTAAAGCACTTGACGTTGGATATCTTTCGCAGCGGCTCGTCACTGGAGTTTGTGTACATCAGCTCATCATTGGAGTCTTTGCACACCTACCACATTGTTGGAAACACATCGGGTAATGTTTTTTGTTGCTGGTTCGTGTGTAATTGCTGCGTTTGCTCTCATTATAGTGGCCGAGGTGTCAGTGTCACTGATTGTTCTCGTACTGTGTATTTGATAAATAATTTGTATCTTTTTTCGCGGGAGGTTGGAGCGGTGCGCATTCAGAGTATTATCCTAAAACATCGAGGATGGTGTGTTGAATGCTGAATTCAGCATCGGATGTCGTAAAAGTGGCCTGGAGTTAGTGGGGTACTTTAATAGTATAAGACTTTTGCGATCTCTCTTGCTTTACTGTCTGCGTCTAGTCTGTGACGGTTCTTGACGTCATTCTTCGTGTTATCGTTCCGTAATTTCTAAGTGTAATTTCTTTTTTGACAGGCAGTTTGTATCGTCATTAGTTTTCTAATTCGTCAATTCCACAGCGTCGCTTTGTACGTTCGTTGGATTGATTAGTGTGTTGTGTCATTACGTTATATTACATATTGCTGTGTTCTGTAAAGCATATAGTCCACAAATATACGCGTAATTTATAATTCACATAAGAAAATTACATCTTTTGTGGAGTTCATAGAGCTGGGTCGTTCCCTGGGTTTGGACTCTGATAATCGTATCGCCTTCGCCGAGGCTAGAACTAGGGATAGGGAGGCTCAAGAAAAAGAAATTGTGCTTCGTGAAGAAAGAGCACAAGACAGGGCGCAGAGAAAACTGGAGGCAGAATTGCAAATTCAGATACTTAAGGCAGAGAAGGAAAAGGCGGAAGCAGTGGCACAGAAACTCGAGAGGGAATCACATCTGTAGATTGCTCTAGAGAGAGAGAAGACAGAACTACAACTTAATCTAGCTGAGGCAGAAAGGCAAAAATCTAAAGAAGAAGAAGAGTTAAAAATTAGGCTTGAAAAAGAGAAGATTGAGACTCAACGATTGCTTCAGGAGAGTGAACTAGCTCTAAAAAGAGAACAACTTCTGCAGAGCATGCAGGACAATGATAAACGACAACAGCTTAAGGAGAAGGAGCTGGAGTTGTCCTACAAACAACACCAACTAAAATTCAACACTGAGCTGGAAATTGCAAAGGTTGAGAGAGATAAGTCTATCGCACTCAAAGAAGCAGAAGGCAGGATGTGTGAGGAATCAAATTCAAATCTCAGACATGACTGAAGTGGTGGCGTATACAAGCCAAGGTTGCCTTTTTTAACGTGTAACAACTCTTTACATGATTTTCTTCAACATTTTCAGGAGACCATGACGGGGGCAGAGATACCGGAAGCGCAGTGGGTATCTCGTCTCAGGGACTTACTAACAGGATCGGGTTAACCACTTTCACCAACCTGTCGCTGGAGGACAGAACGTCGTTTCCGATTGTGCGTCAAAAGTTGCTAGAATCGCAGAATTTAACTGCAGAGGGGTATCGGAAACGTTTTTAAAGACATTATTCCATCGACAGAGATGAGTTTCGGCAGTTTTGTGGCCAGTGTGAGGACACTTTTTTCCAGATGGACAACGCTCGCTGAGGTGGATGGATTATATGATCGCCTGGTGGATCTGATAATTCAAGACAAGATACTATCTTGTTGCAGTACGGAGTTGTGTGTATTTTTCCAAGAGAGGAAACCCACCACGGTTGACGAGATGGTGAAACTAGGCGAACAGTACATGAGTGCACATCCAGGAAGAGCACTTCACAGGGAGAAATTCCCTGATGCATTTGCAGCCGCATCGAGCATGCGAGTAAACCATTCAAGGGGTTCAGATGTCGACTCATGTAGGAAACCCCCAAGAGTTAAGACACATGAGCATGAAAGGTCGCATAGTGAGGATAGATCGAGGCGACCCAACAGATCCAGGGGTTGGGCAAAATCAATCACCCAGATATTACAGCAGGTGTGGAGGTTGTGGATATTGTTTGTCCTGGCGCCATGAATCAAATCGTTGCCCAGATCAAGGCAGGAAACAGGACAATGATGGGTACTCAAATCGTGACAGGAGACCAGAACGTAAAGCAAATCTGAAATGTTACGTATGTAACGGTTCTCTTCTGAAAAGGAATTGTCCAAGATTGTCACTGAGGCAGGGCAATACTGTGCAGGTAATGCGGGTTGGCAGCAACAAAAGTAGAGCCCCAAGGGAAACTATTCAGGTAAGGGTGCAACATGAGATCACATACCCTGCTTTGTCTGCTTTGCCGACGGTGGGGGGATTGCCACTGTATTTTGGTTACATTGGAAGGGTGAGGTGCACTGTGCTCCGGGACTCCGAGGCGAACATAATCGGGGTTGCAAGACACCTGGTACCCGCTTCTGCATATACGGGAAAATATGCCAAGTGCCGTACATTCGGGGGGTACTTAGAAAAGTATCCTCTTGCTATTGTGAAAATTCGTTGTCCCTATTTTACAGGCGTTGCTGAGGTCTGTGTGGTAAATCGTAGCTCGGATATCATTCTGGGTACAGTTCCTGGTGTGAAGTCCTGCACACAGGAGGAAATTGAATGCTGGAACCATGAGAACGATGTCGTTGCTAATGCTGTCACAAGGGCACAACAGCAGAAAGATATAACATCAGAGGCAGCAAATAAATTAACAGAGGTAATTCACCCAAAGGCAGTGGTGTTCGAGAGTGGTGTGAACGAAGATGCATCGGTTACAGGTTCAGTATCACACTCTGCACAATCATTTGCTGAGGTGCAGCGTGCAGATCACACGCTGGATAAATGCTTCGAGAAAACAAGGACGCCGGGCTATAAGGTTACCAAAAATGGTAAATGTCAATTTTTCTTGAGGAATGGCTTGTTGATGCCTTATTTCGAATCGGCGCAAACTTACAAACAACTGGTGGTTCCCAAAACATTCAGGGAAGATGTGCTGAGGACAGCGCATGACACACCCTTCGCAGGTCATTTGGGTATGGGCAAAACACATAGGCGCATTTTATCACAATTTTACTGGCCCGGCTGTTCCACGGATGTCAAGAAATACTGCAAATCATGTAGAGAATGCCAGATTATAGCACGAAAAGATTCGGCTCAGCGTGCACCAATTCAGGGGACTTATTTACCATATCGTCCTTTCGAGAAGGTGGCAATTGACATTGTGGGTCCGCTATCTGTAATGTCTAACAGAGGTTATAGGTACATTCTTATTTTTCTTGATCTTGCGACTCGTTGGCCTGAGGGGATTCCTTTAAAAAAAACATTACCACAGAGACGGTGGCGGATGCCCTAATGTCAATATTTTCTAGACTGGGTTTTCCGGACACCATTTTATCTGATCATGGTACTCAGTTTATTTCTGAGACGATGCAATCGTTTGACAAGCTGTTGTCAATTGCACATGTATTTTCTGCCAGATTCAACCCACAGGCAAATGGAATGGTCAAGAATTTTAATGGGCGTTTGAAGGCTATGTTGGCAAAGGTCACCGCTGAGTTTCCAGCCGATTGGGATCGTTATTTACCCGCGGTATTGTTTGCCTACAGGGAAGTTCCCCAGGCAAGTACAGGATATTCACCATTTGAACTCGCGTATGGTGCGAATCCGAGAGGCCGATTGTCTATATCAAGAATCTCTGGACAAATCGGGACAGAGAAGGCGTCTCCCAGACATACACACAGTTTGTAACTGAATTACATCATAGTAAGGAAGAAGGATGGAACCATACGTATATGTATAGACTACCGCAAGCTTAATCGCATTACTGTGATAAATGCAGAGAATATGCCAAACATAGACGATATGTTCCATAGTTTGGCATTGGCAACAGCAAGGTTCTTCACTAAACTAGATTTGTCAAAAGGGTATTGGCAGATCCCGCTGGCGGAGGAGTCCAAACAATTCACGGCTTTTCAGTCCCCTCTAGGTTTATTACAGTTTAAATATATGAGTTTCGGTCTGACCAATGGTCCGGCCACCTTCACTCGTCTAGTTAGGAAACTGGCTGTCGGTCGTTCCGACTTGATTTATTATTTGGATGACCTTTTACTATTCCATGACAATTTGAATGACCATCTTGCTTCTTTAAAATCTCTTTTTGACAAAATCAGAGCGTTTGGGTTAACAATTCGTCCTTCTAAAATACAAGTAGCCTTTCAAAAGCTTACTTTTTTGGGCCATGTAGTTGGTGACTGTATTCTTCAACCGGGTTCACGCCCAGGGGTAGGCAGAAAAGCCACATTCCTTCCAGATTTACGGTATCTATTATGGAATCAAGGCTGAAGGGTTGCCATATCCATAGTACCGATTCAAAGGGTTAACAACTCATGGTTTCTGGATACTTTAAAACAAATAATTATAATTAAAATACTTTAAAAAAAAAATTAAAGTGTTATGAGTGACCATGAATGACACTGGTCACATAAGGTGTGAAGAAATGATGCTGTGTATGAGATTTTTCTCTGTGCTAACTTGGACTGTGTCATCCAGTAAGGGTGCTAGCGGTAGCCCATCCCAGCAGTTAACAACAATAATACTTACTGTATTTAGGCTTGACATGAACTGGTCCTGTGCTATCACTGGGGATGCCCAAGCCAGCAGCATTCTTAGCTCTGACACGGAATTCATACTCGGTGTCATTTTCTAGCCCTTTAACTGCAAACAGGGAGACATTATTTCATAAATTTAAACTGAAAAACATTACACCAACACTGAAATATTTTTTATGTTAAAGTAACGTTAATTCACCCAAATAAAGTAGGTCACTTTTTATTCACAAATTTGTTGGACTGGTCAACTTTCCTAAAGGTTACAGATGTGTTCCGCTTTGTTGTTTGCTTTCTGCGCTGTCTTGTATTTACGTTTTCATTCCGAGAAAGAGAATGCCTGTGACATAGTTTGCAGCACTCTCTAGGGGGGTTGTGTTAGGGCCAGTTTATCCATGTTTTTGGTGTGTTAAAAGCGCTGTTGTGCTGAAATATACAACATGCGATATCAACAGCATTGCGGAACACCCCCATAACCTTGTGCTAAGGTGACAGGTTCAGGAACTACCAATTAGAAGTGAGCTAGTGTTTATATGGATGAGGCGTGGGGAGACTAACGTTACGTGTACCATTTTTTATTATATGAATATCCCCCCCCCCCCCCCCCTCTTCCTCCAGCCAGCATTACTAAATATTAACAAAATAAAGAAAGGATGCTTGAGCACTAATGGAACATCAGGCAAAAAATGCTAGGCTCAAAGTTTTAAAGACCATTTGGCACTCGGTGGGTGATGTGGTCTACATCATGGAGGTTACTTTTACTTCTCAGGACATTACCTGGTACCCTTTATGGTTGGTTGGCCTGGAAGCCAAACTCAAATCTGAAAAAAAAACAAAAAACTTTAGACCTTTGGGTCAGGGGATGGGCATCTAGCTGCTATTATATCATGGTTCCTTTACTAAATAGAACTTGTGGTCAAAAAGTATGAGCAATAAATGAAATATTAATCTAACTTTTATTGCTTATCTCTCTTGCTGCACACCTTGTGACCGTTGGTTCCTTTCTATCTTTCCTACTGACAGTGTTACATTGTGCTAAAGGAACACATGGGAATCACAGTCAGTGGTAATGGCTAGTGAGACTACAGACCAGCTCATATTAACCCTTTCATCATGGCAACACTAACAAAAATGGGGCCTTGACCCTGTAGGAATTCCAGAAAAATCTCTCCCGGCTCTTAATCTCTCTGCAAGCATTTTCTACATTGTTCATAATACCTTCCTGACATTCTCTGTCCAAGCAACATAATCCATGACATCTTGTTCACGTGAATCAACCTCAATATATGTATCATTCATGTCCTGCTTGCACATATTTTGATACTGTAATTCAAACTGACTTCAATTTCTAACTCTTTATGATCTAGGTGTATGTAACATTTATCAAAAAATAAACTACATTCTATGCTATAAAAGACATCCCATACAACAGGCCCCATTTAGATGGTATTTAAAACTATTACAAAAGTGTTACCAAAGAAAATATCACAATTGTAACTTAGTTCCCTGACATAAAGTAATAACATTATGCTGTATCAACTATAAAATGCTGGAGAACCAGTATTTGCAGCTAGCAATGGGTAGCAAATGACTCACCAGTGGTATACCAGGTACATATGGTGCTAGAGCCCATATTTTTTTACAGACCACACAGTTAAGGCTAACAATGTTCATATACTCATTTCTTTTAACATATGTTTTTAGTTAAATTTCAGCACTTGCACATTTAGTCTTACTTTTGTTTCCTTCACTTTCTTTTTTGTGTGTGTGTGTCTTCCTCAGAATTATATAATTTACCTGTTGCCATAGTCTCCTTTAGTGGAACTTCATTGTAGGTTTTCCATCTATTGGAGGAAGGTTCTTTGTACTCTATAACATAACCATCCAGCTTCTTGCCTCCGTCACTCTTTGGTTTGCTCCACTTCAAGGTCACAGATGCCTCATCAACATCATCAACAGCTACTTGCACAGGAGATTCTGGTGTGGCTTAAAATACAAATTGGAACATGCTATCACTTGACTGCTCATTTGATAAACAGCTATTTCAAGAATGCCTGCTATTTTAAGCATTACATTCACTTACATTTGTTAAATCTGACAAAGGCCCAAGAACAGCTGAAAACTCAGAAATTCATTGATGTACGCGTGCTTAGTGACTCAATGAGCATGCTACAAAAGATCAAGGCTGGGTACAAACGTTAACATGGTTCTATCTGATTCAGCATGCAGCAATTTGCAAAATCACCTTAATTTCTGTCCCGGGGCATGCTGGTGTGAAAGGCAATGAGAGAGCAGACTCTGGCTGGCAGTGCGACTATCAGGAATGAGCCCTCTATGGACAGGAGAGACACCATCAATGCCATATGAGGGACTAAATGCTGTGGGGCTTTCAGTTTCATGGAAAATGATTTTTCTCTATAGACTGCATACCCTGGGTGTACCAGTTGGAGATGTGAGACAGGAAAACCATGCGGGAACCACCCATCATTACATCAACCAGAACAGAATGGGAGTTGTTAGCCTAAAAACACTTGGAGACATACTAAAGAGAAGATCAGAGCACTTATGGTCACGCCTGATGTGTGATGAAGATGATCTCCAACATGAACTATGAACTACATTTGCTAAGTTACATACACCTGCAGGCACACAACATGGGCTTCCAGTTAGAATGGTAATACAGGTAAAATCTGCCCACAAAGGACTACAACGTCACCAGGGTTTAGCCATTATTATCATCAGCTTTGTCCTGTCATACCATTACATGTCAAATAAGAAAATACAGGTTGACCACCAAGACGGCAGACACAGGAGGTGAAGGATACCATAGGCTTGAATGTTTACGAGTCAGACAAACTGGCAGAAGATCGAGTGGATTTCAAGCATGCCTTGACACAACAGCTATGTTCTGCAAAGGCTTGAATATTCATGAGGCAGACAAACTGGCAGAAGATTAAGTGGATTGCAAGCATGCCTTGACATGACAGCCATGTTCTGCAAAGACTTGAATATTCGTGAGGCAGACAAACTGGCAGAAGATTAAGTGGATTTCAAGCATGCCTTGACATGACAGCCATGTTCTGCAAAGGCTTGAATATTCATGAGGCAGACAAACTGGCAGAAGATTAAGTGGATTTCAAGCATGCCTTGACATGACAGCCATGTTGTGCAAAGGACCTACTATATGATGATGACTGATAAGTGCATAAAAAACACCTAGAATCATTTTTATTAAAAGAGAAAGACAAACACAAAGTCATTTATAACTTACTGAATTGATGCTGAGCAACTGTGGAGAATACAGTCTCTAGAGGTTCTCCAACTCCGTGTTCATTCTCAGCACTGACACGGAAGTTGTAGGCATGGCCTGGTGTCAGACCCAGAACTTCATACTTTGTTCCACGGACAAACTTACTAACAGGCTCCCATCTGCCAGTGGCCTTGTCCTGTTTTTCAACGATGTAGTTACTGACTGAGCTACCACCATCCTCCTTGTCAAGACAGAGAAAAAAGTGGACAAAGGAATATTATTTCAGTCTCAGTTTCAAGTGGCTTCATTTTCTTTGCTGCTAGTGTAGTATGTTTCTGTCTACACTTTATGATTGTAACAATTCTTCTCCTTTAGCATTCCAAGCCCCTGATGGTTACTGCTGCAGATATTGCCTGTTACTATTCATCCCTGTGACCAGCCTTCTCCATCCAGTCAATGACTCCAGATGTTTGTAAATCTTCTTGTATAGTGACTATTGGGCCAGCAGAAATGCATGCTAGACACCATCACCAAGGCTCCCGATATAATTATGCACTGTAATAACCTAATGCAATTTCAATTCTGTAACATGCAATTATAATTTTCGTATCTAGTGACACTATAAAAAATATTTAAAAAAAATTAATAAAAAAAAAATCAAAACTGGAAAACAAATTTAAACTTTGCTCAGCAAATTTACATACAAGACAGAATTAAAAACCCTCAAACATATGCTACAATCAAATGGGTATCCAGCTGGGTATCTCATGCACCACTGCCAGTCACCTAAGCCAACTACCAGAAAACATTGGTTCCAAAGCAATTAACATCTATATCCATTAAACATTCTGAGGAGCTGATGTTCTGAAACGTTTATATGACTACCTCAAAATATCTGTCCTTCATACTTTCTATGCTGCTGTGCAAATTATCAGGTTTAAAACTAGCTGAAATAATGATACAAATTGTGTAAATATTTTGCAGGAGATTGGGTTAAGAAGATAAAGCCTTGTCCATAACATGCTATCTTTTGAACTCTGGTAACATTGTTAACATCTAAAAAAATCATCAGATCCTTTGTTGGTCAACAAATCTTCTTTAATTTGCCAAAACTGACATGATAAAATGTGCCTACTGTGAGTTGTGCAGACATAATTGTGAACTTGTGTTTTGCTGGTAAAATAGGCAACTACTTTTGAGTATGATGGATTTAGTATTTCAGTAGAAAAGATTAATTTATTTGCTTCCCTATATTTTATTATTTCTGTAGTATGCACTTGACAACTTGCAGCTAAGTATGCCTTGGAATAAATTGTAGTCTTTACTTTCTGTTTACATTTACAGCAAAGAAACATTGCTTCAAAAGTGTAACACTTTTTAAAAAAATCTGTCTGTATGAATAGTACATATAAAGGCAAAGTCTATTTAGTATTTTTACCTTTGGAGGATTCCATGAAAGTGTCATAGATTCTGGTGTCACGTCAGACACCTCCAAGGGACCCTCAGGTTGTCCTGGAGCATCTGTATACATTAAGATACATTTATTAAACTCTCAGTGTCTCTCTTATGATTTAAATTATCATCCTTAACTTGTATCATTGTGTAGGTTTTAAGGCCCCATTTTGGAAAAACTGCCAACTGCCGACACCCCCCCCCCCCCACACCACCACTCTATCATGCAGGTTATAAAAAGTGACTAATTAGGGTTTTGCTAAAATTGGATGTGTTGAGCCAGAAGGTGTGGATATTGCAGCTTGGCTGTAAACTACAACACAACATGTCAACTGTCCTTTTAAGGGTAAATGTAGAAGAAGTAGAATCAGCTCCAAATATTTTCACTTGCCATCCACTCACTGAATTTTTATATTTATCCTATTGAGATAAATGGGAAATAATTTGGCCCAGTCAAAAACTGTATTATAACAACTTTGCTAACAGTGTGTGACCCTGAGCACAAGCAATCAATTACAAGGGTCCGAAAGAGACGGCATAAAAAAAAGAGTTGCTGGGAAAAAAACCAGGCGATATATTTCAGCTACATTAAAAGACATCAACATCACACACTTTTAAAAACCTGTGTGGTCTCAAGACATGATGTCCGCCTTGAGTGCTAGAGGTTCCAGGTCCAATCCCTGGTAAGGGCTGGAATTTGTTCACGTATACTTGGACTTCTAGTAATTTCCTCTGGTGTCTGGGTAATGAGATTGGATGCCCGTGTGCATTTTTGCGCATGTAAAAAATCCCTTGGCAGTTGGAAATCGAAAAGAGTAGCCTAATAGTGCTGCCCGGACAAAATTTGGAGTTAAAAATCTACCCAAAGTATTTCAGGATCCTTGCCGGTACTACAGAGCCTGTGCACTGTGCTGAGCTTCTTCGGACTCAGACTTGAGTTAGAAGAAGACCGGAGCACTTATGGGTTACTCTCCGTGTGCCATGATGTTGATCCAATGTTGAAAACCTCAGAACCTCAAACCTTTTAAAAACCATACTGAAAAGGCAAAAGACGAAGCCAAGACAGCAAAAAGTAGACAATGATAAAGATGTTTAACTCGTACAGTCCCAGACAGCTGTCATATCTTATCTTTAAGTCTGTTCTAAAATGTTTGTACCCTAGAGCAAGAATTACTCTATGCTACCAGTGCCAGACATGGTCACTCACAACAACCAGAAAATAAAATTAGCAACCACGGAAATAAGATGTCTGAGAAGGGCTACAGGAGTGGTCAGAAGATATTAAATAAGAAATGAGGTCATAAGAGAAACAGTCAGCATAAAACCAATTCTAAATTACATAGAAAGACAGCAAATCAAATGGTTTGCCCATTACAAGAAAATGCTTTGTGACACCATACCATATAAGGCATACATCAAAAGAGAAGGACCTAGAGCAAGAGGTAGACCAAGAACTGACTAGAAATATAACATTAGAGAAACATTACAACAGCACGATGTGTTAATGGCTGAGGTGGCCATAAGAGTAGGAAGCAGAACCTTATATCTCTCTCGACACCTGAAGCAGTAAAAGTGGAAGTGAAGAAGAAAAGGGCTTTTGGACACAAGTAGTTATAGTAGCAACTGAGACAGAACGAGATACAATAATACAAGACACTGACCCCAAAAAATTAAAGAAATTGGTAGCTTATATCTAGTAATCAATGAACATATTATGAGTTTCCTAGTACCGATGAAAGGGTAACTTCTAAAGAGTAACTAATGAAACACTATGTGTTTCCTAATGCTGAAAAAGTTAAAAATAAGGAGGCAGTGGCACACAGGAGCAGCAGTCTTGGCTTAATGACTTAATGAAGTGAGGGAGAAGAAGTTATAGGCAAAAGGAAATGTCCATCCCTTGTAATATGAAACAGGAGAGTGTTTAACGTTCATGAGGTGTGTTCAGGACATATAGCTGATAACTGCCCCCACCCCTTTTTCCCCAAATATATTGGGGCCTTATTATAACAAAGATGACCAGCCATACAGAAAGGAAAGGTTGAAGGCATATGAGCAAGAGGTAGACAAGGATAAAAATGAGAGGATAATAATAAGAAACAGTCTGAGAGAGAGAGAGAGAGAGAGAGAGAGAGAGAGAGAGAGAGAGAGAGAGAGAGAGAGAGAGAGAGAGAGAGAGAGAGAGAGGAGGGGGGAGTTGGAGTTCTACTGTAATCAACTTTCACACTGTGAAATTGATTTAAAAATAAAAAAGAAGTCTCACCTACAACAATGACATTCATGGCTATGCTATCAGATCCCTTTTCATTGGTTAAAATCAGAGAGTATTTCCCAGCATCCTTCAGCTCGGCACTTTTGCATTTCAATGTGATAGAATCTGGCTTGATTTCGAACTTAATGCGGCTGTTTTCTTGGACTGGCAAGCCACCCTTGAGAACAAGATAAAATTCTTATTGAGTATTTGCATTCAATCTATAATCAGGTGCCATCTCTAAATGAAGATTGGCTGCAATGGATCTGCAACACTCTCTGTTGCTTGTTTTGGTAGCTAACTCTCTCAGACTGATGTTCATTCATTTCTTCATATTGTCCTCCCACTTGCATCTTTAAATGTGGAACAAACATTTCAATTGTCTCTTTTTTTCTTTCAGTACAACTCTTTCATCCACAGTCTCTTCAGAACCATTGTATTTGATCATTTCAAGTATTTGCCTTACAAACAGCAGCTGTGGTAGTGCAAGGACTAGGTAGGTGCCTGCATTCTTTTAAGTCCTCCTTTTCTTCTTCACTTCTTCTTCAACCGCTTCGTCAGAGGAGACATAAGGTCCTGCTACTTGTTCTACTGGCCACTTCTACCATGAACACATCATGCTGTTATATTCTCTAATGTTATCTTTCCATCCTGTTCTTGGTCTAATCTGTGCTCTACATCCTCCTGCTCTTTTGGTGATTTTCAGTGGATGTCATTAACAGATGTTCTGCTGAATGTCTGTGAATCCTCAAATGTGAACCATAAATCAGGAGAATTTGAAGGCTGTGCAGAAGTAGTGTCTGTTTCAAATGTTATACACATTGGACAGCTAGCACAGTGAACAATGACTGCTTAGAGCAAGTTAATGAGAGCTCATTACTACCAAAACTGAAGTAATGCAGGTTAGCTGAATGCCTAGTCAGCTACATATCGCGTTGAATGGTACTTGTCTGAAGCAAGTTAAAGAACTTAACTTAAATATCTAGGAAGTATATTCTTGGATGATGGGAGAATAAATCGGGAAACAGAAACAAGATGCCAATGAGCCTGTGCACTTATATACCAAATGACGCTGTTATTAAGACATCCAAATATAAGTATGAGCGCCAAGAAAAAGATTATAAACAGCATATTCATACCAACACAATGCTACTAGTGTTAGACATTATAAAACGCTAACCTACGTACAATTAACACCTGTGAAATGAGATGCCTGGGAAAAGCCGCTAATTTAACCATCTGAGAAAAACTTAGAAATGAAATCAGACAGCGGACAGACTGTAGGAATAACATTATGCAGCAGATTAGTTGAGAAACAGAAGAGGAAATGGTTTGGTCATCTAGTAAGAATGCAGCTAGAACAACTACTAACGCAGGTGCAACACATGAAAAGATGTGAAGTGAAAAAAAGGATGCCCTAGAAAAATATGGACTGATGACATTAAAGAGCTTCTACATCTACATGCAATAACAATAGCCATGCTGTACAAGCAATGGATCACAAACTGTTCCTCCCTACAACGCTTAACAGCAGAAGTGGACATTGATTATTATGATGATAATTGACAGCTAATAATTATATGCAAACAACTATTTTAACTTTAAATACCTGAAGATTATGACTAAAAGTGCAAGAATGTTGGGTTACAAATTGGTTTATATGGGATATTGTCTCCTTGATGTGCTGACTGATTGCTAGGGGTTTGTTTATTTGAAAGACATAAATGACACTCTGAATGTACATGAGATGTTAACGATTAGACGATATCTCATTAATATACTTTATTACAATTTCACATACGATTTGTCTGGTCAGTGCCCACTACGAACTAGCAAGTCCAGCAGTATAATGTGACATTGTTCAGACATCAACCTGGAGTATTCTCTCATTCACACTCAATACCTCTCAGTCCTCTTTCTTCACATTCAGCCATGGCTGCTCTGGAAGTTCTAAGCTTGGTGGTTCGACTTCTTGAGCAACCGGAACTGGTTGGATGCCACTTCAGATTGGATTGTCATCAGGCTGTCATCTTGCTGTCTTCTCTCAGAACAGAACTCCTTACATAGCCAAATACACTGTCACATTCACGCTGAATCTCAGATGCACCCTTTCATCCCAGCTGCCAAGCACATACTAACTGATTAGAACTTCGTCCAACTTTATAACCCCTGTTCTGTGTTTCACGTGCTGGTCTGAGCCCTGCTTGTAATTCTCATGTGTCTCAATTATTCACGTTCTCGTGTATTTCTTTTCTATCCCGAGGTTTAAAAAAAAAAGTAAAGTAAAGATCCCTTTTCACGCCTTTCGGCGCATCGGGCATATGGGCAGAGCGTCCCATATTTTTACAGACCATCAGCACTCTGTGGGTAATGTGGTCAGCATTACGCCGGCTGTCTTTACTTTCCCAGGACAGCCCATCCTGGTACCCATTTAAGGCTGGGTCGACCTGCGACGTCCCATACCACGACAAAAATCCACGCAGCCTGCAGTGGGTTTCGATCGCGGTATGCTGGCTCACGAGTCGGACTCGCAACGCCTTAGCCACGGACGCCGCTATCCCGAGGTTTACTCCCATATTATTACTTAGAGAATCCCTGTGGGAAAATATCAACATTACATACATAACATCTGAAAGAGTCAGTCAGGATATAGTATACATTATCCACTTACGTGGGTCCAGGATACTGTAGGTATTGGGTTGCCACTATATGGGATAACAATTTTGAATTCCTCTCCAACTTTAGCCTTGATGTCTTTAGCTGATGGCATGAGGTCACGGTTTATTCTTGGAGCAGCTGGAAGTATAAATACATGTAATAGTTACCCATGCTTTCAAAACATCATTATCATGTGCTTTTCTAGATGACATAGGTTTTCATGTTTTTACACTAAGGAAAGGGGGGTGGGGGTGGGGTAGACGGATAGAAGTGATCTCTTGACTGTCAGATGAGGTAATAAGTAAAATAGACGATACAGAAAACCTATACCTGGAAAGAATGATGCAGCGGAGTGTGTCTGCTGACTGTGGGCGCCAATCCAGACTTGGAAGAAAGGCAAGAGGAGTAGTTAGCAAGACATCAACAAGTATGGAGACTCTTCACTGGCTGCTGAGGAGGGAGATGGTGCTAATATGGACATGTCCCGAATGCCGTGATGTTAATTTTTCACCCATATGTTTCTCTGCAGACCTTGCTCCTTGATCAGTTCTATTCATCCTATTTCTCCAGGCCACTGTCCTAGACCACTAAAACATCATTTCTATTTGCTCTATATGCGGCTGACTTTACCAGGCATCCCACTGCTCTCAAATGCCTCTCTTAAGATATCACAAAAAAACACTGTTTATCACACTTTTATAGCTGCAGATGATGCTCTACTTTCTGAGTTTTTTCAGACAATCTTTATTATTTACCCTGGCATTTTCTCTATTTTACTGGCATCAGCATTGTTACTCACTGGACAATAAGGAGCCTCAACAGGATGGACCTATATAAGGAACACACATAAGGAAGAGTTTGGAGGCATATTTGTGGTGCTGTTCACTTTTCCAGGCGCAGGATTAGGTCGCTGGACTTTTTTTGTGTTGCAGGGAAGTCATGTTTTCCTTATTGTAAATGGTTTAACCGTTGTCTCTTTTCTGATTTTCCCCCCGCTCGCTTGTGTGATAAGTTTCACATTCTGCTACCTGCGCCATAGTTCAGGGGTATGGAAACAGCGATATTTTTCTCTTCCTATGCTCCTTGTAACTGCTTTCACTCGGGAAGAAGCCACCGCCAATGTACGTAGAAATACAAAAACTTTCCAATTTCGATAGTCAAGAATCGTCGCGCCTGCGACATTTCCCTTTGCAGTACTTCTTACTTGTACACAAGCCCCTGCTGCACCTAAAATAGACTCACAATACAACCTCCCACAAAATATTTCATATGCCGAGCGAACGCAAAACCAAGCCCTATCATAACACCTCCACAACACAGAAGAGGTGCAGAGACCTAAGGAGGCATGAATGGTAAGGGAAGTTCTGGGCCTGGAAACTTGAACAGGACAGATGTGGTTTCTGAGATGAATGTTGATATCATGTACTGGTAGAGTAACTAAAAATGAATGCCACAAGTAGCTAAGAAACCTTGACATTACATACAACTGTAAAAAGAAACCTGCAGTTGTTTTGTGTGTGTGTGGGTCATGTGATGAGAATAGAGGCACAAGAACATCATGATGCTTGAAGAAAATTATGATGAAAGAGACAGAGTAAAGTTACGTTAGTTGCATATCTTTTACAGGATCTTGCAGAATCAATTGCAGCATTCTTTGATTGTTTAATTTTACTAGACAGTTATAGTTCAGTAGTTTGTCATTGCATCTGAAGGGTCGACTTTTATTGCCATTGTGGAAATCAATGTAAGGTAGTCTGCCTACAAATCCCCCTGCAGCTGGAATCAAATGGGCACCTCGGAATTACAAAGCACTTTCAAGACAGCCATACGCAGGATATTTTCAATAGAATTATCGAGAAACCTGAGTAATGGGACCCATTGAGGCATTGAAGATCTACCATTTTCTGGAAATTCATATTGGTATAAAGACATGCAAATCTACGCCATGGAGAAAAGTACATGATGATTATGATGATGATTATGATGATGATGATGATGATGATGATGATGATGATGATGATGATGATGATGATGATGATGATGATGATGATGATGATGAATCTTAACAAACACAGGACATACATGGCGGAGGTTGTGCTTTAATATTGCCACTGCCTTCACTGAAATCTCCAATGCCAGCGTTGTTAACTGCAGCAACCCGGAACTCATACTCTTTGCCTTCCTGCAGTCCCTTGACTGTGAACTCTGTGTCTAGAATTTCTGTCAGATTGGCCCTGTAGAAATAATAAAATAGTTCCTACATGAGTGGAAGCAAAAGAAATCATGGAAGCGAAAGAAATCATGGAAGCAAAAGAAATCATGGAAGCAAAAGCAGTAAAATACAAAGGTTCTGAAGAGACTAGAAATAAACATACAGTTCAAGGAAATAAAATAAAGATAAGGGAAATATTGTGGCCACATTAAAAGACATAACACTCTTATAAAAATCATAATGGAAGGAAAAGTGGAAGGTGAGCAGGCAAGAATCAGACAGTGATACAAGTAAGAGGATATATGGAAGAGATGGACAAATAGCATTCTAAGAGAGTGCACTCAAGGACAAGAGAGTCCATTTGAGACCCAGTACAGCTAATCTTCATTATGGAGATGGTACCTGAATGACTGACTGACTGACTGATTGAAAACATGGTCAGAGCTGTGGTAATGTGACTGACTGACTGATTGAAAACATGGTCAGAGCTGTGGTTATGTGACTAACATGTCTGCCTTCTAGCCCAGTGGTCATATGTTCAAATCTCCATTGAGCCAGATTTTAACAAGCAAGTTGGTCTCCTAGGTGAATCAAGCCTAAAATGGATATCAAGACATGTTTGGAGAAGTAAACTGGTGGATCAAATCACTCACTAAGAGCAACAAAAAAAAAGAAAAAAGTACAAAGTATTTTTTTTTAAAAAAGCAGCAAACTACTAAAAGACTACCACACAAAGAACTATGGTTAAACAACACATGAGATACTTTAGGCAGGGACAGAGCTGAAGCAGTCAGCCTTGGCTTACTTGGTCCATTTTTGATCCCCTTTCTCCTTCTTCTCCAGCACATAACTTGTGATGGGTGACCCACCATCTTTCTTGGGTGGATTCCAGGTGAGAGTAATAGAATCCTCTGTGGTGCCAGTACATCCGGGGGCACTTGGTGCCTCTGGGGCATCTGTATATTAAAAAAAAAAATAACTGACATGAAATTTTCCTGATAAAAATTCTGCAATGGGGAATGTGATAACATTTGACTATGAAACATGCAGAAATAATCAAACTACTGGAAATGTTGAGCATTGATAGAGAAGATGTATGAATAATAAAGAACATGTATTGCCAGCAATTAGCAGCTACAAGAATTTATAACCATTTAGGGACATTTCAGGGCATAAAGAGGGGAGTACGACAAGGATGAATGCTATCAGCTGATTTGTTTTACAGTGAATATAACATGAAATCTATCACGGATGTGCCAGGAACTGTAGTTGGTGGTTATAACATAAACAGCCTACATTGATGGTGTCAAGTCAGAAAGAATCACAGGAATTGATAAATACGGTGGTAGTAGAAAGTGATAAAATGAGCTTCAGTTTGAATAATGGCAATACAGAAGTAACATGATTTCCTAGATAAAATAGTGTTTAAATTTATAATAAAGTCCCCAGGCGTTATTAAGGACAAATACAAGAAATTAAAGTATCTTTGCACATTATAACATAAAGAACAGAATAGGACAGGCCAAAACTGCATTTTATAAAATACAAAACATTTTATGCAATAAATCCATGCTACTGGAGGTTAGGAAAAGAATTCTCACATGCTATTTATAGCCAGTTTTAACATACGACTATGAATCCTGGACAATTTATAAACAGGCCGAACAATACCTTAAGGCCTCAGAGATGTAGTTTTACAGAAGCTTGCAGAATAATCCTTAAAAGACATCAAAGAAGAGCAACCCAGATGTTTTGAAACAGGTGAGGGCTTGAAGACAACTCATCACAAACATCAGAAAGAGACAGTCTTCATTTTTTGGTCATGTTATGAGATGAGGGAAACTGAAACATGCTGTGACCACTGGAAATATCTGTGATCTGTGGAAAGAGATACAAAGGAACAGCACAAGAAGATTCTTGATAGCCTTTTGTCTGGAGGGGTGTCAGCATATAAACTGATGCATGTAGCTGAGGACTGCAGATTGTGAGATTGTGGAGAAGCATAATAGTGTATGCCAGTCGGCAAGGCACTTGATGATGACAAAGTGAAGTATTACTGGTGATTAAAAAAAAGTATTGATATATATATATAATGATAGCATATATATGTATACATATGTGTGTGTGTGTGTGTGTGTGTGTGTGTGTGTGTGTGTGTGTGTGTGTGTGTGTGTGTGTGTGTGTATATATATATATATATATATATATATATATATATATATACACACACATATATACATACGCACACACATATATATGCTATCATTACCCAATAAACAGAACAACAACAAAAGAAGAAAACAAAAAACAGAAAAAATGATCAAACGTTGACTGAAATGTTTGTCCAAGTATCTAGTTCTATGCCTTTTTCTTTTGGTAAAATTTACATTTTGTTTGCCCATGATATTCTTTAAATTTTTTTCAGAAGTCACAATTGGTATCTATTAGTTATTTCCTAACATTAACGCCTTTTACGCTTACTGCCCAGAAAGAATTAACACAAATGTTCTATTTCATCATCTGAAGAAAAAAAAACAGTATTCCATCACATATACATGCCTTACAGAAGATTATAAAGATCAATCAGAAAATATTTACCGAATGCATATTTGGCCAGCACAGGTGTATCCGTTTCCAAATATTCACTGACACCTTGTGGATTTTCAGCAGCAACTCTAAATTCATACTTAGTTCCTGGCTCCAAATTTCTGACCTGGCAGGTTGGCTTAGACAGAAAGCTGCTAACTTTCTGCCAGCGATTAGTTCCAGCCTTGAGAATTCAGAATGTAATAGTTGTTATATTGTACACATTTTGTAGTTAAAATATAAAAAAAAGGAAAAAAAAAGGATTACTTTATTTTAAAGTGAGTAAAGGACCCCTTTCAATGCCTTCATGTATATTGGGAAAATAGGGCTAGATCTATTTTTAAAAAATGACACAGCACTCGGTGGAAGTTACTTCCCAGGACTATACCTGGTACCTACCCAAGGCTGGGCCAACTTGGGCACCAAGGTCATTTTAAACAAGTGGGGCTTCACCAGGACCCGAACACATGACCTGACAATCCATAGACAAGCAAATAGCTGCTACACCATGGTGGCTTCCACTACTTCATACTAACTTAACTCACACCCGATGGATAACCTGTTTTTATGGCCAAACTTACATACACAAGCATTTGCCACAGGAAGCTAATATATATATAGAAGTATTCATCACAGGAAACCAGTATTGTGTTGTGGCTAATTAATATTTATATATATATATATATATATATATATATATATATATATATATATATATATATATACAAGAATTTACCTCAGGAAGCCAGAACTATAGCCATTAAATTCAACTATTTGTCACAGTGAGCTAGCATTTGATATATATATACAACTATTTGTCAAAAGCATCCAAAAATATGTGATTGCTATGTTTAGGAAAAAATGCTTACATTGTGGGTTTTGAGTCCCTATTCGGGGGGGGGGGGGGGGGGGGAGACATACTCACTGCCCCCTAACAAGCATGTCGTAAAAGTATTAATATTATTTTTAGCACCCGGATATGCTAAGGTGAAAGGAAATTATAAAAGTCCACAGACTGGCTGTGTCTGCAGTATTTATTGGAGAAAGAAGTATGGACAGGGCAGACATCCTGAATGTGTGGTTTCCAAATATGTTGGGAGAATAGAGTCAGAGACAGTGAACTATTTGTTGGAAATGGGTATTAAAAAACATGGAAAGACATGCAGAAACTATTTTGGGACAAAGAAAGAACTTCTACTGAACACAGTAAGCATGGGACCACGTTAACGCAGTCTATAGGAGACTTGTTTTTCTAATCCAGCTGAGACTCCCAGCAGCCCATCTCCAGTGTTCGAAACTGGGCGGTTCCCGGGGTTCGCCCAGCCTCTAGGTAATGGGTACCAGAGTTAACACTCTGGGGAAATGGAGGAACGTCGATGTAGCTACAGAGTTGCGTGCGGACGGCGACACAGGCGGACAGTTTCTTATCAGCTGTCCGTACTGGTGGCAGAACACTTATGGTTTATAACCGTGTGCAAGGATGCTGGTTCACATCTCCCAACTTTACCTTTTTTTGAACAGTAAGCATGGAGACACTGAGGTGGCTGTTGCATCAGAGAAGGGAGCATGAATGGGTCGGACCAACTGGCTTGGATGTTGAAATGGATAACAAGCAACCTCTATCTCTAATGGAAATTTTTATACAAGAAACATACCTTCCTCTTTTCCACAATGTAGTTACCAATTTTCTCCCCACCATCATCTTTTGGTGGCTTCCAGGTTAAAGTAAGTGATTCTCCATCTATTTCACTGGCTTCCAGTGGTCCTTGTGGCGGTGCTGGCTTATCTTTGGACATATTTGTTGAAGTTAAACAAGAAAATGAAATATTTTTTTTTTAAACCTAAAAATAAACCACAGACAATTAACACTGGTCAAATAACAAAAACAGACTACTTAAAGTGGTCAAAAACCTTGGTTAACATTGGTAAAATGCTCTTGACCAACACAGGTCAAATACTCTGGTCAAACTTGCCAGCTAAGCACTGCCGGGAAAAGAGTAAAATTCTGTTAAAAACCTGCTGATTGATGATGGTGATTTATTTTATAATTGTAATACAGTTTTGGTCATTACTATTTTCATTCTGATTACTGAATCACTTCTACCACCACCTGAAATTACTTAGTTAGTCAGTCTTTCCTCTTGTGTCGAGTGCGGCACATAGGGCAGAGGTCATGACTCTCCATGCATGGCGGTTCGTTGCAATCTGTTGTAGGTCTTGGATGTTTGAGTGGCCCATGAGCGAGCCTTCCCTGATGATAGTTCTACGTAGGGTTTCCCTTGGTCTTCCACGAGATCTTTTCCCCTGTGGTGTCCAAATGAGGGCTTGGTAAGGAAGTCTTGATTTATCCATTCTAAGGGCGTGGCCGACATAGTTCCAGCGGCGTTTTCGTATAAAATTAGACACATACTCTTGCCTGGATTCTTGCCTTATTTGTGTATTGGTTCGGAAATCTGACCATTTGAAATTTAGTATTCTTCTAAGGCATTTATTTTCAAAACTGTCTAATTTTGTGTCTAGAGTTTTCGTTGATTTCCAGCTCTCGCATCCATAGGTTAGTACTGGAATCACACAAGAATTGAAGATCTTGAGTTTTGTGTGTTTGCTAAGTGTCTTTGATTTCCAGATGTTGGACAGTTTATTGGAGGCACTAGATGCCAGTGCTATTCTAAATGGTATTTCTGGTGCGGTATCTCCTGTAGATGACATCTTGCTCCTTAGATAAGTGAAACTGTTGACTTTTTCAAGGCTGTTGTTGTTCAGAGTGATTTCAACTGAACTGTTGGTAAGGTCTAGAATTTTTGTTTTTGCTGTGTTAATTTGGAGTCCAATTTGTTCTGAGAAATTCTGGAGTCGATTGATTTTTTCTTGGGCGTCTGTGTGTTCTGAACTCAGGAGTGCTATGTCATCGGCGAAGTTTAGGTCTTCCAGAATTTTGTCAACCCATGTAATGCCTAAATTTGCGTTATTTATGCACTTGCGCATGACCCAGTCGATTGCTATACCAAAAAGCATCGGCGATAGGACACAGCCTTGCTTCACTCCTGTTTCCACCGAGAACCAGTCAGAATTGTCGGAATCAGTTCTTACACAGCATCGTGTTTCATTATAAAAAGATTTTATGATGTTGATATATTTGATGGGGAAACCATAAATGTTAAGCAATTTCCAGAGTGTTGGACGATGGATACTGTCGAAGGCTTTTTGGAAGTCGACAAAGTTGATCAATAATTTCGACTGGAATTCTGTAGAATCTTCAACAATTATTCTAAGAGTAAAGATGTGGTCTATGCATGACCGCTTGGATCTAAAACCGGCTTGTTCTTCCCTTAATCTTTCATCTATGGATTTTTTTCAATCTTTCTAGTAGCATACTACAAAATAGTTTCCCTGGTATCGAAAGCAGGGTGATGCCTCTCCAGTTGTTACAATCAGATAATCACCTTTTTTAGGTAATTTTAAGATTACACCATCTTTCTATTGTTGTGGTGGGTATTCGTTTTGCCAGACTTCATCCATCAGCTGGAGCAAATGTTGCAGGGTGTTTTTATCCGCTGCTTTGAGCATTTACCCTGAGATGTTGTCCTCTCCGGTAGCTTTGTTTATTCTTAATTTTTTAATAGCTGTTTTAATCTCCTCTATTGTGAATGACTCGCTGGAGGCAACTAGTGTTGGTGTAATAATTTCTTCTTCTAGATTGGGAATGATGTCAGGATTTGGTCTATTTAATATTTCCTTGAAATGTTCTGCCCATCGCTTTGTTTGTTGGTCGTCGGATAGCAGTAGTTTACCCTGCTTGTCTTTAATGGGTGTATTTAGTGTAGGTGAGTGATTGCACAGTTGTTTCATAATATGGAATACGGCTTTGTTGTTTCCAATCTTGGCAGCTGTTTCAGCAGCGGAGGTGAGGTCGTGTATGAAGTTCTGTTTGTCTTTCCTTGCATTTGATTTCACTTCTTTGTCTAGCGTGCTGTATTTTTCGTATGAAGATGTGTCTTTTTTGGATAAAAGTGTTAATTTTGCTTGTTTCCTTTCTTGGATTTTTGACCAAGTGTTGTCGCTTAGCCACTTCTTTTTCTGCTTTTGTTCATAACCAACTGTGTTTACTGCAGCCCTGAAATTACTAAAATAGATTATATCAGCACTACCTAACAAGTGGTCTAGGAAGCCATAAAGGCTCTGTATGCTTTCCAGGGGCCCCACAGCCATTTGAGGAAAATAAAAAAAACTGGAATAGAATTTAAAGATGGGAAACAAAAATTAGAATCTGCTGGCACTAGATTCAAAATTATTGACAGACAATGAAAGTGAACGGACATATTACAAATTCTATGTCAAGTTCCCTTCCTGGAACTGAATGTTCGGAGTGGTTACTTGGAACTGTGCACTGGAGCATGTGAACATAAAATGATGTGACGAAATGGACCTCAGAAGTTATGTTATATTGAATAATTTCTAATGTTCATAGAGAAACAAAGAACTATATAATTATCTCCTGAACACAGACCCATAGGGGAAAGCACCTGGTCATAAAAACTAATTATCCCACCTGAGGTTATCTTCTATGAACTGCAGGCCAAAGACCCTAGTGTCATAAAATGTTACATAATAACGGCTAGACTGGGCCTTTTGAACAGACCAGATGAAGGGAATTAACTTTGTCTGGTAGACAACTCCAGACATACAGCATCCCCTGTTCCAGAATTTCACACCTGTCAGTGAGATTGGCTGCAGACCAGACGTTTACCACTTAAGAATGTTTGATCTTAGTAAGGGAAGTCAAAAGTGACTGATAAGCACACTGATAGCTAATTGAATCTGCAAAGTACTTCAGGGGCATGGCTTAGATGCTCTCCTTTAGGGTAGGTTAGAAACTAGAAAAAGGGAGTAGTTTAACTTTGCAGAGAGATAAGGGGACATATGATTACTGTTAGGCATCTTGACTTTACTTCATATTGCTGCCAGCAGGCCACAAACTTAGATCAAGATTAGAAAGTAATTCTAGCTGTTTGAGTCTTGTTTGGCAAATTGCTGGAGGTGGAGAACGAGGCGGAGAACGAGGCAGGAACCGGCGAACAAGAAGCTGGAAGAGGTGGAAAACCTGGAATGACTATGAAAAGCTAAGAAGGGCCTCAACACAAGGGCTCTCTGAGGTTCTACTTTTAAAATTTCAAGTTACATGCTGTTTTATGTTCGTAAACATATCAACACCACTATAACTTCACTGGTATCATTATATAAAATAATCTAGACATCTAAAACCCCTTTCCTTTTCCTGTGGGTACCAAGTGCAGCTACTGTTAAAGTACTTAATGAGCCAATATGACTGTTTTCTTGGTTATTCAGGATTTTTTCTTATATCACATAACTTGGATATTAGTTCAGTTGCTCTGGTGAAGGTGAAGTTTTGAGAGGAAAATTTATACTCATCAAAAAAGCATCTACCCACTCCGTTTCATGATAAATAGCAAGACAAGATCCCAGAAACTGGTCCTTGAGGCAGCTGGACTGCCCAGTATTTACTCATTTTTAAAACAATCACAGCTTCGCTGGGCAGGTCATGCATTTCACATGCCTGACCACCGACTGCCAACAAGAATTTTCTATGGTGAGCTACTAAAAGGAAAACGCTCTCAAGGTGGACAGAAGAAATGTTTCAAGGACAGCCTCAAGACCTCACTGAAAAGACTTCTATATTGACAATAAATATTAGTGTAAAGCCAACAATTTGATTTATTGTTTTAGAAGAACTTTTATGTGACCAGGTTTTGACAATAACATGTGAACTGGTTGTAGGTGAGAATTAATAGAATACTACGGTAAATTTCAAAGTTGTTAAAATACAGTTCCATTGCATGGACATTGTACAATTGTGTAGATACCTTTTTACTTTAAAATATTTTACTGTCTACTCCCTCTTCCTCCGCTCTATAATATTATTTCTTCATTACCATTAACTTGTAAGATATGGGGTACCGTAGGCTTAAGGGGAATCTGCCAAAGAAATTAACTTTAAAAAGGGCTGCACAAGTCAAAACTGCTGGGAAATGCTGGATTATATTTTAACAGATTAGAAACCAAATATAAAAATATAAAACATCAAAGAAAAACTCACCTAAAACATTAACATTAACATTAATAGACTCTGCTCCTTCACTGTTATTCAAAGTTAGCTGATATTTTCCAGCATCATCACGTTTAGCCTTGGCACAATAGAGTATTGCATGAGTGTCTGTCAGCTGAAAAAGTCGTGACAATATGATAATTTTCGAAATATCTGTGATGTTTAACTCTTTGAGTCCCAGGGGGTTTAGCATCACAGGCACAAGGAGTGGTCAAAAGAGACCTAAAATCGGCGCATCATGCGTTCATTGGGCCTCTAGGTAGGAATCTATGAATGTATGATGCGTTTCTTGGGACTCAAAGAGTTAAGTCTTTCAGCTTGAAGCCTATGATGGATGTTAGATTTACCCTATCTATTGAATCTCAAAAATTGCATGACACACCATCTTATTGTTTAAATTATGGTCACAATAAAGTAAAAGAAAGCTATGTACATTAAAGTAAAGTAACATGAGGCAATGCAAAGTAAAGTATGGTAAAGTAAAGTGAGGCAAGGTAAAGTAAGGTATGGTAAAGTAAAATGAGGCAAGGTAAAGTAAGGTATAGCAAAGTAAAATTAGGTAAAGTGAGGCAAGGCAGAGTAGAGTATGGTAAAATCAAGTAAAGTATCATGAAGTAAAGAAGAGGAAAAGAAAAGAAAGTAAGTAATGGAAATGAAAGTGAAGGACAGTGAAGTAAAGTGAGGCGAGGTCAAGCAAAATATGGTATAAAGTAAAGTAAGGTAGCATAAAGTAAATAAAAGGAAGAGAAAAGAAAGTAACGTAAAAAAATATCAAATGAATTAAAATAGGGTAAAGTGTTCTTTTTCAACAATTAGTTTAAGAACACATTAAAGAGCAAATTATCAATTATGTTTATATATATATATATATATATATATATATATATATATATATATATATATATATATATATATATATATATATATATAATTATATGAATGTGAATTTAGGATGATCGTAAATACGTATAACAAATCTACTGAAGCCCTATAAATGTGATTTAATAGGATAATTTAAAAATATTACACTTGTGACATATCAAAATTGCATTACCACCCCTTGGGCCACTGATGCTAAACCTTCTGGGACTCAAAGAACTAATGAAGGCACAATCACAATGCTTGAGCTCATTTTGAGAGGAGAGAAACTGGAATATTCTAAAACAACTGAAAAGATACTGGAAAGTGCAACAGAAAAAGTCAATGAAGAGAAGACTGTTAGTAATCTTTTACCGTGGTATATAAAACAAACACACCTTAATTGACACATTCTGTCACAGTACATGAAATATGGATAAGTATGATCATCACCATACTTTTTAATCAGGTATTTTGAAATGAAAACAAAATCAGTTACATTGTGTTTCTCCATTACAAATGAGGAAGACGACTTAAGCATCCAAAAAGTAGTTTCAATTAATGTTTTATGAAAATGCACTCAAAATTACCGTCACAGTTACTCGTGGGGCATCAGAAACATCGTTACCATCAAGAGTCCATTTAGCTGTTGGCTTGGGGGTGCCAGTGTATGGCACCTTAACAGTGAATTCTTGGCCAGCTTTTACGTTGATGTCCTTAACCCCTGTTACATCAAATCTAGGTTTTTCTGTAAACATTGCATAACAACTATAGTTTTATTATAATAAACATATTATATGTTTTTTTTGGTTTATCAAAACATTTTTGTCAGCACATCATATTATCGTCGGCTCTGTGGCTAAGTCGACGCGAATGCTTCGTAATGTCGGGGTGCCGGGTTCGATCCCATCTGCGGGCCATGCGCCTTGCGTTGGTTTTGACAGTGGTGTCAGGGAGCCGACTGTCCAGAAAGCAATGGCAAACTACTGGAAGTAAATTTGCCTAGAGAAACCACACAAACAGCCAGGGGCTGCTGGGGTTGGTTCTGTAACGTCCTGTAAAGGATACACAACTAACTAACCATCATATTATCTTATTTCATCACGGTATCTTGTCTTACAAAGATTGATGGTACCCATGTTATGCTGGACTGACCAAGGAGCCAAGGTCAATTCTGAAAAACTTATTTGCAGATTTGAACTCAAGAACTATGAGTCAGTAGGCAAGCATCTAGCCACATATAAATATATTGCATGTTGAACTATCTATATCTAGCAGGATTCATTAGTATTCTCAGATGTAACATTAAAGACAACATATAATAATTCATTATGTGTTGTGGGATAAACGCAGACAATAATTGATCACACATGATGTATAATTTTAAAAAATCAGAATGAAAGACTATTTGTTGAATGAATTGATGTGTTTGGAGAACCCAAAAATGAGTAATCTATATTTAAAAAATTATGTTTTAAATATAGGCAAAGCTCCAAAGACAACATATTACAAATATAAGAAAGGCAATTATTGCTTTTTTTTAAAAGGGGGAGGGCGTGTTGAGGGGGGGGGGGGCGGGAGGGCACTGTATGTGATGAAAAGGAACATTTTGTGACAACTAGGGAAATTTATGGAAAGAGAAACAGAGAAAGACAATGAAAGATAATTCTTTATAATTTGTTATGGTACACAACACACACTGATGTAAGCTGCTGGAGATTGCAAGATGTAGAAAGGCATAATCACTCATGCCAGGTGTAAGATACTTGATGATGATTTTGATATGCTAGATACATTATCTATCTACAATGAAGAGTATGGACAATACATTGCTAGATAAATTATCTTTCTACAATGAAGAGTATGGGGACAATACATTGCTAGATAAATTATCTTTCTTCAATGAAGAGTATAGGGACAATACATTATAGCAATGGAAAAGGGGCTAAGGGTAAGATACAACAGAAAGGGTTTACTAGTAAACTCTTTATAACCTTATGCAGAAAAAGCTATGATTTTTTTTTGGTGCAATGAAGAGCTTGGTGACAATCTATTCTAACACTAGGGGAAAAGATACAAATATATTATAGAAAAGATGAGTTAGTAAACTTGATAACTTGCAGATTATCAGAGGAACATACCAGGCTGGTCCCGTACTGTGACAGCACTCGTAGGTTTACTGGGTTCTCCTGAACCTGCAGCATTGTCAGCTCGAACTCGAAACTGGTACTCATCGCCTTCCTTTAAATTTGGCACTGTTGCAGCGAGCTGGTTGGCTGGTACACTGGCACATTCTATCCAATCCTCACCTTTCTTTTTCTTCTCAATGACATAACCAGTGAGTTTACTACCTCCATCGTTGGCTGGCTTGGTCCATGAGAGAGCAACAGAGTTTTTGGTGATTTTATCCACGTTGGGTGTGTTCGGAGCACCAGCAGGGACTGTTGGGATGTGAAGATAACAGACAAATATGTTTAAACCAAGGCTTGGGGGGGGGGGGGGGGGGGTTGGCAGAATGAAAAGTATCAGCCCAATTTTTTTATAGGCATTATTTTTTGTCAGTGCTATTGTTTTAGGTACTTCGAGACCAGAATCTCTTCTCTAAAAACAAGCCATGGCTTAAACTAATTGTGTGTGTGTATATGAATTCAGATAACGATGTGAATGGGGATTCCAGTGGAATCACCTCCTCCAGTAGGAAGCATCATGTTCTACGGGTGATACCCGACCATCATCCAGCTACTGTAGAAAAAGTTATGGTAGAAACATCCTGAACCTTGGTACATGGAATGTCAGAACAAAACAGAAAGCTGGATAACATCAAGATGGAAATGAAGAGAATGAACATCAACACATTAGGAGTTAGTGAAATGCGATGGTCAGGAGCAGGCAAAAAGTATTAGAGAGAGTACTATTAGTAAAACTTCGCTGCAGACCGTTTGACAACTTAGTACAGATTTATGCCCCAACAGCAGATAGTTCAGTGGAAGATATTGAAGTGTTTTATGACGAGTTAGACATGGCTGTTGATCAATGCAAAAATTGTGAAGTAACAATAGTACTTGGAGATTTCAACGCGAAAATGGGAAGTGAAAAAGTGTACAGAATAACGGGTGGCTAAGGCCTAGGAGAAAATAATGTGAGAGGTGACAGATTAATAGCATAGGCTGAGTCGCCCAGCATGATAATAGGTAACACCTGGTTTAAACACCATGCTTGAAGATTGTGGACTTGGAAAAGTCCTGGTGATAATGTCCGCAATCAGATGGATTATATTTTGATTTCAAGATTCTGGAGCAGCTTAGTTGGAGCAAAAACTAGACCAGGAGCAGACTGCTTTAGTGACCATGTTCCAGTTGTAGGAAAAATTAGAATAAAACTAAAAAACATTAGAAAAACACCACAGAACATCAAGTTAAATTTAGGAATTCTTAGAACGGATAAAGAAATTAAGGAACAGTACAACGTCACTGTACAAAACCGGTATAATGTAATGGAAATTATACAGACTATTGATGAATAGTGGGATATGTTGCGTGAGTCAATTCAGCAGACATCAAAAGAGACAATCCCACCAACCCATAGAGTTGCAAAAAAGGAATTGATGTCAACCGAAATTCTGCAGTTGATGGATGAAAGAAGGAAGAAAAAGAATGATACAGAAGAATACTCTAGAATACAAAAAGAAATAGTGAACAAATGCAAAGGGGCTAAAGAAGCCTGGCTGAATCAAATGTGTACAGAGAATGAAGAAGTAATCAAACTGTTAGAAAAATTAAACATTGAAGGGAAAGATCTACAAAAAATAAAGAATATGTATTGGCAGCAAACAGCAGCTGTAAGAATTAACAACTGTTTAGGTACATTTTAAAGTATAAAGAGGGGCGTACGACAAGGATGTGTACTGTCACCTGATTTGTTTTCAATATACAGTGAATATTTAATGAGATCTTTAATTGATATGCCCAGAATTGTGGTTGGTGGGCACAATAAAAACAATTTACGTTATGCTGATGACACAGTCTTGATAGCAACAAGTCAGAAAGAACTACAGGAAATGATAGACATTGTGGTGTTAGAAAGTGGAAGAATGGGACTCAATTTGAATAATGGGAAGACAGAAGTAATGGGGTATCAAAGAAATGAATTATTCCTAAATGTGTAATAAAAGTTGATGGTGTTATTTTAGGACAAGTACAGAAATTTAAGTATCTGGGCACATGGATAACATCAGATGAAAGATGCATAACGTAGATAAGAAACAGAATTGGACAGGCAAAAAACTGCATTTTATAAAATGAAAAACATCTTGTGCAATTTATCTTTTTCTTTACGAGCTAGAAAAAGAATCCTTGCTTGCTATATACATCCAGTTTTAACATATGGCTGTAAATCCTGGACAATCGGTAGGCAGGCCAAACAATTTCTTGAGGCCTCAGAGATTTGGTTTTACAGAAGAATGCTTAGAATACCTTGGACAGCCAAAAAGAGCAGCCAAGTGGTTTTGAAAGAGGCATGAGCCCAAAGACAACTTTTCACAGACATCAGAAGGAGACAGTCATCATTTTTTGGCCATGTTATGAGAAGAGGGAAAATAGAACATGGTGTGACCACTGGAAAGATCTGTGGAAGGAGGGATAGAGGAAGACAACGAGAGAAGATGCTTGACAGTCTTGTTGCATGGCATGAAGGTGTGTCGGCACATGAACAGTTACATGCTGCAGGAGATGGCAGATTATTGAGAGGCATGATCGCCCACACCAGTCAGCAAGGCACCTGATGATGATGATGATATAAACACAATAAAAATACAGAGATGTGTGGAAAATGCATCACAATATGCTACTTAATATCTTTTTTTTCTGCCACACTTGGCTGCTGGTCCAAAGTTTGTGTAGTTCAAATCTGCCCTGAGGCAAATTTGTATACCTAGGCAAACAGATTCACAAGCTTAAATGGATACAAGAAACTGTTCAGTAAAGTAAAGGTGGACATCATAATGTGAAACTCATCCATAAAACGCAGAGTAGTTTGTGAAAATATTAAATATTTTCCATATGCCCAACATATCAACGACTTGTTTAATGAAGGAAATTATTTTTGTTTTGCAACACTACAAAACATTTTTTCATGAAGAACAAAAAATAAGAAAAAACATACAATATATAAAATATTTATAGATATAGTTATGCATCGTTTTGATTCATTCATTTTGCTTCACATTTTCACACGCAGCTATGGATGCCACCGCGACCGACAAAATCAGCCTGAATAAACCGTTATTGAGAAATTATATTTCTGTGCTCTTTACGTGAAAGATCAAATCGGAACAATTATTAAGAGTTATTCGAGAGATACTAGGCTTTGACCTGACATGGTTTTGACGTGCATGCGACAAATCGATTTTTTTTTTTGCAGCACGCAGTGAATTAACGGTAAGTAAGTTCATAAATATCTTCTCAATTAGCCAGTTTAAAGCAATTTGTGGTGTATTTTTGTGTTTTTGCTTCAAATCCAATATGTCTGCACTAGAAGACCGTTTGTCCCACTTTATAATTAACTTAAAATAATTATTCAATTAGCTAAGGTTACCACCTCAAAATTCCAATAAATAATTTTTAAACATCTACAACTCTTATAGCACTTTTTTAATGCGTCGGTCATTATTCAGAGTTCACAGAATTTTCTGTCAGAATTGTTAAGTGGTAAAGAAACAACAGCAGCGCTGACTGTGCTCCCGTCAATCATGCCTGCCAGTACTTGGGCTTTCCTCCTAGATCTGGGTTTTTATATGACACTTTGGGTTAAGATTTTGGAATCTTGTTTTTAAAAAAAATATATATATATATATCCTTATATAAAAGTGGGTCAATGTTTCATTTCTCAACTATAAAATATGTACTATTTATCAGTTTTGGGTTTTTTTTTTTTTTTGCTTATGTATTGCTTGGGTTTTTGGTCAGCTTAGATTGGGTTTTGACAAAAATCCCACTGGCAACCCTCCCGTGCTTGGCTGTCTGCGTGTGGCTGCTTTAGATCCATTTCTTCCATTCAATGCTGGGTGGACATGGGAGCCAAAGTCATTTTTTAAAGTAAAAAAATCCGGCGTGACCTGATTCCCAGAAATAACCACACCTGCTGTGTTTGCCCTGTTGTTAACACTGTCATTGCCCCATTATGAAAACGGGCCATGTACTACCAGTGGGCTCATGTTTTCTTCTACCATACAGAACGGAGAGTTGGGGGGGGGGGAGTTGAGTAGAAGACTGAGAGGGGGAGCAGGAGGAGGAGAGAGGAAGAAAAATAAAATAGACTAAGAAAAGAAAGTTGGCATTGAGACATGGGGATAAAGAAAGGAAAGGAAAAAGAAAGAAAGAAGAGGAGAGATGTAGGGGGAAGAAGGTAACAGGAAGGGGGTGTGGCTAACCCGAGTATCATTTCTGTGGGGGTGGGGAGATGCGACCCCCCCGGGTGTCATTACTGTGCATAGATGCGACCACCCTGGGTGACATCTCTGTTGGGGAAGGGGGAGGGGGATTGCGGTATATGTTAATTAGGTCACGTCAACCCACATTTGTGTGAACTTAATGTGCGCCTTATCAGGACACACAATATGTTGTGCATCTTGGCAGGCTCATTGGCAGACAACCCTAAATGTATATGGTTTTTGCTGAAAAAAGGCAATTGGCGGCCGTTTTTATATGTTAATTAGGTCACGTCAACTGACATTGGCACATTTATATGATCTTTATGTTCGCCTTGTCGAGACACACAAAATAATATGAATCTTGCCAGGCTCTTTGGCAGACAACTGTAAATGTATAAGGTTTTTGATGAAAGATAATCAGCCTGTGGCCATATTCATATGTTAATTAGGCGCATATTGTAGTGTATGTATTTGAGACATGCATAAACAGTTAGGTCTCACATCCCGATTCCAGCAATATATGTTTGCTAAGGAACGTGTTCAGAAACGAAATAGTTATGGCTGTAAAATGCAAATATTGCGTCGTTTCATCTTACTTGGTCGCAGCCCGGAATCCACGTTGGGTCCATTTCCACTATAATTTGTTTGTGGTGGTATTTGCCACTAAAATGTTAATATCTCCGCTTAGAATTGTCTTACAGGCTTAATTAAATTTCATTAAACACATTTTATTTTGAAGTGTTTCATAAAATACACACAATATTCTTTTAGGAATTCAACAACTGTAAAAGGAGATGCATAATATAGAACAAGTTGCAGGACTGGCAATAGAAATGACAACTCACAGACAGGATCTCGAACAATGTGTTTTGGTGTGGCTTTGCTAGGTTTGCCAGGACCTCCATCATTGACAGCCATGACTCGAAATTCATACTCTGATCCCTCTTTTAACGTTGTGACACAGTATGTCATCTCTGGAACTGGGAATGTTGAAGCCTTTGTCCATTCTTTTCCTTTTTCTTTCTTCTCAATTATATATCCTGGACAAAAAAAAGCAATATAGATTTGTTAGTTCTGAAAAAGGTATACCTACATATTTAGAACGTTCAGTCCCGAGTAGTTAATTTAACTTGTTTAATTGAAAGAAATTATAAAAGTGATAAATGTTTGTTTCTGAATAAGTAAATAACAACACAAGAAAGGACGTAAAGTAGTAATCTGGACCCAGTGAATTAATGTAACAGCTTAAGGAGAGCACTGAGAAAGCTATGAATTTTTTAAACATGACACCATTTCATCTATGATCTGTTTTCTGTTTTTTAAACCTAGTCTTGGGAATATGGCCATTTCCATGTCAAAAATGAATCTGATATAAAATAATTATCGATTACTAACATCATGGCTAATCAGAGACATGATAAATCTAAAGCTGAACAAATATTTACTCGCACTAGAGATGTGGTCTGAAGATGCAAAGAGTAGCAAGGAATGAAACAAATGAAGCAGTCTTCCTCAAGACAAATGAAACACTGCAAACTGATCAGAGAGATCTGATGTTGATAGTGAGTGTATCAGCTGATCAGAGAGATCTGATGCTGACAGTGAGTGTATTAGCTGATCAGAGAGATCTGATGCTGACATTGAGTGTATCAGCTGATCAGAGAGATCTGATGTTGATAGTGAGTGTATCTGCTGATCAGAGAGATCAGATGTTGACAGTGAGTGTATCTGCTGATCAGAGAGATCTGATGTTGATAGTGAGTGTATCTGCTGATCAGAGAGATCTGATGCTGACAGTGAGTGTATCTGCTGATCAGAGAGATCTGATGTTGACAGTGAGTGTAACTGCTGATCAGAGAGATCTGATGCTGACAGTGAGTGTATCTGCTGATCAGAGAGATCTGATGTTGACAGTGAGTGTATCTGCTGATCAGAGAGATCTGATGCTGACAGTGAGTGTATCTGCTGATCAGAGAGATTTGATGTTGACAGTGAGTGTATCTGCTGATCAGAGAGATCTGATGTTGACAGTGAGTGTATCTGCTGATCAGAGAGATCTGATGTTGACAGTGAGTGTATCTGCTGATCAAAGAGATCTGATGTTGACAGTGGGTGTATCTGCTGATCAGAGAGATCTGATGCTGACAGTGAGTGTATCTGCTGATTAGAGAGATCTGATGTTGACAGTGAGTGTATCTGCTGATCAGAGAGATCTGATGCTGACAGTGAGTATATCTGCTGATCAGAGAGATCTGATGTTGACAGTAAGTGTATCTGCTGATCAGAGAGATCTGATGTTGACAGTAAGTGTATCTGCTGATCAGAGAGATCTGATGTTGACAGTGAGTGTATCTGCTGATCAGAGAGATCTGATGTTGACAGTGAGTGTATCTGCTGATCAGAGAGATCTGATGTTGACAGTGAGTGTATCTGCTGATCAGAGAGATCTGATGCGGACAGTGAGTGTATCTGCTGATCAAAGAGATCTGATGCTGACAGTGAGTGTATCTGCTGATCAGAGAGATCTGATGCTGACAGTGAGTGTATCTGCTGATCAAAGAGATCTGATGTTGACAGTGAGTGTATCTGCTGATCAGAGAGATCTGATGCGGACAGTGAGTGTATCTGCTGATCAGAGATCTGATGTTGATAGTGAGTGTATCTGCTGATCAAAGAGATCTGATGCTGACAGTGAGTGTATCTGCTGATCAGAGAGATCTGATGCTGACAGTGAGTGTATCTGCTGATCAAAGAGATCTGATGCTGACAGAGAGTGTATCTGCTGATCAGAGAGATCTGATGTTGACAGTGAGTGTATCTGCATTAACCCTTGGCATATTTGTTGTTTACTGCTAGACTGCAATATTTTAGCCTTTTGACTAAACACATCTGTTTCAAGATTAATTGGTTGCATTTTATGACAAGCTTGTTAGAAGGCAGTGTGTCGATTCCCCAGACCCACCCTAACCTCCCCCCCCCCCCCCCCCCCCCCCCTCCTTTTTTTTCTCCAGCCGATTCTTCAGCCCAATATGCTGTCATATATTTTCATTTGCAACCATCTTTGCTGACGTCAGCATTAGCCTCATTTTCCGGAATTTGTACTTGAGTCTTAATAAGTACTGAACGTTAATGCAATATTTAAGATACTCTAGATTACAAAAGAATGGAACACGATAAGTAAAGCAATGTATACCAAACAGAGATTAATCAATAAACTATTGTGAGTTGCCTGGTAATGAAAGAGTTTTAACGTCTTCACTGCTTTTATATAGTTTGATAAGCTTATTCATGTTTTTGGCATTATGCCAAAGATAAGAAGAAAAAGATGATGAAGAGGGAGAGGAAGAGGAAAAAGAAGAGGAGGGGGAAGAGGAAGAAAAAGAAGAGGAAGAGGAGAAGAAGAATAAAAGACACAGATGATGAAGGAAGAGGAGAAGCAGAGGAGAAGAAGTCTTCTAAATACAATAAAAGTGGCACTCATGTGAATCCCTACTTCATATAGGTCAAAATAACGATTTTTTTTTTAACGTAGCTATACAATTTTCATTTGCCACAATGTAATTTCTCACAGAAATCTCATGTTCAAAGATGATTTTCTTGAAATAATGATTAGCACTTAGGTGACTGTCAGAGCACTAACAATTTGTCAGTGTTTTCTAATATAGCTGGTTCTTGCCATTTTTTTGGGGTAATACCAAATCTCACTTATTTCTACATATCATTTATCACAGTGATTCCCAAACTGTGTGCCATGGCACCCCGGGAAGCCGCGACCTCTTCACAGGGGCGCCGCGACCTCTTCACAGGGGCGCCACGAAATATTGTAAAAGCTTCATAATCAATTTAACCAAGACACAAATATTCATTCTTTTTCTTAGGTTAGGGTGTCGTAAAACATTTTCAATTGAAAATAAAAGCGTCGAGACCAAGAAAAGTTTGGGAAATACTGATTTATCACATTTATTCACTATCCCTGTTTCAGAACCAGTTAATGTTAGCTAGTTAGTTAGTTAGTTAGTTATTTGGTTGGTTGGGATATGATCATTGCACTCCGGACATATCCATAGGTGCTTAGATCCTTCTCTCAATATAAATCCCAGAGTCCTGTGAATAACAGTGCCAGTTATTTGTTGACTGATAAGTCTTTTTGTATGCTCGGTGTGTCTCTCGCTTTTGGCTATGCCGATCTTGACTCCCGAGTCTTTCATTCAACCAGATAATGTGTTTCAGGCAAGCAAAAACCTGTACAGTGACATAATGACAAATCAAATAAACAATGCACCACACCTTTGATTGGATTTCCACCATCATCGTGTGGCTCCTTCCAACTCAAAGTGACAGAGAACCTGTCATATTTGGAGATTACTAGATCTCTTGGTGCCTCAGGAGTATCTGAAGAATACACAAAGAAACTATTTAATATAGACATTCTTTTAAATAACTTTCCTATTGGTATATAGTTTCCTATTTATGAAAACAAACTGGCTTTCTTTTAAGTAAATAGTTCTGTATGGAATTTCATATTCATCTACTCAGAGGCGATTAGCTTCTGGTGTTAAAAAGCAACAAATGAGACAAAGTAACACAATAACAGGTTCTTTATTAATATCTTACCCCCAGATGACGTCACAGGACAGTCCAACATTTGAGAGGGTGGTCAGACTGGGTTTCCCGGCTTTCTGATGCTTTGAACAACCCAAAACAGAACTAGCCCTAACCCCAACCCACCTATGTCCTATGAGGGAGTGCGGCCCTAAGTCCCACAAATGCATGCAGTCTAGGTTACACAGCAGCATGCAACCTATCTACCACCCCCTGAAATATTATACAGTCCAGCGACCTGTGGATTTCCCCTGTTTGGGGTAGGATATTAATAAAACAACCAATAATATATGAAACATTAACCAACTGGAAAAAACATAGTTTGTGAACTACTGCTTGATGGGTAGCACTGGTTAATGTCATTCCAAGCTGATTTAGAATGTCTTCAATGTCATCAATGAATTATTTTCATGGGCCTCACTTGCTATTACATCAGATCTTTTTATGAGACATGCTTGTGTTGGTAGCTTTTGCGGCTGCATTCTAACGAGATGACCAAATCAGTTATTTGGTTTCTCAATTAATGTGGTGCCAGGTGTTTGTTCCCAAGGTCTGACAGATAGTATAAGTTCTCACTTGGTCTTGAATGTATAATTTGGTGGCTTTCCCCAGGTATCTCGTCTCACATGTGTTGTGTCGATTTTAAATGGATTAGCTTTTGATAATGTCCAAGTTTGGCCCTGCTAGCACAGTGTTGGTATGAATATGTTGTTTATATTCTGTTTCTTGGCATCTTAATAAGGATATTGGTTGGCATAAACATACAATGGCTCTTTGGCATCTTGTTCTTACATTTCACACTATTCTTAACTTAAGTTCTCTGAGAATATACTTCCTAGATATTAAAATTCTTTAATTTGCTTAAAAAAATGCACATTCAACACTACATATAGTGGATAGTTAATACTATAGACCTGCATTATTTCAGTTTTAGGTGTACTGTTTTTCTATATTTTATCTTCTGCATGTTTAAGCAGTCTTGTTCCACCTCAGTGGAATAGTTAAAACCTGTTTATTACAATGAGTCATGACTAATGTGAAGTTTTAGCACCAGTCATGCACAAATCATTGGTTTCTCATCTTAGAGAAAGAATGGAAAGCCCTGCTACACAGTTCCTTTGAACATGGGGCTTTGGTCCCAATAAAAGTCTCTAAAGCAAGCAAGTTTTCTAGAGGATTCACAACCAACAATAAACATCACAAAATATATAACATTTTCAATAGTAACCACACAAAGATTACCATAAGGGTTCTTGGCTGTAATTTTCTGACTTTCCAGCGGATCACCAGCTCCATAAATGTTTTCAGCCTTGACTCTGAACTTGTAGTTCTTGCCTTCCTTGAGACCTTTCGCTGTGATTGACTCTTTGTTGACTATACCAGGAACTTTCTCCCACACATTGGAACCTTCCTCACACTTCTCAACAATATAGCCTTTACAGGAAAAATAAAAATGCCCTTAAAATGGAATCCATATTCTATTTTGTATTTAAAGTAAAAACTGCATTCTTTACTGATGTCTAAAAGGTAACAAATAAATATCTGGACAACTTTGTCAAATTATAAAATGGGAAGAGAATACAGACCTGTTCCTAGAAGCTGACATTTGTATCAGTGTGACATAAAGTGATAATGATTAAAAATATTTATAATGCATATCAATTTTGACATAAATCACCCCAAAAACTGGAATAAAAATTATACTTCCTTTAAAAAAAATATTAATACAGAAATGATATTAACTTAACTATGGGACCAGAAATATAACAGACATTACTCCATGCTTTAAATTTGCAGAAAGGCAAACTAGAGTGGTACTAAAACCCTATAGTCTAAAAATACACTGGATATAGTACTTCCAAGGAAGTAAAATGAGACAATGGATAAGATCTACCAGATGACAGATTTGGCTCAAGACTAAGTTTCCTACCCCTGAAAGGTCCAGTGTCGACTAAAAGTACTTTTCCAGATGAAGCAGATAAAAAGACCGACAGATAAAGGGGAATTTTGAAAATTTATTTTTAAAACGTTAATAATTTGGCATGAAGATTTGTCTTTTATTATATTCAACTAACTAAGAATAAACAGAACAATATACAGACAAACAAGGAGGCAGGCAGTCAGCTAGACAGACAGTTGGATGGACAGATAAATGAACAGATAAACAGACAGGCACCAGGCATATAGACAGGTAGGCTGACAGACAGACAGATGTATAAAGTTACATATTTGAAAATGAAATCATTTTTAAAGTGCACATTAAAAACAAGTAATAGTTAGAACACAAATATGTATCTTTAAAACTATTCATTAACAATATAATACAAATTTACTGTCAAATACCCCTAGTACCTGTTATTTCAGCTGCCCCATTGTCAGCAGGTGGTTTCCAAGACAGCTTACAACTTTCAGCAGTAATATCTGTAATGTCCATAGGTCCCTCGGGTGGTGCAGGCTTATCTAAAAACAAAAACAAAATAGTTGCACTTGCCCTCAACATTGGCTGTGACCTCCATGCCTCCCCATAAACACTATAATACTAAACACTATAACACTAAACACTATGACACTAAACACTATAACACTAAACACTATAACACTGTCACCTGGAAAGAGAGAAAAGTGCCAATAAATATTATATAGAAACTCAGACTAAAAGAAAGAGAGAGCCATGGTAGCTAGCATGTTTGACTGTAGGACCATTGGTCACAGGTTTGAACTGTCATCTGTCAACTTCTTCAGCATTTCCAGCCCTTGAGGTTCACTGCTGCAGATGTCCCCCACCTCCTTGCATCTCTTCAATTCGTCTTCTGCTTCTAGCCGGTGCCTCCGAGTGTTTGCAGGTCTGCTTGTAAATGATCTTTTCACTATCTTCTTGGTCTGCCTGATGGTCGACTCCCATTCAACTCTTTTGTAACAGTAGCCTAGCAAGGTCAGGTGCTACCTAGTGCAGGTAATTTCTCCCTCACCTCCCCCCTCCCCCCGGCCTTATCAAAGGTCAGTCCATTTCATTAAAAGATGGAGGATGGAGGAATGCTGTGGGTCTATGTTTAAAAGAACAACATGTCTAAAAATTTGAGCAACATCATAGAGTAACTACTAAAAAAAAAAGGAAAGACCAACGATAATATCTTCAGTAGTAGTTAAAAGAAACAAACCAGAAAAAGAGACTATCATCTCACAAGTGAATAGATAATCTAGACAAGTAGCTGGACATTTTGGAACACACTGGTGCAGTTGAGTTGAGTTGAGTCAAGAACTGACATCACAGCACTTGGGGCATTCCCATGCATGCTCCGTCTCATCTTTAGCAGCCAGCGCAGAGCTCCAATACTGATGGTACCGGTCACAATCTGGTTATATGTCCATCAAGTCTTTCCTCTGAGTGTAGTGATCCGGCCAGACCCTCTGGTTACACCCAGATGCCTCATTCTCTCCAGGTTTTAATAATTTTTTATCTCTACTGATTCTGTTGCTTGTTCACAAAGGGCCTTGACCACATCTGCCTTGTCATGTATCAATTCACCACCTAGTGGTGCAGATCCAGCCAATCTCTCTGCCTGTGGCAGAAAAAGAGACAAGAAAATAGGGAAAAGTAGATTTAACTGTAAAATGTTCCTGAAAATTTTTTATAACAGAGGACCACGTGTGGCAACAAGTCGTGTAGAGTGTAGTACAAGAGGATATATTCCAGTGATCCCCTATATTGTTGTGACAGAAAGCAACTCATCATCATCATCATACAGCAGGCTGTTTCAGAACCTCACACTTATCGGGGGAAAAGTCACTCAGTCCCTTGTCAGCTTTCCTGCCTTGTGAAGTGTCACAACTCAAGAAATTTCTTGCTGAGGGTGTCCTTCATATTCTGTGCTCACCACCAAGCTGGTCAACTCCTGCTCCTTTCTTCCAGAAACCAATCTCTCAATTTCTGGTCTCTCTAGATCATGTCTGGTGTTTAAATTGGCTGAATTATTTCAATTTTCTTTGACAAGGGCAACCATGGCAAACAATAACTGAAGCATCAATCAATCAATTAATCAGTCAACCAATCAATCAGTTGATCAATATATAAAAAATCCACCAATCAATCAATCAATGAATCAGTCAGTCAATTAATCAGTCAGTCAATCAATAAGTTGATCAATCAATCAACCAGTCAATCAATCAAATAATGAATAAGTAAGTCAGTCCATCAATCAGTCAGTCAATCAACCAGTCAGTCAATCAATCAGATAATAAATTGATCAGTCAGTCAATCAATCAGTCAGTCAATCAAGCAACCGAATTGGCTGAAGTATTTCAACTTCCATTGACGAGGACACTATTGCAAACAATAACTAAAGCATCAATAAATGAAAAAAAATTTTAAAAATAAATAAATCAGTCAATCAATCAAATAATTAGCTGGTCAATAAACTGATCTATTAATCAATCAATAAATCAATCTGTCAATAAATCAACCAATCCAAAAACAGTCAGTTTATTAGTCAGTCAATCAATCAATAAATAAGTCAATTAATCAGTCAGTCAATCAATTAATTGATCAATCAATCAACCAGTCAATACATCAAATAATCAATCAGTCAGTCATTTAATCAACCAGTCAGTAAATCAATTAATTGATCAATCAACCAGTCATCCAATCAGTCAGCCAATCAAGCAATCAATTTGGCTAAAGTATTTTAACTTCCTTTGACAAGGCACCATGGCAAACAATAACTGAAGCATCAATCAATCAATAGGTCAATTAATAGGTCAATCAATCAGTCAATAAATAAATAAATAAGTCAATCAATCAAGTCAATCAATTGATCAGTCAATCAATCAAAAAATCAATCAGTCAATCAATCAATCAGTCAATCAATCAATCAGTCAATTAGTAAATCAATCAATTAATTAATCAATCAGTTAATCATTCAATCAATTTGGCTAAAGTATTTAAATTTCCTTTGATGAGGCCACCATAGCAAAAAAACGAAGCATCAATCAATCAAACAGTCAATCAATCAGCCAATCAATCAGTCAATAAATTGATATCTCAGTCAATCATTCAATAGATCAATCAGTCAGTCAACTGATCAATCAGTTAATCAATCTCTCAGTCAGTTAGTCAATAAAGCAATTAATCAGTCAGTCAGTCAGTCAATACAGCAATCAATTTGGCTGAAGTATTTTAATTTCCTCTGACGAAGCCACCATGGCAAACAAAAATTGAAGCGTCAATCAATCAATCAAATAGTCAATCAATCAGCCAATCAACCAGTCAATAAATAAATCAGTCAAATGATCAATCAGCCAATCAGTTGGTCCATCAGTCACCTGATTAATTAGTCAATCAATCAATCAGTCAGTCAATCAGCCAATTACTCAGTCAATTAGTCAGTCAATCAATCAGTAAATCAATCAATCAGCCAATCAGTCAGTCAATTGATTACTCAATCAATTAGCCAAACAATTAGTCAATAAATCAAAAAAGTTAAACAGATAATCAGCTAGTCAATAAATGAATCAGTCAATTAATCAATAAGTCAATCAAATCAGTCAATCATTCATCCAATCAATTAGTCACTCAATTAATAAGTCAATCAATCAGCAAATTACTCAGCCAGTCAATTAGTCAATCACTCAATAAGTCAATCAATCAGCCAATCACTTAGTCAATCAATCAGTCAATCAATCAATCAATCACTCAGGTGCCATCTCTAGAATGAAGGCTGGCTGCAGTGGATCCAACAAGTTACATCTTTTGCCCTGGAGGTACATTTTTCAGGGTGCTTTTTGTCCGCCTCTTCATGTTATCCTCCCACTTGTATTGCTGTCCACCTCTTGCTCATCTGATTTCAACTTCTCCCTCTAGTATGGTTTTTATAAGAGTGGTATGTCTTTTACTATGGCCAGGATATTTCTTGACTCCTGTTGTTTTTTTAATGTTCTCCAACAGCTCTCTCTCTCTTCATTCCTATCCATCTCTCTAGCCTCTGTATTTGATAACTTTTGTTTCCAATAAATACAACCTATTCTTTTGTACATCCACATCTCCAGAGAATCACTAAAATTTTTGAACTGCTTCTTTATTGCTATTCATTAGTTTTGTTGAAAATTCTAATTTTTAATGCGTTGTTAATCTGAACAACAAATGAACAAATAATGAAACAAATTTAGAATAAAATAATCACCTAAGACAATGACAGATATTTCAGCAGTATCTTCCCCATGTTGATTTGCCACTTTGATCTGGTATTTACCAGTATCGCCTCTCTCTGCCTTTGCTATGTGAAGTTTGGCATTTTTGTCATCACTGGTAAGCTCAGCCTGATCACAGAACAAAAGGAGAATGTGTATTTTAAATATGTAGATGCATGAGACTGTAAATGAAAAAAAAAAACAAACATAAAACATAATATTATGAGTTCAAATAATTCATTCTTTGTTTTCTGAAGTCAAGCATTTTTGTCATCACTGCTGAGTTCAGACTGATAAAAGAATAAGAAATTACTCAAATTTGTTTTTCTTAATGCAGTACACTGTAAATATAGTAACACATTATCATATTTGAATACAACATGAATTTTTTAAATTATTTAAAAAAAACAACCCATTGTATTTACTCTATCTTGAACAAAATTGTGATGAAGCACATAGAAGTAGGAGAAGGAAGGGGATTTGGGAAGATTATTGTTTGGAAGGTGAGATATCTTCCAGATTACATCAGGAATCCTTTCTGGTGTTTCATATCGTAGTCATTTGCTACTTGTAGAGGGTTTGGGGTCACTAGTTTTTTTTTGTTTTGACTGGCAGAGTTCCAAAGTGCTATGGTGTTGGCAGACATTTTTAATTTTTCTGAAATGTTCGATAGCGTTATCACTGAATAAATGAGCACACCTGATAATTAGGGCTCTATCAGGGTCTCACCTCTCAACAACTTCTTGCGTTTTCAACCACATGGTAAAAATATCTTAGATTTCAGCAGTGCTAGTCCTTCCAGCTTTCCGCCTTCCTTCCCAGAAGAAATCCCTTCTGCAAATTCTTCCTTTTGCTGCTTATAAAGGTAGTGAAGCTCTTGCACTGTCCACTCAGTCGCATGATCAAGACATGCCAGGCATTCAGTTTTCTAGGTGGCGTTCAAGTTCTGAGGCAAACTGCTCGAAAATATTGTTTGGTTTCCAAATAGTTAAAGTTTTGAGGCATTAAAAATGTTGAGGTACCACTGTGCTTCAAGAATAAGGTGCAATATATTACTATCAGTTTATTTAATTGAACTCTACCAGACCAATGTACCGCTTCTGCTGTAATTTCTTAATCTGTCGCTTAACAGTTGTACTTCATTTTCGGTACTTTGCGTACTATGTGAAAACAATGCATCACAAACTAAAAATAACTAGCCAATCCAGGTTAGACCTCGTTGATAGTCATTCCAGAACAGGATAGGACAACCTAGATGTGAAAGGTAAAAAAAAAAGGTAAAGTGAGGAGATGTGAGCCATCATCATTGCACACGGTTATTAACCATAAGTGCTCTGTCACCAGTACGGACAGCTGATAAGAAACTGTCTGCCTGTGTCGTCGTCCGCACACAACTCTGTAGCTACAGTGACGTTTCACCATTTACCCCAGAGTGTTAACTCTGGTACCCATTACCTAGAGGCTGGATGAACCCCGGGAACCACCCAGTTTTGAACACCGGCCATGGGCTGCAGCGAGTCGCAGTTGGATTTGAAAGTGAGTCTCCTATCGACTGTGCTAATGCGGCCCCCTAGATGTGAAGGTGTGTATGATGCATGGTAACTACTGTTGTTAATAGATTGTTGTTTATTAATCATTTGAAGAAAATCAATGGACAAAGCTGTAGCTGAGTCGGACTTGTCTGTCAATACATCGTTCCATATTTTACATATTTCATCTGGGTGCCACACTTCCCGATGGAATAGGTTCTGCAGGTGTTGCTACTCTTGTTCGCTCATACATCATTGGAAAACCTAGACCTACTCATTTCATTGAGCATCAATTATCATCTGTTTGTTTGTTCATTTGAAAACAAAAAAATACAAACTTGGACTTCGTTCAACTAGCAATCAGCTTCTGTTAAAACTAAGGTTGTTTTTATGTGCAACTAGCTGTACCCGGCCACGCGTTGCTGTGGCATAGTTTGGCTAAATGGAAATGAAAGAAAATAGAAATCGCACGTGTCTAATACAATCATTGTCTGCTCAGATAAGAAATAGTCTTTGATCTCCACCCCACCCCCCACCCCACAACTAAATCCACCTACTACCCTCTCCCTCATCAAAGGTTTTTGGAAAAGAAAGACAATGGAAATCGCACCTGTCTAATATAGTTAATGTCGCAATCATTCTCTGCACATTTATATAGAGGTAGTCTGGTTTTCCAACTTTAGAACACGCACCATATAATTGTGTCTTTATATTAGTGGTCGTCGAATGGTGCTATTAGCACGGTAGCAAAAGTGGTTATTTGGTTATCTCATGCTAAAGCTGTTAAATTTTTATAGGAGACGGAAGTAAAGCAACAACTGTACTTGTAAATAACAAAGTAAGTCGTAAAAAATAGAAAAGCGGAGGTAGCGTTAGTAAAATATAAACAAATTAGGTAATGAGAACTTGAAAATCATGTGTAAAGCTCTTTAAGTTCTCTTAAATTTAAGTCATTACCCCCTCCCCTCTTCCACCGACTACTGCTCTCTCCCTCTTCGAAATATTTGAAAATCGTTACCTGGCGATATTTTGTTGTTGCTGTAACTGACATTGACATCCCTGTCCATCTGGACTAAAATGGGGAGCAGGAATTGTAATAGGTAGTGAATGGGGCTAGTGTAATTTTTACCACATCATCCTTCAAGTACCAGTACAACTACTAAAATAATGTCACTGCTATCTGTGTTACCATCGGAGTAGACAGAGAGTCGTGAGCCAGAAGATTTGGTTCCGCATGGCTAGTGCTGTCGCCACAGACTGGTCAGGTTAGGATGTATAATTTCACTTGCCGACAGAAGAACGCCATAACCTTACCGGCGGTCTTCACTTGAGAGCACTTTGGTGTAACAGTCCAACCACAACTATTACTGCTGCTGCTACTTTAAGTGGGTAAAGCAGTTACTGTGACTTAAAGCTCTCTCAGTAAATAGTTCCCCCCCCCCCCCCCCAATTCACCGACAACTCTTTCTCTCATAGAAGAAGTTGGGAGGAAAAAAAACACTTGAAAAGCAAATGAACACAGGAAAAAAAAACACCATGATTAGGAAATGAACGCCATGGTAAACAGCACAGCTTAAAATTCCAACGCAGATGAAATAACTAAATCTAAATGAAAATAAATGAAAATCTATAAAATTTCAGCGTAACCATGCAATCGGAAAGTTTTAAAATGCAATCATAAGTATGCAAAATGGTCAAATTTAATTATCAAATGGTTTACCCATTTACTTGTCTTTTTTTTTTTTTTTTTTTTTAAATATTAAGGCAACATGGCTAGTGCTGTCACCACGACAGAGCAGATGAGGATATTATTTTAGTCCAGGGTGAAAAAAAAATATTAACTACTGCGGATTCGAACCCAGGTCTCCCGCACAGTAACCCAGTGTTCTAACCATTCGACCAAGCAGCCAATTAATCGGATAAACGAAAAGAGAATTTAACTATTAGAGATATGTGTCCCTACTACTGAGTCCTGATAAAAACATAATTCAAAACCGCAGGCAATTGTTTTCTCGTAGACAGATACTCCAGATATATTAATGAAACGGCACAACAATAGAAATCGCACGTGTCTAACACGGTTAATGAAGTTAATAATGTCGCAGTCAATGTCTGCGCCGACGTCGAGATAGTCCTTGATTGCCCCCCCCCCCCCCCCCCCCGAGGTTGTTTTTTTGAAAAAAAACAGAAAATAGAAATCGTGTTTAATATGGTTATTGTGGCAAATATAGAGATAGTCTTGTTTAATGTACCACGTCCTACTCTATGTATTAGAGAAGGCGTTGGCTGCACGTAACTCGCCGGCAAATGGCGGAAGCCTTGCGTTCTGACTACGGCGGCGCATGCGCAATTACTAACGTGGCTATAATTAGAAATCACTAAAATAATAAATATTAGTTTCGAATATTATGGCTTAATATGTGGTCACATATCTCTAACAGCGACAGGTTGAATTTCAAACCACGATGGTTCAAAATCCGGTATCAAAACAAACATATCCTGAAAATTTCAGCTAAATCGGTTCAGTAGTTTCCGAGTCTATAGGGAGCAAACAAACACACAAACATTGATTTTTATATATATAGATTATTAAGTCTTTATCTTTCTTTGTAGCGTGTCATTATATCTGATTACTGGAACAATCAAGAAAATTTCATCTTATTAAACACCTCACAGCCCTTCTACACACTACAAAATGGCAGCCCAGGTTTGATATGCTACATACAGTCCCACATGGTTGGATACTGTGTGATGGCTTAAGTTTTTGGAAAAAAAAAAAGAGACATATGCTCAAGGAGACAGCCCATATGAGTGTGACCAAAATGGTTTACAACATGGCTGTGGTATATGCACCTTTTTAGCCGACACATCTGACTTCTGCAGGTATTTTTTCTCCGGGTTAGCCTTTCCAGAAATAAAAGATACAACACATAAGAAGTCTGTAGAGAAAATTGACTTACTCGAGCGCCCAGGGGCTTGTTGTTCTTTTGCCATGCCACAGTAGGTTCTGGTGCACCACAGATGCCCAGGTTGATGTCAAGAGGCTCTCCTGCTCTCACTCGAATTTCTCTGGCGCCAAACAGACCATCCATATTCACTTTTGGTGCCTCTGTTGACAAATTATATTTTGGGAAAATAATTAAGAGACAGCTATTTAAGGCTTGTTTTGTTAAATAAGAAAGCAACCATATAAAATGTTGAATTTTTTTTTTTCAATCAATCAAGTGCTGTCTCCCCAGTGAAAGGGTTAGCATCCTGCTGATGATAGACTCTGGTGTACCGTTGTTCCCCCATGTTGTCTTTTCATTATGTACTTCTTAATTTTTTTTTAAACAGCCCTTAGCTTTACATTTTAAGGTGACATTTTAATAACATCATTAATATCACCACCATAATCATCACCATCATCATCATCATCATCAAACTTTAGCCTCTGAGGTGGTCATGAAGCATTCAGGTAATAGCTGTCTTTACATTTCCACACACACTTTAATAAATTGTTTCTGTTTTTTCCATTTATTTTTTCTTTAGTAAAGTGTTCCAGTTGTTTGCTTGTTGTTTAAGCTTTGGTTGAAATATTCATTTGTTGCCTGTGTATTTTGGTCCCCCCCTCCCCCATCAAGCTTTTTATTCACTTTTTGTGTTCAGCCAAACTCTGATAAATATGTGCATGCTTAAAATGATTTTCTTGGCCTACCCATCTTCCTCTTTTATCTTGTTTATTATGTCTTCCAGAACCTTCATAATTGACATAGCTTTTAATATTGCCCAATATATTTTATTTGTCTCCTAGTATACTTTATTCATCTCCTTTGGTTTTTTCTTCAGTGCTATTTGAATTCCTAACTTTCCCAGATCTTCTGCATTCATTAGCTTTTGTTTCCAGCCAGTATGATCTCTTAACCCACTTCTAGAATCTTTGTTTGATTTTCACTTTACTCATTGTCCAGGGGGACAATCTGAAACTCCCTTCCCTCCCCCAACAACAAACAAACAAACAAACAAAAAAATAACAACAAAAAATGACCTTGGCTCCAAGGCTGACCCAGCCTAAAATGGATACCAGGTCATGTCTTAAGAAGTAAAGGTGACAGGCATGATGTTGACCACATAACCAGCTGGGTGCCAATTAGTCTATAAAAATCAAAGTGTAGCATCATATATCCGATTCACACCAGCGAGAAAAGGGTCTGTTACTGTTTCTTTCTTTCTTCCTTACTTTTTTTTTTCAATAACTTAATAGGTAGGTAGGTAGTTGTACCCCACCAGGACATCACACAAGCGATAAACACCCAGTGACACAAAGTGCCAACATGGGGATGAGGATCACCCGTGGAGAGGTCCCAGAAACCCCTTTCAGCCGTTATGGAAATATCTATGCCCCAGCTAAATTCAGGGCCGCCAGCAGAAGCCGGGGTCAGAGCTTTAAATAACAATAAATTGCCTCTCTCATTGGGAGGACAATGAACTCGAGTAACAAAAAACTTTATACTGGCCCTGTTTATGCACTATAATAAAATAGCCTGTGAACAAATGCATTATTATTACTATATGTATTATAGTCGTCCCTATATGGGATGCAATTTTTCGTTTTTTGAAGCCTCACTCTGGCTTTTGCCGAGGGCCCTGAATATGGCCAGGCCATAAATATGGCCTAACAGCTGAAATAGAGTTTTGGGACCTCTCCGCGGGTAATCCTCATCCACATGGCAACACTTTGTGTCACCAGGTGTTTATCTCTTGTCTGATGTCCTCGTGGGGTACAGCAAGAGAGAGAGAGAGAGAGAGAGAGAGAGAGAGAGAGAGAGAGAGATAGAGAGAGAGAGAGAGAGAGAGAGAGAGAAGAAGACATGGTCTGATTGTGTAAATGTGCAATTAGCATGATCTGGTGACTAACAACCCAACTAACTAGGAATCAAGCAAAACATTAACTAGCTAAATTTCTAACTATAACACTCTAAACAAGATCAACTAGCTAGCTAATGAAATAAATTAACTTAAATCTAACTAGCTAGGTATCTATCTATCAAAGTAAACTAACAAATTAAACCAACTGTAACTAACTAAACTAACTAGCCAATAAACTAAACAATTAACTTGCTTACTAAGAAACTAATTAACTAGCTACTACATGACTAAACAACTAAGTATCTAGATTTATAAAATTATGGCCGCAGACCTAATAAAAAAAAACAGAAATTAAAACAAACAATGAAAAATATGTTTGTTAAAAGTACATAAAACAGAAAGTATAATAGTACCTTTAATTGGTTTGGCAATGATTGGCACTGAAGTTTGACTGGGTTCTGATAGACCTGCTTCATTTACAGCATAAACTCTGTACTCATACTCCTTCCCTTCTTGTACTTTGTCATCTTTAAACTTGCAGTCCTGGGAATATAAAAAAACAGTCTTATTATGGTCTCTGTTTTCTGATACAAAGTCAATCTAAGATTATCCATATTGACCTAAAGCTCAATTTTTATATTTGTTATATTACCATCATCATGTCTTTAAATAGTTATTGATGGTCAGTTTAAAATTGTTATGGTAACATATACATTGAAATAAAAGAATATGTGCACTGGGAATTTCAGCTACAAGGATTTATTATTTCGCTTCATATTATGTTCAATTATCTTCCTGTGTCAGTTCTGGGAGCCAGTTTTGGGGGGAAAAAGAACACACTCACTACCCCCCCCCCCCCCCCCCCCCCCAAGTGTGTCATATAAGAAGACTACTTAAGGGTGTTTCCTTTGAAGTCAGAGTGCATATGCCTGAGAGTTGAGAAACCAACAGTTTGGTGAGAAACCAACAGTTTGCATGCAATTAAGCCAGATCTGTTAAACAGATGTGCACCCAAATCTCAAGTCCAGAAGTGGATGAACAACCAGAATTTTCCACCACGGCTTAAAGCTGGTGAACAGTAAGAAGATGTAGTTAATTTATTTCTGGAGTAAAAAGGTGAAGTAAGAAAAGGACCCTGTTCCTGTAAGAGGTGCGTCAGGCATGTTGTACTAATCCTGTATTTGTATAGACCAACAGGCAATTGTTGGGTGATGTGGTCAATATGCTGCCACCAGACACTTTATGTTTCAAAGATATTTTCTAGTATCTGTTTTAAGCTGGGTTGACCGGGAAGCCAAGGTCAGTTACAAACAATCTGTCTCAGAGCCACAAATGTATAACAATGATAGTTTCCTGTTGGACCCAAGTTTTGTTCATGTTAATCAACTATCCTTCTAAACAATCCAGCACCAGAAGGTTTGTCAGGAGATCCTAAGGGGGAAAAAAAAAGTGATTACTATGAAAAATCAGGTGTGGTTTGTTTTTGAACAGGTCAATTACACAGTGAAGTGACTGAAGGAGAATCCATATTTTCTTAGAACGTTCTGACCAAATATAAGAAGTAAAAGAATGATGCAAGAGTTTGCATCTTCAGCAACTATAGAGGAGCTCAAATCCAATGTTACCAGTAGCAATCTGACTCTATGTCCATTTTCCTCTCCCTGTGTGCTCAGTGTTGGCCAGAATTTCTGGTAACTTCTGGCTGCACTATTCTTTTCAGACTGTGATGATCTATTTGCACCTCTGGACTGTTTACTTGTTCCTTTGTGTGTAGTTTTTTTTGTTCTGCTTCTCTGTTGCACAGCTCTTTTTCTTAGTTGCTTGATACTTATTTAGTTAATCATCATCATCATCTTCCACAAATGCTCTAATAATAAATATGTAGCATAACATACTTATATAATAGTACTTTCTTTCATTACAATAATTTAAATCAAAGCAATATGTGAAACAATACAAATTAAATATCGGTCATTTAAATAATTACGTGATATATAAATATAAAAAAACAAAAATAAATTTATACTCTTGAGAAATCAACTAACATTATATTTCCCAATTATAACCCTTAGGATTAAACAGCATATTTCTGAAAAATTACTATAACTACTATTACTAATAGTAAATGGATGTTCTTCATCAAACTGCATCATCTATCTTACCTTGACAGGTGACTTATTTAACTTTGTCCATCTGTTGCTCTTTGGTTCCTTCCTCTCAATGTCATATCCTGCAATAGGAGCTCCTCCATCTGTTGCTGGTTCCTCCCATTTAATTTCAATGAATGTGCGATCACGATCCAGCACTTCAGGCTTTCCTGGTGGGCCTGGCTCATCTGGAACACAGTAAATGATTTTTCTTTAGGGGAAAAAATGGCAATAATGATTGTATTCAGTGCCATATTTAGGCATTGTGCAACATGTACAGCTGCACAGCATGACAAAACTTTGGGGTGGTACAATTTTAAGGGTGGCAAAATATAACTTTCGGTTAAAAAATTTATAATTTTAATGCTTTTATTATTATGAAACATATTAAAACAGTGCTCTGGTATTAAAAAAGAGTTTATAGCATAACACTAACAAACATGTAGGAGACAAAATAAATTAATTTGGCAGGATATCAGGAGAATCTTTTGACTGAGGTGAAATGTCATAAAGCAAGTTTGGTCCAGACATGTGGCAAGACTTGATTCGATTTCGATTTGGTAGTCAAAGGTGAGTGGTGCAAAGAAGAAACTGGAATGACAACACCAAGAAACGGTCAGGAACTAAATTATTATATGCTCGTTCAACAAGCAGAAACAAAGAACGATGGCGGGTTTCCTGTGCTAGTCAAGGGTTATGTTATGTTATTTAAATTGAATGCAATAGTGATTGTGAAGTTTAGATGAGGGAAGAGGGAGGCATACAATAAATGAGTGCACAGGGGAGTCATACATCCTAAATACGACTCTGTAATCACAATTATATTGCCATATCTTATTTTTCATTCAGAGACTGTAGTTTAGGAGTTGTGAACAGGTTTCACAATCCTTACTAAACTCCTCTGGAACTTTACAACTCGCCAAATGTCAGTTGCACATTTCTGGATCTCTTTTATCACAGATAGTTGTTACAACAACTCAGTATACCTTTGGACTCAAACATCCCCATGTAGGTTCTGGATCCCTATTGGGAAGACAAACAACAGATCCACTGCCCCCCCCCCCCCCTTTTTTTTTCCCCACCTCTTTTAAAAGCATCTTGTAGAAGGCAACTAATTAGTTGATTTGTAGGCATAAGTCAAGTTCTGAAAAAGACAATCATCCAGAAGTGGTCAAACAATCAGTATTTGACACCAGAGTGTACAGCTGGTGACTGCTAAGAAGAAAAAGTAGGACTGAAACATTGGCTACATTAAGCTAGAACTTCTTGTAATAGGAGTTACAGTAATAACAGGACAATAGGGATAGGGTTTGATTTCAGCTGGAGGTTATTTGGGAGCAGACCGCTTTGCTTTGAATTTTAAAATGGTATGAATTACAAATGTGCAATGAACCTCAAGGGCTCGGAATGTGGAAGAAGAAGATGAGTGTCTTGCCACTAAGAGGACTATGGCAAACCACTAAATGTTAATTGCCTTGCAAAACCTTGACAAATTGCTAAAATCAGTAGGAGTTAGTCTGTAAAGTCCCGACAAGGAAATGCAATAACTGTAACTTCTTTGTCATATTCCTGGGTTCTTTCTCATATGCCTAATCTAGATCTAAATATTTTATTGTTAGTCTGAATGCTGTTGGATCTGTAAACAATATTTCATGATAGTAAAGTAAAGGACCTACAGAAACACCTTTAAGCATGGCGGTCACATGATGTTAGTCACATGCTGCCTACAAGCTGAAAGTTTGACACCCCTGCGACTCAAAAAATTTCATTTTGAATGCAATCCACCAGGAAAAGAAATGTGATGCCCTGTTTAATTATTATAAGAAAGTCATAGCCAGGATACCAATTACAAATGTCAAAATACTATCTTCTTTTCAGGTGCAAGTAGGGAATGAAGAAGTCAAAATGAAGCTAGCACTGTATTATACTGCATAACTTCTACAACTGAAAACAGTGAATATTTGAAGAAAGAAAAACAATCAATATAGGAGTGTATCATACTGCAAAACTTCTACAACTGAAAGCAGTCACATCTGGAGAAATAAAACAAATCAATATAGCACTGATTCATACTGCAAAACTTCTACAACTGAAAGCAGTCACATCTGGAGAAATAAAACAAATCAATATATTACTGTATCCTACTACAAAACATCTACAAATGAAAACAGTCAAATCTGAAGCAAGCAAAACAATCAATATATTTTTTAACATAACATAATAAATTTACCAAATGGGTTCTTGGCTGTGATAGGTTTGTCCAGCTCCAGTGGAGCACTTTCTCCATTAGGACTTTCAGCAATGACTCTGAACTTGTACTCATGACCTTCCAGCAGCTTAGGTACAACACATTTATTGCCCTGTACTGTGGCCACTTTCTCCCATTTTCCCTTGGACATGTCAAACTTCTCAACTCGATAGCCACTGAAATATACATGTAATTTATTGTAAGGACAAAATGATAACTCTGCAATATTATGTTAAAACCATTAACTCCTTCAGTTCCAGATATGTATTTCTTTAAGTGCCTTTTTTCCTAAGCTGCTGATGACTAAAGTAACAAGTGTTTAGATTTAAAAGTGTTTACATAATAACACAATTATAAATAGAAATGAGGTAACATTGAGATAAAATGGGTTAAAGATCCAGCTGCATAGGGTAGAAGGTACTCAGCAAAGCATATCATGCCAGACATCAACAGTAAACACAGGATAAGTTACTTCATACTCAAAGAGTTAAAACCACACCAGTTCATTATTTTAATTTACATCTAATAATAATGTACATCTGTAATAGAGGAAGACTAGAGGAAGACAATGAGAGAAGATGCTTGACAGTCTTGTTGCATGACATGGAGGTGTGTCGGCACACGAACTGATACATGCTGCAGGAGATCGCAGATTATGGAGAGGCATGATCGCTCACGCCAGTCGGCAAGGCACATGATGATGATTATGAATAAGGAAGATTAATACGCAGTGGAAAAAAATGTGAAAAATGATTTTTGTAATTGTTGTTCAGATGAGGAAATACATCACACTGTTGAGTTGAGTTGAGTCAAGAATTGACATCACAGCACTCGGGGTATTGCCATGCATGCCCCATCCTTATCTTCAGCAGCCAGCGCAGAATTTCAGTACTGATGGTACCGGTCACAATCTGGTTAAAAGTCTGTTTTGCCTTTTCTCTGAGTGTAGTGAGCCGGCCAGACCCTCTGGTTACACTCAGGTGCCTCATTCTCCCCAAGCCATAATACTCTTCTTTCTCTACTAATTCATTGCTTGTTCCCAATGGGCCTTGACCACATCTGCCTTGTCATGTATCAATTCACCACCCAGTGGTGCAGATCCAGCCAACCTGTCTGCCTGTTCATTACCCACCACGCCAGCATGGCCTGGAGAAAAGATCAAAAGTATGCTCAATTCCCGTGGCTTTTTTAGTGAAGCTTGCCCCTCTGCTTGAAGCATCCCTGTCTTCACCTTTTTCAGCATGCTTTCAGAGTCTCTTACAGTTTCGACATGTGTATGCGTCTTGTTCTCTAGCCACAGGAGAGCTGTAGTTACTGCCTCCACCTCCATTCTCATGCTAGATGTTGTGGTGTCTATGCTAGGCTGTCTTGGACTACAGATTTTCCATTGGCTTTTGCTACGAACCCCCAGGCACTTCTTTTTCCTCTCAACACTGAACCGTCTGTATAGATAATCAGATCACCAGGGTGTGAATTGCTGTGAATCAACTGTTGGACTTCAGCCTCCGTAGCACCCGCTGGCCACTCTCTGCACACCCAGCCCAATGTTATCATAACCCTTTACAGGTCAGACTTTCCCGCTGATACTCTGACCCACTCCTTTCCTCGCCTAATGTTCTCCAGCATGCATACTTGTCTTATTGTGTCTTCTGCTTGAGCCATCCACGATGTTCCCCTTTTCAGCCTCTGACCCTTGCCTGCAGCCAAAGCTTCATACAGAGGGTGTTCCCTGTCTGCAGCTACTCTGAGGTAATTAGCCTGCAGCACCATTAGCCTATCTGCAGTAGTCGGCAATGCAAGGATGTATCGCATGCACACAATCGGGGTGTCTGAAGTACAACCCAGGATCAGCTGCATAGCTTCATTCTGTATGCGCTCCAGTTTCTCTAGCTGACTCTTCGAGACAGTTAGTAACCCCAATCCATAATCAGTCACTGAGATGATTAAGTGCTGGTAAAGTGTGAACATCATTCTCTGCTCCATGTCCATCCTATACATCACACCTTAGGTAAATCTACAGATCCTCAGCCAAGATAGATGTCCTTGAAAAACTGCTGGAGTAACAGAAAGAGATGCAATTACAAATGAAGAAATTAGAAGAAAAGGATTGAAACCAGCTATACTGTTTATTAAAAAAAAAGCAACTAAACAGATGGTCTGGCTATCTAGCAAGAATTCCTTTTTACCAATTGCTGCAGAGAGCCATGCTGAAGAAATATAATGAATTCATAGCAAGAGAAATATCACGGAAATAAGGAATAACAGTATCAATAGCGGCCTTAAAATGAAGACCAACTTACACATCACCTTAGACAGAGCATACAGTTGATCCTGAAAAAAAATGTTAGTTGCATATTTTTTTACATGATGCAGAATCAACCCCAGCATTTTTTTTGGCTGTTGTGGTTTTTTTAGGCAAATTTTACGTTCAGTAGTTTGACAGTGCTCTTTGATTGGTCAGCTCTTGGTACCATTGTTAAGACCAACGAACGACAAGCCATCAACAGCTGGGATCAAACCCGGCACCCTGGCATTATGAAGTGCATTCACAACACCAAAGCCACAGACTGCAACAGTTGATCCTTACATCTCCTGAACAAAAACTTAGATGAGGCAACTGGAGAAAGAGAAGAAGTAACAGATTTTAAAAAAATAAGCCGACTGCCCTCTTATGGTAAAAATATCCTTTAACTTTGATCCTGAAATAATCTTAAAACAAAGATGATAATGATAAGTGGATCAATTAAAAAAAAAAAGTGAATTGCAGCTTGTTTATGCAGACGTACGTGATATCACTGCCACCATCATCTGCAGGTGGACTCCAGGTCACTGTTGCACTGTCCTTGGTAATGTCTTTCGCTTCCAGTGGTCCGCCAGGTCTGTTTGGTGGGCCTAATCCACAAAGAAACATAAATGCACATGTATGACACCTCACTTGAAAATGGACAGCACTATCAACTATGTGACCTAACAGTGTTTAATAAAGTGAACAAGTTTTTAAACATCTAAACAGCTAAGAAACAAATCAAAACTAAAAGTGACTAAACCGTGCATTGCATTATTATTATTAGTCATTATGACTATTTACAATTATTACTCTGCATTATTATATGATGTAGAAACATGAACACTACGACAAAGGCAAAAAGAAATAAATGCATAAATGGTGTAAAGGTATTCTGCAAAAGCTTTTGAAATTTAGATACAGTAACACAAACTCACCTATAAAGGACATTTGGTTAACAAGAATAATTTTTGGTCCCCACAAACAAGTAAACATTTTTTTAATAAAGACTTTATTTTTTGATTTGATTACTTGAAATATGTGTTAAATCGGTTTTACTGTATACACTTCAAGTAACAGAATCTATTGGCAGGAGAAGATTAATAATGAAATATTTGCCCGGCTCTCTAGCGTAGTTGGCTAAGCCTGACTTGGCGGTGACCGGATGACGAACTCCTTGTGGTCCGGGTTCACTCCCGGGGGTAGGCAGAAAAGCCACATTTCTCCCAGATTTATGGTACCTATCATGGAATCAAGGCCAAAGGGTTGCGATATCCATAGTACCGATCCAAAGGGTTAAGAACTCATGGTTTCTGGTTTAAAAAAAAAAAAAAAATTAAATATTAAATGACTAAAAATTAGAATGCAGAATTTCTTAAAGTTAGAATGCAGAATTTCTTTAGGATGCACTGCTAAACTGGATGACTGAGAATGCACAGGAATGCATAATTTACGACAAGGTCAGCTGAGATAACATAACATTTTAAAGTCTAGACTTAATAACTAGAACACTAACCACCAAGATCTGAGTTGAGATATGAAGCCCAATACCGCATGGCAAGGCATGTGATGTCGATTATGTGCTTGAATAAAGAAAGTCCAGCACTCCTTACCAGCACAGGACTGCAGGTCGCATCAAGCTGGGTTAATCATTATGAATGTCTCAGTTATAACTTCTTTAGGTGTTGAACTTCTATCATGTAAACCTTACTGAATTAGTTGGTTGGGTTGTCATCACTGCACACGGGAAATGTCCATATGTGCTCAAACCCTTCCCTCAGTATGAACCCAAGTGTCCGGTGACTTATAGTATCAGTTCTATGTTGATTTTAAAGTCCTCTGGTGTGCGTGGTATGCATCTGTTTTATTTTTCTTTGCCGATCTTACCTCCCAAGTCTATCATTCTAGCAAGTGATGTGGAATCACTGCCCCCAGTGTCCTCCACTCTTCCCATTTAGCAGACGACATTAATAATATCAGCAAGCTTACTGAATGTTTTCTGTTATAACCATATCATTAAGTATCTAAGACTTGCCCTATAGGTATGACACCCAGACTGAGATTTTCTAAACTCAGACTCAGGCTGTAATACTTTCATTCAGCAGCCTGGAGGGGGAAAAACAAAACAAAAAAAAGACAGAAAAAAAAGCCAACGATGGTCTCAAATTTAACAGATCAACAACTAGAGAGTTGAGCCAGGTCAAATGCACTTTATTTCACACATGAAAAAGGAGATGGAACAGATGGTGATACAGGAATAGTGAAAGAAGAAGGTTATCTAGTGACGTCTACCTGTTAAATTTAAATCTTGGATATTGGTAAAATCTTATATAAATAAGTATATCATACCTAGTACAACCACACTGATAACAGCAGAGTCTGAACCGTGATTGTTTGAAATAGTCAACAGATACTCTCCAGTGTCCTTGCGGGCACCTTCAGTACATTCCACTGTTGTTTCCTTTGGTTTGTTTATAATTTTGATGAAATCAGTGGCCACCAGAGGGGCTTCCTCTTGTTTCTGTTATAAATCATTTGAAGCAAGATGTTAATTTGAATACAACATGTGCAGACGTACCCTGTTAATGCACCTTACTTAATTCTTTTCGTTATAACCATATTCCTTACATACTCAACTGTAGACCCTGTGTCATCTTGTCGATTATAGGAAAAAAACTATATATTAGACTGTAGACCTTGGGTTACCATTTATTTCATAACCATATTCCATTGATAATCGATTTAAGTGACGGACTGCAGACCTTTTCTTTTTTTAAGCATTTTACTTCTATTATGTAAACCTTACTTAATGATTTCTATTGTAATATATCCACCCCCCTCCCTCCCCCCCCCCCCCCCCCCCACCCCACATCCTTGCAAACCTTTCTTATTTTTCTCAAATTAATGGTGCCTTGGGTTCTTAACCAGATTAACAGGGTATGTCTGTTTTAATAGATTTGCAAATAGTTTAGAAATAGTTTTCAACAACAGTAGCAAAATTATGTGTAATATCTTGTCCGACAAATGTTTTAAATGAATTAAAATAGGCTGATTAATTAATTAATCTGAACACAGGAAAACAGCAATAAAAACAGAACACAGAGACATATATACATCAGTAAAGTGAAGGACCCTTTCCATGCCTTCTGGTGTAATAGGCATACAGGGCTAATTTACAATCAACTTTTGGTGGGGGATGTAGTCAGCATCACGCCAGCTGCTTTTACTTCCCAGGACTCCACCTGGTACCCATTCAAGGCTAGGTTAACCTGGGAGCTAAGGTCATTTTTTTTTCTTCTTCTTCTTTCGTCCAGTTGGAATAGATTATCTATATCTGCAATGTTGTCTCTAGTATGAACTTCGCTGTCTTTTGTAATTCACTCAGTGGCAACCTGTAAAGTTTGGCTAGCACCGATGTTTGTTTCTCGTAGTCAAAAGTCTTGCCTTGATATGTTGTATTTAGGACAGTCTTGGAGGACGTTATCTGTTGTCTCAGGTTCCAGTCCATATGTGCACATGGCTGATTCGCCAATTTTAAATTTTGTGTACATGTGGCTATGAAGATGATTGTGTCCTGTTCTAAGGCATAAAATAATAACTTGCTCTGGTCTGTTTATAATATAGTAATCATCATCTTGTGCCGGTTTTAGTGGCTTTCTCATAGATTTGATAAATATTTATCTAAATTTTTATATATTTATTTTAAAAATTTTGATATATATTTATTTTGAGAAAATTTGTTAATTTAAAAAAAAATCACATTCTAGAAAGTTATTTTATTCTTTAAAAAAAAAAAACTGATAAAAAAAAAAAGGAAAATTAATAGACATGGAAAATTTTCTGACAAAAATCAAGTACTTATGCCCATATTAACAGATATGTAAGTATACTGTCACTTAACCATGACAATTAACACAAACATATAATATATAACTTTCCAACATGTAGTAAAACTATAACACACATATCTATTTGATGCTGGAAAACAACAAAAACAGGATCATAGCTAAGCTGCTACAATGACACAGCACACAGGGAGCTCAAGAAAATGCACACAGTTGGACATGCTTAACATTTCTTGAACTCAGCCACAACAAAGAATCACACAGGCATTGGACACAAATGAATGCCATTTTAGGATCAAACACACTGTATGAAGTACTCAACATGACATCACATTTATTTATAGTTCAAGCCTCTTCTTGGAAAGCTGTAAATATATTCATGGCAGGGTAATACAATGTCAACATTACAATTATCTAAAATGCATGCTTATAAAATCTATACAAATGAAACTGCACAACAACAACAACAACAAAAAGTTCAGGTTCTTTCATAATATCCTAACCCAGATGACGTCACAGGACAGTCCAACATTTTAGAGGGTGGTAAGACTGGGTGTACGGCTTTATGATTCTTTTAACGACCCCAAGAAATGGCCCTGACACCAACCCATCTAAATCCCACAAGAGGGTGCAGCCTATGTCCTAAGACTGCATGCAGCCTAGGTCCCAAAACTGCATGCAACCTATCTACCATTGCCTGAAATATTGGACTGTCCCGTGACCTGTTGATTTCCCCTGTTTGGGGTAGGATATTATGAAAGCACCAAAGTTAGTTGCATCCTTTAAAAACTATATTTCTGTATATCCCATTATACCAGTGGTTCTCAACCTTCCTAACACTGCAACCCTTTATTATAGTTCCTCAAGTTGTGGTGACCCTTTATTACAATTCCTCATGTTGTGGTGACCCAATACAATTATTTTTTGTCGCAACTTCATAACTTTAATGAATATTTGTTTTGTGATGGTCTCTAGCGACCCATGTGAAAGGGTTGTCGACCCCAAAAAAAGGTCACGACCTATAGGTTGAGAACCGCTGCATTGTACCATGAAACAAGTGAGAAACAACTGAGGCAGTCCTTCTTGAGATAGATAAAAGCAATAGACTGATTAGATAAGTCAGATACAGACAATGTGTTTTGGACATGTTGTGAGAAGGAACGAACTCAATACTTTGGTTTAAAATGTCAAGACTGGTGGGGTAAAAACAAGAAGAAGGTAAAGTGGTAAGAGAGGCAGATACATGTAAGGCCTTAAACACATGAATGTGGCTGAGACAAGAGCAGTGACCTTATCCTTGAATCAAGTGAATGTGTGAAATGATGAAAAATAACAGGAAATACTTATTGGCATGGCATATGATGATGATCCTATTATAGAATGAACAGGCTATTAATGCTAAAATGTGACTTTTACACGACATCACATTAATACATTATAATGCTCAACAATGACAATAGTCATTGCTGCCCATTAAGCAATGGATCACAAACATGTTCCTCCCCACAACGCCTAATGGGAGAAGTGGAAATTGATGATGATGATAAATGCTCAACTAAAGCAGCCATAAGGATCACTCGGGCACAAGTCCCAGAAACCCCGTTCAACCCATAAATGTTATATTAGGTCCCCTGACAACAGCCGGAGTCGGGCTTAAACAATTTGCATACTGTGTAGATTAAAAACCAGACCACTGTTCTTATAGGTGAGCACATTAACCACGGTAGCATTACAAACCCTGTATTCACATACACTATCTTCTTCTTTATTTTCTCCTCTAGCCCTATTCTGCTTTCCAGCATCAAGTTTTGAAGAGGCATCAGATGCCAGCTTTGGTATGTGCTACAGAGATGCCTATTTACAGCCTTGAATATTCCCTTTATCAACCACCTGTATGGTCGACCTTCAGTTCTGCTTCCATTGTGTCCAAGTAACAGGGCTCTCCATGGGGCACTATCTGGTGATAGTCTTGATACATAGTAGGGCTCTCCTTGGGGCACTATCTGGTGATAGTCTTGACTCATCATAGGGCTCTCCTTGGGGCACTATCTGGTGATAGTCTTGACTCATCATAGGGCTCTCCTTAGGGCACTATCTGGTGATAGTCTTGATACATAGTAGGGCTCTCCTTGGGGCACTATCTGGTGATAGTCTTGACTCATCATAGGGCTCTCCTTGGGGCACTATCTGGTGATAGTCTTGACTCATCATGGGGCTTTCCTTGGGGCACTATCTGGTGATAGTCTTGACACATCATAGGGCTCTCCTTGGGGTACTATCTGGTAATAGTCTCGACACATCATAGGGCTCTCCTTGGGGTACTATCTGGTGATAGTCTCGACACATCATAGGGCTCTCCTTGGGGTACTATCTGGTGATAGTCTCGACACATCATAGGGCTCTCCTTGGGGCACTATCTGGTGATAGTCTCGACACATCATAGGGCTCTCCTTGGGGCACTATCTGGTGATAGTCTTGACACATCATAGGGCTCTCCTTAGGGTACTATCTGGTGATAGTCTCGACACATCATAGGGCTCTCCTTGGGGTACTATCTGGTGATAGTCTCGACACATCATAGGGCTCTCCTTGGGGCACTATCTGGTAATAGTCTCGACACATCATAGGGCTCTCCTTGGGGCACTATCTGGTAATAGTCTCGACACATCATAGGGCTCTGCTTGGGGCACTATCTGGTAATAGTCTCGACACATCATAGGGCTCTCCTTGGGGTACTATCTGGTGATAGACTTGACTGATCATAGGGCTCTCCTTGGGGTACTATCTGGTGATAGACTTGACTGATCATAGGGCTCTCCTTGGGGTACTATCTGGTGATAGACTTGACTGATCATAGGGCTCTCCTTGGGGCACTATCTGGTAATAGTCTTGACCCATCATACATTATCATTAAGAAAAAAGTTAAAATAATGAGATCTCCAACTAAAAAAAACCAAAAACTATGCTGTTTCTTTTAACCACTAAAGACTAAGGGTCATATTACAGTTGCCTTGAAATGTGCAGGTTAGGATGTTTAATTCTGCCCCCAACAAAAACAAAACTGTCATCGCCCTATGAAGGATTCAAACCTGGGTCACCTGCATGAACGCCCAGCCTAATAACCTCCAGCCAGCTGCTCCTTCTCAGAAACACACACACACACACACACACACACACACACACACACACACACACACACAAAACAGAAAAATAACTAAGCAAGAGAGTAATGAAATGGATAAGATAAAACATGAATTCTATTCATGCAGATTTTACTTATAAATAGAAAACAAACCTAACAGCACTACATGTAAGCACATGTAGGTAGCACAGAAACAACACATTAGACACACATGTGCTACCTATGTGCACTGTGCATGCCACAACAGTTACATAGGCATACACAATGCAATCAGTAACGGATTGTACAAAACACTATGGCCACTTACAAGTACAAACAACAAACAACAGAAGCTTGCTGCTATTTTATCCCTTCAGTTAAAGCAACTTTTTAGTACAAATGATAAGATTTGATTTGGACTGATATAATTCACTAGAAGGGACTGATTTCCACATTAATCATTGACATTGTTCTGCTTGTTTTGTTTTTTTTAGATGATAGTATTTTACTGTGCTATATGGAGACATAGATATAGTAGCTCATTGAAAATAATCATACTGTGAGGAACAGTGCTTTGGGACATCTGTCGAATGATTAGTTTGTCCTCTTTTGGCTGCTACACCAACCTGAGATTTAAAACAAAAATCAATCTGTATGGCAGATCAACAGGGGAGATCCCAGACACCCCATTCAACCTCCAAAAATATTTTAATTAGGAGCACCAATATTGACTTTAGACCTGTGGAGCCTGCAGTCCTGTGCAGACATTGACAATCTTTGGGGACAGCAAGTAGTGAACTATTAATTGTAGTGAATTATTCATTGCTTAGGGCTGTAACATTTAAAGTATGCTGTTAATATCAGGGCTTGATCTCTACACTGGCAGCTACAGTTGAAACATTAAACACATGATAACAGGAAGTTGCAACTAATGCCTCACTTGTCCAGCTTCCACATCCTAGTGAAGGAGCAGTGAAATGTGTGAAATTAGCTTCACATCAATACAGTTGGCATAAATAGTGAATCAATGTAATTACTTTAATTAATCACATAGTACATATGACACAGAACACACCACAACAAAAAGGCCAACCGTGTTTGAGGACATACACATGACACATAGTAAACACACAGGATATAACTGTGTCAATAATTTATACTGAATATGACTGTGTATGAATATGTTTGCAAGTGTTTACCAGGGATTCCCAAAATTTAGAGCATGAAACACTGTGGAAAAGGGGGGGGGGGGGGGTGGAGTATGTGCGTGTGCTGGGGAAGGGGTGGGGAGAGAAGGAAACAGATACAGTTGCTTGCATGGGTGATAAGACTAATTAACAGTTCTAGCATCTACCTGCTATACAATGGCAGCTCCCTTCTCTTTATGTTTTTCAGCTATCTGCATTACTCAACTGCCTTCAACTTGTTCCACCAGATTAATTTTATAATCCTGTTATGTCTTTTAATGTGGCTAAAATATTTCACTTGTCTCCTGTTTTTTTCTCTCAACAGCTCTACTTTCCTTCCCATTCTCTCCAAAATCTTAAAAGTTAATTTACAAAGTGACAGATTTAGAATCACTGTTAATCACAGCTGTAAACCTGCACAGGTAATTTAGCTATATCACTGAAAAACACACAAAAATCCTCAAACAGTGATGGATCTCAGCAACCATCTGAGCAAATACATAGCCCTCTTTTACCGGGAAATGTCCTGAAAAGTAAAGACCAACATAGTGATACGAACCACAGTGGCCATCAACCACCAACTAATCTACAAGATACAGGAGCGAGTGGCTATGTCGGGTATGCCTATGCCTCACAGGCGGACAGTTTCTTTCCTTCCTTACTTTTTGGGCAAAAGGTTTCTCTGGGCTAGGGTAGTGTTGCGTGCTAAATTCACTGGGCTGGCCAGAGGCGTGATCGAGTTAAGAAATGACTCTTCCCGTGTCGATGGTGTGGTTGGCTGTGCCCTGTTCTCAGTGTTAGTTGTATGTTAGGACTATGAGAACTGTATTAACCTAGTACTTCCACCACACTTCACCACAGACACTTCACTACAGTGTGGAGGCATAATCAGTCACCCTTTAGACACCTGGTCAGGAAGTGATACCTTTGAACAATATTACAAGCGTGTATAGATTGGCCTCAGTATCGCTTCCCAACAGGTAGGACTAGTCAACTACTAATGAGCCCACTCAGGGATTGAGATAATATAGTATTCAGTGATAATGATCATGTATGTGTGTGTTTTGTGTGTGTGTTTTTTTTTAATGTAAATATTTATACTGTATTTTGACAAAGATAAATACAATATGTTGGTTTAGTATAAAAAGACAAGTAAAAAGTTCCAAAAAGTAAGTAAAGGTTCCCTTTACACACCAGTGGTGCACTGGGAATATGTCTCTAGACTCAAACTTTTATAGACCAATCACTGAGTGATGTAGTCAATATAATGCTGGATTCAAAGACTATTATAAGATATTAATTACAAAATTTAATATAGAAGACAAATATACCTTCAAATATTGTAAAGTGTTATAGTGACAAGATAATAATAATATGACATGTAAAGTGTTTCTTGTTTTCCTTAATAAAGTTAGCTGCATGTCCTTTTCAAAACACAACAAACCAATCCCAACAGTGATTGGCTGTTGTGTGGTTTTATTTGACAATTTTTACATTCAGTAATTTGCCAAAGCTTTCTGAACAGTATGATGCTCACTGTACTGCTGAAATAAATGCAAAGTGATATGATGCCAAATTACTTGTAATTGACCTTGAACTCCACTATGCTGGAATTATGAAACTGCATTTGCCTACCCTAAGCCACCAATGCTGACGTAGTCCAGGTGATCATCTAATCACAGATCCAACTTCATAGTAAACAGGTCATCACACATAATTGCTCTGTTACTTTGCCAACAAAAACCCCAAAGAATGTCCATCACCATCTCTTATGACAAACTTGACACAGGCTGTAGTCTCAACAAATCCAATGCCATACACATGCACTAAATGCATTCGGCAGCCATCAGAAGTGCCAGTACAAACAGTCCAACACTAGAAATGCAGTTTATCGTTTACAGACGCAGCAGTTACAACAAGTCAGTAGTTGCACACGCAAATAATTGCATAAAGCACCAACAGTTCTCTGGGAACCAGCCACTGCCCATTTTCTGAATCTGCAGTTCACAACACAAACTGCCTTAGGCACAAACAACAAGCATTCCAAATGAGATCTGCAGCTCACACTGTTGTACCATGCACTCAACTCAGTAGTTGGGTGATGGAACTATATCCTTTCCACTTACACATGAAGTAAAAATAAATGGCTGCCTATCTGCCATATTGACAGGAAGAGCTGACATAGTATACAATTTTCAACAATCAAAGCAATGTTTCCTTCGTGTAAATTTGAATAAAGACGGCACAGATTGCCCAGTTTATTGCCTGGTATATTTTGCCTGATCTTGTGATGAGTACTACCAGTGAAATATGCCAGGCAATAAATCATTTAATCTGTTGTATCTTCTTTGTTCAAATATTCAGTAATGTAATTTACTTGTTAGTTTGAAAGCGCTGTAAAGTTTTCACATATTAGACATGGACAGTAAACAAACGTTTTGAGTTAAACAAACGTTTTAAGTACATCTGACAATAAATCATCATTAACATAGACTCAGCAGGGATTCAAACAAAATCAACCTGGAGCAACACATCACTACAAGCTAAAAAAAAAAAAAGGAGGTATAGCCGTTTTTAAACAGATATAACAAGCTAGGCTGACAACAGCTTAAAAATACAGAATTTATTGCTTGAAAATCTAGAATGGAGAAAGATCTGAAATGGACAGCAGTTGCTATAGCAAATCACTGAATTGTCATTAGGTGGAATACAAGAGAACTGCCAAGTGAATGAAATAAAAAATTTTATAGTAAAATAGCTAGAGGTGAAATGAAACAGGAGAAGAGGACAAAGATAAAGAAAAAAAGGAAGGCAGAAGAAGTAGAAGAAGAATGGGGAAAAAAGGAGCAGAAATAATTAAAGAGGAAACAAAGGAATCTATGTCTACTGGGATATCACTCTGAAATGGTGTACTACAAACTTACCCCTTTTGGACCCTATATGGATGAATGTGGATGGATTAGTTATTGCTTAACAAAATCAGCATTATAAAATAATTTAAGAATAAAACGTATACAGACAAATCTAGACTTGAACACTAAGGCTATGATTCTCTATCTCCCTTTAGTACAGTATAACATGTTGTTTGGAAAGATGAGAAGGTATCAACTAAGTATTAAACAATCAAGCCCAAGACAAAGAGCTTGCTTTACTGGAAAGATTCAGAAAAAAAAAGAGACACAGGGCGAAAACAAAAGAAGATTATTGACAGCCTTTTGCCATGTCATGGAACAGTTTCCATACAAAAAGTGACACATAATGTTGGTGGTTGCAAGGTAAAGGGTTAGATGAATGCATATAGCAGTCATCAAGACATTTGATAATGATGACGTGTCTATGCAAATTGCATTATTTATCTTCTAACGAACATCTACTGCTGTTGACAAATGACAATACTGAAATGTAATGTGAAAACCAAACACCACACATACTACAAATAATAGTTTGATCCAGTGTGACACTTGCTACTTTATAACAAAACACAAATCTCACAAGCCACAAACATATCTGCAATATCAAACACGGAAGCAACACCACAAACATTTCTTTATAGTACAAAATTATAAAATTATGAAATGAAATTACTTAACTCAAAAAAAAAGGTCTGAATTAGAATTGCATGAAACACAAGGGAAAATAACTAAGAAATTAACAAAATACAATCTGTCACTTTTTTTCGGGTTACATGCTGCACTTATGTATGCACACTTTGAAAATAAAAAAATCATACAGTATGGATAATAAATTTTTCACCTGGAAAACATATAGTTTAAAAAATTGTATATGCACCTATATTTTTAGAAAACATCCTGAATATAATCTTGTATTTGACAGAGTACCTGTGATATATAACTAATTATTAATACTCCAGTGGAAAAACTTTCTGACAAATATACATCATTGTAATATAGTTAAAAATTTTAAATTTACACAGTTGTAAATAACATCAATAATTCCACAGATAATTCTTAAAACCATACCAAATTCTTCACCACCCAGGTCACATCAGGTTTAGGTTCTCCGACAAATGCGATCGGACCAATTGTGAATTTCTGTCCAACTTTTATTCTGATATTTTGTGGCACAGTTCTCTGATCAATCCTAGGCTTGACTGTAATGAATAAATACATTATTAAAACATTATATGCTAGTTTAACTCTTTAATTCCTAAAAAACAAAACTTTAATATGTTCCTAACTAGAAGCCCAATACACGCAAGATGTGCCGATTTTAAGTCTTTTTGACTACCCCTTGGGCCTCTGATGCTAAACTCCATGGAACTCAAAGAGTTAACGTAGAGGGTTAGCTTTACTAGAGTATGATCAAAAAAACTAAAGATGTTAAGGGGGCAAGCTTTCATTAGCAAACATTTATTTTTAAAAAAAAACTACTTTTAGAGTTGTGTTTGAAGAGGTACTGAGGCTGTGGATTAATGGTTAGCCCTGAATGGATTCCAGGGCCCAAATTTTAGGGAAACAAATAGACACACCTCTCCTTAACAATGCTGAATTTGAATGAAGAATCAACATCACAGCATTTGAGACATTCCCATAAGCACTCCAACCTCATCTTCAGCAGCAGGTATAGAATTCCAATTCCTATATCACCAGTAACAGTCTGATTGTATATCCATCTTGCTATCAAGCTGCTTAGCCTAAATGAATGTATAGCTCTTTGGTTTAGAAGTTTGTGAAATGGTTTCACAATGCAAATATCAGCATTTACCAAGGTTACATTTTAGTGCTGCATGGTTTATAAAAAGATGTTTCTCATGTCTTTCAGACAGTGGTATTAGTATCAAGCATTGTTCTCATGTCTTTCAAACAGTGGTATTAGTAGTATCAGGCATTGTTCTCATGGCATTCAGACTGTGGTGTTAGTATCAGGCATTGTTCTCATGGCTTTCAAACAGTGGTATTAGTATCAGGCATTGTTCTCACGCCTTACAGACAGTGGTATTAGTATCAAGCATTGTTCTCATGGCTTTCAGACAGTGGTATTATTATCAGGCATTGTTCTCATGACTTTCAGACAGTGGTATTAGTATCAGGCATTGTTCTCATGGCTTTCAGACAGTGGTATTAGTATCAGGCATTGTTCTCATGGCTTTCAGACAGTGGTACTAGTATCAGGCATTGTTCTCATGACTTTCAGACAGTGGTATTAGTATCAGGCATTGTTCTCATGGCTTTCAGACAGTGGTATTAGTATCAAGCATTGTTCTCATGGCTTTCAGACAGGGGTATTAGTATAAAGCATAGTTCTCATGGCTTTAAGACAGTGGTATTAGTATCAAGCATTGTTCTCATGGCTTTCAGACAGTGGTATTAGTATCAAGCATTGTTCTCATGGCTTTCAGACAGGGGTATTAGTATCAAGCATTGTTCTCATGGCTTTCAGACAGTGGTATTAGTATCAAGCATTGTTCTCATGACTTTCAGACAGTGGTATTAGTATCAGGCATTGTTCTTATGGCATTTAGACAGTGGTATTAGTATCATGTATTGTTCTCATGGCTTTGAGACAGTGGTATTAGTATCAGGCATTGCTCTCATGGCTTTGAGACAGTGGTATTAGTATCAGGCATTGTTCTCATGGCTTTCAGACAGTGGTATCAGTACCAGGTATTGTTCTTATGGCTTTCAGACAGTGATATTAGTATCATGTATTGTTCTCATGGCTTTCAGACAGTGGTAATAATATCATGTATTGTTCTCATGGCTTTCTGACAGTGGTATTATATTGCACAGTGAAAGAGATTGGGGCCTCACCACGTGATATTCCCATATTAAGCACTGAATACCCAGCAGCAAAACTACTGTGTGGCACAATTTGTTTTTTAATAGATTTAACAAAGTGTCTCAAAGGGAGATGATGACTACCTAACCCACCGAGTGCTAACTGGTCTATAAAATATAGGTCTAGCTCTATATGCCCAAAAAGCCTAGAGGCGTGGAAAGGATCCTTTACTTTTACTTAATGCAGTTACTTTTTTTATGGCTGAATTCTTGTAAAGTTGATAATTTACTCATCATATTCCTTGTGTGGGTTCCAAGGAGGAGGAGGAGGTAAGGGGGGATAAATTCACTGCTCTTTAACAAGCATGTTGTAAAATGTGACTAATACAGGTTTTGCTGAATTGTGATATGTTGGGTACAAAGATGCAGATGTTACAGCACAGCTGTGAACCACAACACAGTGTGCCAACTGCTTTTTTAATGGTGAACACAGAGGAGACAATTTATGTTGTGTTTTTACAACGTTTATGCTTCCACAGCTCTGTCACACTCATCCTACTTATTCTTTCTACTTAAAGGCATTGCAAATGCTGTCATTTATTCATCTATAATTAATTCACACATTAATTAATTAAAGCAATCATTCACTTAATTCCTTTCCTCAAATATACTTTAGTGTAGTTATATCTTTGGATATGGACTTTTGTTTTTGTTTTGACATAATTACATATATCTTCATTTACTCACAGACAAGATTAGACTATTACAGATAAGCATACAAAGAAACTGAAAGACTGGCGGTTGAAAGAAGTGGACTTGCTATTGAACACTATTGGATTAGATGCAATGAAACACATGTTTTCATTACAGAACACTGCTTCACAAAGTGAGAGAAACAGCACCATTAAAAAGGATGCAGATAACTGTTTTTATGAACTGTACAGAAATGAACAGGCTTATCAAACGTCACTTAATTGAACTGGCCACAGAATAAAAAAAAGGTAAGTAAAGGTCTCTTTTCCACGCCTTTAGGTTTACTAGTAATAAAGGGCTATACCTATATTTTTATAGACCAATCGTTCGGAACAGTGGGTGATGTGGTCTGCATCACGTCAGCCGCCTTTACTTCCCAGTACTGCACCTGGTACCCACTCAAAGCTGGGTCAACTTGGGAGGCCACAGTATAATTAGAAATTTAGTATGTGCCATATTCAAACTTAACAGTTTTTTCTTTCTTCCATATTCATCTGAAAATGTAATTGCTTTGTGCCTATTTACAGTATGGCTGTGATATTTGTAAATTGTGACTGATATGTCTGACTTCTTCAGGCATTTGTTGCCCAGATTAGCCTTCGTGGAAACCCTACAGTTAGTTCATAATACTGAACACTGTCAAAATTTACCTCTATCTAGGTCAAACTGTTGTGGAAGATGTCCTCTGAGAAAATGGTGGAATAAAAGACAGGGTAACCATTAAAAAACACAAATGCCCAAGGAAAGTGATGAATATAAAATGAAATGAATTCAAGAGAAGTGAAGAAATAAGAGAAATATCTGGGCAAATACTAGCATGAACAGAAGCCAAAGAAGATGGATCTAAACTTGATACATTCTGAGAAGAGGCAAACTGATATGAAAATGCAAAACTGAGGAAAAGAGAGTCCAAGAGAAACCCTTAAATGCATGTTGATGAGAGAAGTCAAAGGTGCTTCCATCCATGATACTGAAGTGATTGTGCAAGTTAGGACAGAATGGACAAATAGACTGCAAGCCCTTTGTGACATAAATTGGCACAATAGGACAGTGAATGAATGAATACCATTCAAAATCTATCATCAGTTGGACATGTTCAAGTGGAAGCCCAATAAGCAAACTCCTCCCAAGACTAAATTTCAAAAACAGAAAAGCTACCGGCACACACAAAAATTGTGTTTCAGGTACATGCACCCATTTGGACCCTCACCAGTCCTCGCAGATTTTGTGCACTGTGCTGAGCTTATCCTTATGTGATCTACAAGAGAAAACTGGAGCACTTTTAGAAATATCCATAAATGTTATTCCTTACTACCACAACCAAAAACCAAAACATGTCACATAAGATACAAGATTGAGCAAGAGACATGTTTATTGTAAAGTTTTGGTACTTCAAGGCAAAAAAATTTTTTTTTCGTTTTCTGGAATTTGCAAAAAACATCTCTTGGGATAGAAAGAGCTACAATAATAAATGAGACAGAACAGATTAACATAACAAAAGAAAGGGATAAAACAGAATGAAGAAATCTGTACCAGGTAAAAAGTAACTAATGAATGTACAGTAATGTCCTTGGTCCTGGGGAAGCTAATTAACAAACAAGGACACAGCTACACTCACCTCTCCTAGATTTCAAAAGAACAGGTTGAGAGCATTCACTTGGTTCTGACAGACCAGCCTTATTCTTTGCCAGTACACGGAACTCGTATTCCTTTCCTTCTTTCAAATCTGTGACAATGGCCACATTTTCTGGACCAGTTTCAACACCCTGGAAATACATGGCCATTTACCTTTTACACATAATACATGCATTCATATGATGATGATGATGATGACATGCATTTACACTGACATAGCAAACACACATGGCAACATTGACATGGCAAACACACATAACAATTCTGAGAAATTAGATTATGTTTCATTGGTACCCTTCCATCTTTCATGGAGATGCTGACAGTAACAAATGCAGTCATGTGGCTAGAGACACACAGTTTTTCCTATGCATGCTTTCACAGTGATTCTATGAACATGCTTAAAAAGACCAAGACAGGATGGGCTTGAAAACCATGGCTGGAGCCTCTGAGGAACTTTCGTCTCACAGGAATCAGTGTTTCATTTTTTCTTGCCAGGGCACTTTGGTGTAAAAGAGCACTCTGGCGTAGGAAGGAAAGAACTAGTGGACTGGCTAGCTGGTAGGGCCTCAGTAGGCAGCAATGATCTGTTCCCGTTAGATGAGATTTCCTCACAGACACCACACTTTCTCAGTCTTTATAAGTATGTACATAGAATCAGAAAGCTTGATGGACAAAAACGTGTCTTTGTTAATGTTTAGGTTTATATAACCATTTAACATCACAACACAAGGTATAGTCCATAAGTGCTCCGTTCTACTTCTAACTCAAGCCTGAGTCCGAATAATCTCAGCGCAGTGCACAAACTACGTAGCACAAGTAAAGATCGTGAAATACTACAGGTTTCATTTTTAACTCAGAATTTTGCCCTGGCAGTGCCATTAGGCTACTCCTTTCAATTTCCAACTGCCAAGGGATTCTTTTACATGCGCAACAATACACAAAGGAGTCCAATTTTACTACCCAGAGACCAGGGGGAATTACTAGAAGTCCATGTGAAAAAAATCCCAGCCTTCACCTACTATGTTTCTCTAGCCAGGTCAATGCTTTTGTTAACACCATCAGTTCCATAGATTACCTGGAGTCAAGGCAGACACCTGATGCTGCTGTTAGTCTGAAGAACTTTAAAGCTTGGCATATTCATCTACTTTCCCAGAGGTCTCAGGTTTAAATTCCATCAAGGTAGCTATGTTCTTCATAAACAAGTAACACCAAGGTCAACCTAGTTTTATAAATAGATGCTAACAATATTTTATGATGTGAGATACCTGGATTGATATTAACCATGTCACTTATTAACTATTTCAGTCCCAGATAGCTGTTTTATGAATCAACTCTCCTTTAGTGATTAACTCATTCTAAACTCAGAAGGCTGTTTTATGAACCAACTATTTTTTATTTTTATTTTTTAGTAACCCAGACAGTTGCCAGCGCTAATTCTGTTGCTGATAATTGTCACGTTATTTACCTCCCACCCACTGTATATGGCTCCAAAGTGGTAACATCATGGGACAGAGAGAAAGTTAGAATAAGTATATGATTCATGGCACAGTAAATTAATGCATGATGTTCTCCTGGTATTGAAAGAGTTAGGAGGTCCTGGGGTTCAAATCCCCTTAACCTAGAAATGTTTTTCACAAACATGTGACATCAAGGTCAACTGTGTCTAATAGAATAGAAACTACAGAGGGTTCTGTTAATCATCTGGTTTAATATGAACCACACCACTCATTAACAACTGCTTAGCCACACACACAAATGAGCCACTGCACTATTTTCCTACATGCCCTGATGATACTGGGGAAGGGGGGGGGGGAGGGGTTAAGTGTTTTACATAAACATAACATAAACTCTTACATTCTTTAAAAAAATTTAAAAAAAACTTTTAAACACAGTATGCACACAAACCTTTTTCCAGTTCTTATCACTGTCTCCTTTCTCCTTGTACTCAACAACATATCCACTGACAGGTGCTCCATTCTCAAACTCTGGTGGCTCCCACTCCAGTTTTGCAAAATCTTTGTCATAATCAACAATTTCTGGCTCTCCAGGTGCACTGGCTGGATCTGTCAATCAATAAACATTTATAATGAAATAAAATATTTTGTATAAGGTCAAGTGAAAGCACTGCGCTGGTGGAAAGAAGTTAAACTTATGAAACAACTGATGAAATGGAAGCTAAGAATCAAAGTCAAAAGAAAGTAAATAGCCATCAAAAGGAAGTAAATAGCCAAACAGTGAATCTTCTTTATCCCCAAAATACCATAATGCTGGAATGTTACAGGAGGCGTGGAAGACCTAGGAAAACCTGCAGAAGGACAGTAGAAAGGGAAATAAAGAAATGTAAAAGAACATGGGATACAATGGGAATGAAAGCAGCAGACCAGCAGCAAGGGACATTACTTGTGAATGCCTTATGTGCCAACAATGACATGAAGATACAAATATAATGTTGTCTATGCTCAACAATGGAAGCTACGATAACAGTTAGCATATTTGCCTAGCCTTTTCACCCAATGGTCATGACTCAAATTCCCATTGAGGTATATTCTTTGATTACCTTGGGTCTCCAGATCGATCCAACATAAATGCGTCCCAGAAAATGTTATGGCATGTAAGAGCAACCAGTGTGATGTTGATCATTTCACCTGCTTTCCTATTTGGGTTCTGGGTCCCACTGTTGGGAAAACGAGAATAGACCCACTGCCTCCCCAATAATTTCCTGGACCAGTTGGCAAGTTACTTGATGAGGGTGCTATCTAGAAGCCTTACCCCATGGATCCTTGGCAAGAATGTCACCTTCAGAGGGCAAAGGTTCACTCTCTCCAACAGAATTTACTGCAGACACACGGAACTGGTATCGATGGTCAGGTTCGAGGTCAGAAACATCTACTTCAAGATCATCTGTCTCACAGACCTGGCAGCATCAGAAACATAAGAGTTAAATTATATTTTAAGCACTAAATACTGATACAAAACATGCAGGAAATAAAGGTGAAGTACTGAAGACAATAACACACTGGTATTACTCTTCCTTTGGAGTAAACAAGGCAGGCTGAGGGAGAGAGACAGAGTGAAGAAAATGTCAGAGTATTTACATTTTTGATTTATTAAAGAAATTATCCTTGCTCTGTCATATTTTTTTGGAATATATAAGGAGCAACTTTGTGTCTGGCTTCTATCAGTTTCCTTGTCAGATGGCAGATACTGCAGGGATCTATTCTAGTCTTTAATAGCTCTCCTATACCATAAAGAGTGGAACTGAAATTAGAGAAAAATTAAAATTATAACAAATAAGAGTAAGTCATACCATGGTCTAAATCAAGATAGAGTGGTCTGCTAAAAGTAAGACAAGAAACATTTTAATGAATATATATATCATCACTAAACAGCAATAACAACAAGGACCCTTTTCCACGCCTTTAGGCGTGTATTTAGAGCTAGACCTATATTTTATAGACAATCCACACTTGGTGAGTGATGTGGTCAGCATCACGCCGATGCCTCTACTTCCCAAGGCTTGTACCTAGTACCCACTCAAGGCAGGGTCGGCCTAGGAGCCAAGGTCAGATTTGAAAAAAGTCCGGCCCCTGTCAGAGCCCCGACCCACAACCTTCCAATCTGTAGGTGAGTGTCTAACCACTAGACCATGGCGGTTCCCTAATAAAAACAAGACATGTAAGTATTTCATACCTTCTGCCAAACTCCAGTTTCAATATCCATCTTTTCTACATTATAGTGAGTAATTTCAGCACCTCCATCATCTTTAGGCTTGTCCCACAATAGAGCACAGCGAGTGGCAAAAACATCGACAACTTCTAATGGGCCCATGGGCTGCCCAGGTGTATCTGTGAATAGTGCCAGTAATCAATTGATAATTATTAGCAAATAACTTTCTGTTTCAATTACCACAAAACCAAGTGTGATCAGCTATTTTAAAAAAACATCAACGTACTTTCATAAAAATCCAGTCCGCTGCCTCTGCTGCTGCTGCTTCTTCTTCTTCATCATCTTCTACTTCTTCTTCTTCATCATCTTCTACTTCTTCTTCTTCTTTTTCTTCTTCTTCTTCTTCTCCTTCTTCCTCTTCTTCTTCTGCTTCTTCTTTTTCTTTTTCTTATTCTGTAGTCTGCACCTGCATGTCAGTATCATGTTTTAAAGAGGCACTGAGTGTAAGCCTTGTTATGTGCCACGTGAATGCTGGTATTAACAACACAGGATACTTAACCTATCCATCACTTGCGTGGTCAAACTCTAGTTCCACTTCCATTAGTCTCAGTGAAGACCACTCTGTGGGGCACTATCTGGTAGATGTCTTGACACTATATCCAAACTATTTGATCTGCTACACTATCTACAATAAATCAGGTGTTTTCTCATTAATTAAGGTTGGCTTGAATATATCGCCAACCATCTATGTCCTTCACCCTAGCTGAATACTCTCACAGACTGCTGTTTCCCTCTCTTTAATCCTCCCACTTGGGAAACAAAGGTGCTGAACCACACATGGTGGTGTGCCAGGACAAGAGCTCATACTGGTCATGTGTCATAGCCCTGTGGGAAGGGTATGGGACAGAGTAAACATGATACGACTTGTAACTTCATGTTTGTGTTTGACTGACCAAAAGGTGCACCAGCGGTCAGCCAGCTGAATTGACGATATGGGGAAAACCCGAGATGGCTTGAACACTTGTGCCTCATACACGTTTTACCCGAAGCTGAATGGGGGGAGAGGAAGAGCGTTGGACATGGACGTGTGAGGCTGAAGACATCTAGAGACGTGATAGATTGTATTGTGTTAGGACTGGAAATATAGGGACTGTTAACGTTGTCATCATATGTGTTGGTTAGCTGTTTATAGTATTCTAAGACAGTTGTGTTGGGGTTGTGTCGTGCGTAAGCAGTTGTTCTTATCTCTGGGTTATTAGAGTTTAGCTGCGTTTTGTGCTGGCGTTGACACTGCCCGCTAATACTTGAACCACTCACCCTGCGTGTGCCACTGAGTCTCGCATGGCGAGGACTGCAGCCTAGTTAGCGCTGTACAACAGGAGGTAGTAGAATCGTGTCCTCGGGTACATCCATGGGAACGGCTCGGGGTGGATAAGTAAATATAAAGGCTGCCACTGCTGGCGTTTCGGATTAGGGGCTGTCCATAAATGTTGAGGTTGCTTTAGGTTGAAAGTATTTTTATGCATTAAAGATTATGTGTGTACTCAAAGGTGTGTGTTTTAAGTGTGTTCTGGTATAGAGTGTCTGTCACAGGGCCGTACAATGAACCGGGAGCCTGGCCAACACAGATAGAAATAATGTTCCCTTTGAAATCAGAGTGTGTCTGCCTGAGCAGTGAGGAAACAAATCTGCACACAAATAAGCCAGATCTGTAAAACTGATGCGCAGCCAAAACTCAAATCCTGGGACAGAGCCAAAGTCAAGAAGTAGATAAACTATCAGCACTTTCCGTGCAGTTTACACCCAGTGAAAATAAAGAAGATCCAGCCACTTCTACCACTGTCTACTAGTGGCTTGCTTGCCTTTAATTTATTAACACCAGTATGTAGTTTATAAAAATGTTATGCCCTTAATTGTGACCACATATTTTGCCTGTCTCCTTTTTTATTTTCAAACACGCTTTTTTCATCTCAGCCTCCAGAGAATGTCTGTATCTAAGGTTTTACATGCAAAAAAGACAACTGATCACACAATAAGGTTTTCCCACTTTTAAACAATACATTCTTTATGCTTACCCATAACAGTAATCTTTGCCGAGACCTTATCTTCACCAGCTTCATTTGTCAAGGTCAGCTCATACTGACCAGTATCTGACCTCTGAGCTGATGGAATCCTCAGCCGTGTGTTTCCAGGCTCCGTTAGAGTGTCCAGGTTTCCCTCATCAATATGTTTGCCATCTTTTGACCACAATGCACGGGGAATGGGTGCTCCTAGAAAATGATAGAAATTACAAAATTAAAATAGAATTCTGGCAAAGTCATTGCCAAGAGCCTCGGTGACTATGGGACGACTGTAGGGGATGATAGTGAATGACAGACTAGTACTTAGAGAATCAGTGTTTAACAGCCCATGAGATCTTTCAATTAGGATATCATGACGGACAAATGAACACTTCAGGATTCAAGGAGTTTTGACTGACCCATGGGTGAACAGTAAAATAAACAAAATGGACTGAACAAAGTGTTTTCAGGGAGTTTGTCAGAGTATTGGACGGAGACATGGTGTTTTGACCGTTAAATGCTTACATGTCTGACTTAAGTTAGCAACAGTTAGATTGATGGTTATTATATTTCAAGTGTCAGTAGGCAGTGTAACACGTATGTTATAGAGAGATAGTTCATTGTGTTTAATTATAGCAGTTTTCACCCAGGTACTTAGCTGTGTGTTAGTGAGGTGGTTCGCAAAAAGGGTTTGTCTATCTGAGAGGAAGAAAGCTGGCCTACTACCCAGATGACTCGGCGCAGTAATGCAGTCTGGCCACTCACCCTAGTCAGAGTTGTGCAGTAGCACATGCAGTGGTTCCTTATTGCTCTGTTGTAATAAGTTGTCAGCTTACGATTGGCATTCTGTGTAAGGTGACCTTTACCATGTCCACCTAGGGTCAAGCCTTGCTTTTGGCAGCAACAACATTACGGAGTGCTGTACCAAGGTGTTTACTAACATGGTTAATACATTCCTTTTAGTCTATGTGAATGTCCTCCATATATGGTTTGATCTTGGTCAGCTCCGCAAATGTTTTTGCATCACCATCAGAAAATATTGATGTATAGCCAAGCTTACAACGGGCCACAGACCACTGCTACAGCTGCAGCCTCCACCTCCATCATTCCTGCAGATCCTGTGAAACTGTTATGACAGTTTGGAAGGTGGTCTGTCTTCCAGGCTGTAAACTCAGCTGGCAAGTATCTTACCAGAGGTCTCACACACCTGACAATATGTAGACATAACATGCACATCTATGCAAAGTCCAGTAAGTACATCCACTGCACAGCCAACTCAAATGTGGGATGTGTGGCATCTAGTCGGCCAAGTGCCATCAAAGCTGACAGAAATATCCAGCAGATCATTGTCAAGTAGAGTGATGCCTGCCTGCTGTGCATGAACTTGCTGAACGTATTTCATGGTTTGAGAGAAAACCATGTCTTCCAGATCTCCTGACTTTCACTATAATTTATTCACTTTGTTGTGAAATGTTTTGTGATGAAGACCTTGCAGGTTCATATTTTCACAAAAATTATTGAATGTTGTGGCACACATTCCACACATTAATGCAGAATAAACAGACTGGCTGTTGAGGGCAAAAAGATCTATCCCCATTACTGCTTGTTGAATCTAGGTCCCTTCCAGTAAGTACTTGTTCACAACAGGAGCAGTACACTTCTGCATGCACAGCTTTTTCCTTTAGCTTTCTTGCTGTCAGTTTTCAAAATAAGACTAGTATTTTTACCTAGTGGACAAAATTATATTTTGATGATTTAATCAAATTCAGAAAAATCAACCATTGCTCTGTGTTCAAATTTGCTGCATCCACTGTAATCAACAGAAACATTCTTGATGCTAGAGGGTCATATATTTAAACATATCTATTTTAAACTGGCTTTTGGGTTTGTTTCTAAAAGAAGAGAATCACTTTCACAACTTTGGCAAGAACAGGATGGTACAGAATCAGTCATGTTGCCAGTGTCAGTGACACTCAAAGAATGAGAATCAGTCATGTGCAATTTAGCTTGGTCGCATTCCAAATATTCTCTACTGTTTATGACGCTCTGATCAATTTTTCTTCCCTTTTGAGCATTTGCCAGTTGTAGACTTTGAGATTTCTTATGCTGGGCAGCAAACCTGAGGGTAGATTTCTTGGAGCAAAACATTTTTTTTCCTTCAGTAAATAGATAATTTCACAAATAAGGTTTGCTCAGTAAACTATATCAATATTTCATCAAAATAACTTTTTTTGTGACAAAAACAAGTAGTGAATCTGACAGAAGACATAAAAATGGAACTTTTCCAAAATTGCCTACCTTACCTACCCCAATGAGTTATTTTCCTCAGTTTAGGATGGCCTTAAAAAGCTGACTAGTGAAAATGATTAACTTTAAAAATATTCTACAATGGATAAGAGAACGAACGAACGAACGAACAAACTATATTTTCAAAGGGTTACAAATTGGGCACGCAGGCCCGTCTGACATTCGGCCCTTCTAAGTACTCATTTTTCAGAGTACCAATACCTGTTATCAATAATGCATGTTATGGATTTAATAAAGAAATATAAATTATAGTATAATGCAAACACACATCATGTGTACACAATCGTACACACTCACACACACACGTATACATACTCCTATGTTCTCATACATGCAAACTCATATACAGACATACATGACACATACACACATGCATCTACATACACATACAAGCAAACACATACACTGACATAAATGCACAAACAGAAAACACATACACATACATTTATGGATATACATGCACACACACATTCCATACATACACATCTATACATACACCCATGCATACACACATTTACAATCACATGTACAGACACCAACATATGCCCAAAACCACACATTTACACTTATATGAAAACATTCACCCACATACATGTATACATATATCCACACATACATACATGCATACACACATTTATACATAAACTCATATCTTTACACACATACATACATACCTAAATATACTTTTATATATCCACATGCATACACACACAATCACACTTACATGCATACTTTTACAAATACACAAACACACACATACCTACACAGCTACATATACCTGCATACACCCACATTATACAAAAATATACACACACACATACAATCACATACTTACACAGCTACATTTACATTCATACATTCTCATACATACAGACATACATAATACATACATGCACCTACATACAAATACGCACACATCCACATGTATACAAACATACATAGGCTAAATCTACATGCATAATAATACAAACATACATCAACATACATATACAAACATAAAACACACACATCTATTTACATAGACAAACATGCGCACACCGCACACACACACACACACACACATCCATACGTACACACATCCATACATACACTCACATACATACAAACATACATACATACTTGCAAACACACATAAATTCACACACATACTTACACAGCATACATACATCCACCAACGTGCATACAAACACACATACATGCATACATACACACACAACATACATACACACATATGCATGCAAACAGACATAAATAATCACACAAACAGACACGCTCATACAAACATTCACTTATTTATTCCTGCATACATACATACATACATACATACATACATACATACATACATACATACATACATACATACATACATACATACATACATACATACATACATACATACATACATACATACATACATACATACATACATACATACATACATACATACATACATACATACATACATACATACATACATACATACATGTATACATAATACAGACACACACACAATCACACTCATATACAATCACACATACACCCATATCTTTACAACTTACATACATAAATACACACACATACTTACAAACTAAAAATACAGACATATATCCACATATATACACACACGCCAACAATCACACACACCCACCCACATAATACACACACATAATTCATATAAGTAAGATGATAATACATGTGAATTATTAACTACATCTATGGTGGCCTATAATCACTAGTAAGCATGAATTTTAAAAGGTTGCTGTTAAACAAGTACATACTCATATAACAGAGATAACAGTCCAGCTATCTGTAACATCTAAAATGGGTAACTGATAACGGTCTAGCTATCTGTAACATCTAAAATGGGTAACTGATAACAGTCCAGCTATCTGTAACATCTAAAATGGGTAACTGATAACGGTCTAGCTATCTGTAACATCTAAAATGGGTAACTGATAAATGTCTAGCTATTTGTAACATCTAAAATGGGTAACTGATAACGGTCTAGCTATCTGTAACCAAACTTACCATCAAAAGGAATGTTCAGTTCAATCAGTTCTCCTTTTCGTACAAAGATATCCTTCACCTTTGAAGCAACTATCTTTGGGGGACGTGGTACTAAAAAAAAATTGGAGAAATGTTATACAAGGATAAAATTTGTAAATTTATTATGGAAACAGCTTATACAAATATGCTGCATCCAGTTTACTTTATTATAGTTGATTATCCGATGAGGTCAAAATGTCAGCGACAACCAAACCCAGGCAACCATTGTCTTCTTCTTTTGCATCCACTTTTAAAAAGGGCAGTTAGCATGATGTACTGGGGTTTACAGCAAGGCTGTGATATCTGCATATTTTGGTCCAATACATTCAATTTCAGCAAACCCATAATAAAACACCTTTTATGACATGCTTGTTAGGGAATAATGGACCAATTCTTTTTTTTTTCTACCTCTTGGAATCCACACAGAGAACACATTAAACAGACCAGTTCACCAATACTGTTTTAATGCAAGGTTAACAATATAATGTAAATATTAAGTTTCAACATAAACACTCTGTGTTCAATATTAATGGTGTCAGTTGTATTCTGATTTTTGTTCACAATGATTGTCCTCAGAGATTGCTGTGTGAATGAATACCAGTAGTCAATACCAGGGCAGCCAAGAGGATTGTTTAGGCGGCCCCGGAAAAATATATCCTGCTGGGTCCCCGACCCCTTCACCTACACATAGACACACAAATCAGTAAGGTCATCTATGTACATTTATCAATTACATTTAAACATTCTTGCAAATATTTTAACAAGAGGACATTTACTTCTGTAAACGATAAAATCAGTAATGAAAACAATAAGAAAATACAAAAATGCAGAGAATTTAATAACAGACTAATTACAAGATGATAACAGTTATTATAACTGAGATTTAATTGCATTTATACTCTGCTAGTCAAAGATGCTTTTCTAGCCTTTCCTGGCATTTTTGGGAACTACATCATCAAAAGTAATTGTTTTTGCAAGATTAGACTTAGTAGTTTTGCCAGATCTACCAGTCACCTCTGTGACACAGTCAGGATCACCTAGAGGATTATTGAATGTTGAATTAAGAATCAACATCACAGCACTCGGAACACTCCCGTTAGTGCTCAGTCTACATTTTCAGCATCAAGTGAAGAGTTCCAAGTCTGATGGTACCAGTAACCGTCTGATTGTATATCCGTCTTATCCTTCCCTTGAGTGATGAACGTCGGCTAGATCCCCTGGTCACTCCTCACAGTGCCATTCTCCTCAGACCTCAATGACCTATCTGCACCTCCACACAGTTCACTCGCTCCCAAAGGGCCCTCAAAATATCATATCCTGTTTTTATGGACTGTGACCACAAACTGTTACAATTTTTGGGTAATTATAAACTGGTTTTCATATGGTATTACATAATGCAAAAGAAATGTAGTTTGTTCAACAAGGGATCAGTCTGGTGAAGAATCAACAATAACAGCAAAAGACTGCAGTTTCCCTGTCCTCTAACATTTGCTGCTTTGCAAGTGAGGAGCAAGAAACAATTAAATCATTTTGAGGATAGGCACTGAGATGATGTGCTTGAAGTTGTTCTCCCTTTTCTTGTGACTCTTTAACTTGCAATATATGTTCTGTTAGAACTGGATCCCAATGAAACAATAATTCTATGACCCCTAGAAAATTCCCACTGCCCTTTTCACTAATGTGCCGGGAACTGCCATGCAAAGCATGCCTCTGTTCACCAAGGAATAGTAAAACATAAAACTGTTCTCATAAGTTTGAATAAGGTTTTGTTTCTTTTAGTTGTACTCTAGATTTCAGAGACATGTAGAACAACTGGTTTTATAAGTGTTTTATACATTGTATTTTAGTGTTATGAGACAAAGCTCTTAAATTGTACAAAATCTGTACTTAAAAAAGACTAGGAATGTTTTGTTAGAACAAAAACACAAAAGAGACAAAAAGATTTCTCACTCACAAGGTACAACAGTCACATTGCATCTGCTAGGGCGATCTCCTATCTGTAGGGTATATTCACCACTGTCAGAAATATCTGCCTCTGTTATTGTCAGTTTGTATGCTTCTCCCTTCTGGTTGATTTCACATCTAGCCAGCAATACAAAAGTGAATTAGAAGTCCATCATCATCATCATCTCTCTTTCTCTATCTCTCTCTCTCTCTCTCTCTCAAAAACACACACAAATAAGCACGCACATGCATGCACACACACACACACACACATACACAAAATAAAATACACAAATACACCATTCAACATGATCACCATATATAGGTTAACACAGGCTTCTTAATATAGTCCTCATCTTCTTATAGTCCATGTGATGTCTGTCATTGCCTTCTGTCTCGTACATTTTCAAGCATGCTCCCCTCTCATGATATGACCAAAGAATTGATTTTGCTACAAAAATGTGTGATAGAGAGGTAAAAATTTGACCACAAGGATTTTGAATGGCTGTAGATCATGAAGCAAACCAAAAAAGATGAAAGAGAGATAATATCCAAACAGGCCTACAAACATGTGGTGTCAACGACTGGAAATAGAAGGCCAGCCAGAGAGATGATTGGAGGCGAGAGATATCTGCAGCCATGAACCTGAAGGGCTCAGAAAACTGAAGAAGAAGAAGAAGAAGAAGAAAAAGAAGAAACAGAAAAAGATAAAGAAGATAAAGAAGACCAAGAAAATGACAAAGAAGATGACAAAGAAGATGAAAAAGATGACGATGAAGAAGATGAAGAAGAAGTAGAAGAAGAAGAAGATGAAGAAGAAGATGAAAAAGATAAAGAAGAAAAAGATGACGATGAAGAAGATGAAGAAGAAGTAGAAGAAGAAGAAGAAGAAGAAGAAAAAGAAGAAGAAGAAGAAGAAGAAGGGGGAGAAGGGGGAGAAGAGGAAGAAAACTGTAGAAACCCACTAAGAAAAGAATCCTTGTCCCATCATTGGCACCTCTGCCCAACATGCTTCAAGGTGTTCATTGTTTTCACAACCCTACTTACACAAACATGAAGTTTCAACTCTACACTTTGAATATCATATGCATTGCCGATAAGCATAGTAATGATTCACCATCTCACCTGAACACCAGAATCACAGATCAGGTCGGTGTTCTTGACATGCCCAAGCCATCCAGGTATTTATATGTTTGTCTTCCCTCTGTTCTTTTCCCATCAAATTTGCTAGCTAGCGATTCATTACCCACACACAAATGTGTTTAAAAACAGACTACCTACCTTTTAGACTCTTTAATGGGCTCTCCATTTTTCAACCATTGGAAAGCATGCTTATGTGGGTTTGTGGCCTTACACTCCAGAACAATTGTTTCTTTTTCTTTAATACTTTTATCTGCCAGTTTCTTCACAAACTTGACATCAGCTGTGGGTTTAAGGTTTGAACAATGGATCAACATTATGGCACACATAAGTGCTCTGTTCTTCTTCTAACTCAAGTCTGAGTCGGAAGAAGCTCAGCATAGTGCACAGGCTCTGTAGCACTGGTGAGGATCCTAAAATACTTTAGGCCGATTTTTAACTCCAAATTTTGCCCGGGCAGCCCCGTTAGACTATACTTTTTTATTTCCAAATGCCAAGGGATTTTTTACTTGCGCAACAATGCACACAGGTATCCGATCTCACCCAGAGACCAGGGGGAATTCCTAGAAGTCCAAAATAAAAAAATCCCAGCCCATAGCAGGGATTAAACCCAGAACCTCTAGCACTCGAGGCAGACACCATGCTACTAGACCACGCAGCCCCATTAGCTGTGGGTGAGTATAAGTACTTATCTGATGTTAGAGTTCAACTCCTTTAGTCCCAAGCGACACCTGGTGTGTGAATAACTTTTACCCTTGATTCCTCTCCATAGCATAAGGTGCTCTCTTACTGTTACATCTAGTCAGAACATACTACAACAATGGTTCTCAATCTTCCTAATGCCGTGACCCTTTAATACAGTTCCTCATGTTTTAGTTGATGCTGCATAACCTCAGTGAATATGTGTTTTTCAATGGTCTCAGGCGACCCCTCTGAAAAGTAGATTCAACCCCTAAAATGGTCACGACCTACAGGTTAAGAAATGCTGTACTAGAGAAATCTGGCTTCACCCACTGTTCCCTATAACTATGTCTACTGCCACTTTGATTTGGCATATTGATTATTCTGTCACACTGGTATCTCTTGAGGAACCTTCCGGTACTGACTGAGTTAATAAATTTAAAATAACTCAAACAATTCTGAATGATGTCTTGAAAGAAACTAAGTCACAAAGAGGACTGATTGCCCACATCAGAAAGAGAAATCTACATTCTTTGGTCATGTGATGTGAAGGAGAAAACCGTAGTAACAGCAGGAAAGTTGGAATTGAGGAGAGGAAGACCAACATAAAAGATGTTGGGCAGTTTGACACCATGGCATGGAGAATCATCTGTGTCAGAGCTGATAAAAATTACACATGATGGAAGTGTGTAGACAGACATGACTACAACACCACATGGCATGGACTTTAAAAAGAAAGAAAAAAGTCTGATAATTCTAAGAAAACTCCTTTTTCCATTAACCAGAGACTACGGAATGCAGCCTGGGTTTTCCTGCAAACTCAGTGGCTCCCTATTAGTTAAAACCTGCGAACCCTTTTTTGTTTTCAAACGTTTGCCATAGACCCTCATAATTTTTAATAGTCATTCTGAAGAACTTATTAAAATTTATAAATAATAAAACTGCAAAAATAGAACTTAGTTTTGCATGTACATCCATTTTAAACATCTGACGATCCATGTACAATCAAATGATAAATATAGGTATAGTATGTTTTAACATGGCTTTTTTCTAAAATAATAAGTGCTGGCACTTATCTGAGCACTGAGCACACAGTATCTAAAAAAGGTACCAGTAATCACTAAAAAATGTCTATTACAGCAGCATTAACAAATATTGTCTTTTAAAAAAAAAAAAGGTTCCCATTGTGCAGACCGACAGAAAAAGCCCTGGCCTTAAAGCCATGGTGTCGTTCCTGTTGTTACACTAGCACAAACTATTCTAAATATTTCTGGAAACTTCTTCTATTTCACAGACAGAGCCTCAAACTGGCATCAGGAAAAGTTCTGGTAGGTGAAAGTGGGGTTGCATTACAGGCAATATCATCTGTTAACAGTTCTATACTTCTTCTTAGTGCTTACTGGAGGAAAGTTATAGTTTTTTTTTGGGTTTACTTTTAGACATTAATCTAATTCCAGAACTTGGGTCTTGCACGTGCAACTGTTTTACAGATCTGGTTTATTGGAATGCAGACTGTTAGTTCCTCACCTCTGAGGCAGATGCACTTTTACGAAGAAAACACCCCTAAATTAGTCCACTTTTGTGACATGTGTGTTATGGGGTTGTGGGTCTATTGTCCCCCCCCCCCCCCCCCCCACTTTTCCCCAAAAAAGGCCCAGAATATAATTGTTAAACTTCTATTCAAATACGAAGCTTGCACTTTATATCCAAAACAACTCTAGACTACTAGACTATATTCATTCAATCTACAAACTTTGTCTAGTATTTCTGCATTCTATTGTTTCTTCCCTGTAAAAACTATTCACTCTATATTCTTCTTCTTCTTCATTTGCTCTTAAAAGAGCGGTGGCAAGTTGTGTTGTGGTTTACAGCATAGCTGCAATATCTACACTTTAGGCCCAAAATGTCAAATTTATGCAAATCCCAATTAGCTGCATTTACACCAAAGTGGAGGGTGGGGGTGCTATACCTCCCTCCCCCACAAATGGGGGCCATAGCCCACTGTATATATATTTATATACAAACTTATACTTCTTTCAGAAACAAAAAAATACTACAATCATCAAGTCAGACGTACGGGACACAAACAGTTGTGCTTTTATTTCTTGATCAAGAAGTCTGCAGACATATCTTCCATCATCCTTGATGCTGCAGTTTTTGACAATCAAACGTCTCTTGGTTCCTTCCTTGACAAATTCATATTTGCCACCGGCTTTGAGTTCCTGTAACAAAGGCATTAAATATAACACAAATTAACAGATACATTTGTCTGAAATCAGAGTGCATCTGCCTGAGAGGTAAGGAACCAACAGTACCTGAGAGGTAAGGAACCAACAGTATGTACGCACACAAAAAAGCCAGATTTGTGAAAGAGATGCACACACACAATTCAGGTTCTGGAACCAATTTAAAGTCAAGAAATGGACAAACAATCAGGACATTCCATTAAAAGGCTGGTGAATACAAACAAACAACAAACAAAAGATAAATGGTGATTAAGAAGAGAAATAATTTCCTCTGGGAATAGCTGCCTGAAAAATAAGCAACTGATGATGCAGCCTCCTTATGTGTACATCAAATAAAGGGTATAGAAATACTGCCTCCTTATGTGTACATCAAATGAAGGTTATAAAAATATTGCCTCCTTATGTGTACATCAAATGAAGGGTAAAGAAATATTGCCTCTTTATGTGTACATCAAATGAATGGTATAGAAATATTGCCTCCTTATGTGTACATCAAATGAAGGGTGTAGAAATATTGCCTCCTTATGTGTACATCAAATGAAGGTTATAGAAATATTGCCTCTTTATGTGTACATCAAATGAAGGGTGTAGAAATATTGCCTCCTTATGTGTACATCAAATGAAGGGTATAGAAATATTGCTTCCTTATGTGTATGTCAAATTAAGGGTATAGAAATATTGCCTCCCTATGTGTACATCAAATGAAGGGCAAAGAAATATTGCTAAAACTGACTTGATTTCTTGTTGACTTCCTCCGCTAAATTTATTCTAAATATATTTCATGGAAAAGTTATGGGCTTTTTTATTTTATTTAAATCAACCTGTATAGGATCTACTTGAGCTTTTTTAGGTTTATCTAATGACAGTAATAGTTCCCTATCAAGTTTACAGTGTACTGTTTGAACAAAGACAATTCTTCTTTTCTTTAAAAAAATGATTCTTAAGTTAAAGCAACAATAAACAAATATCTAATCTTTTGCCACTCTAAGCTAGCAGACATTATACAAGAAGGATTTCCCATGAGGGTTCTGGGACCACATCCACATTTGGGGGGGGGGGGACCCCCAGTGCTCCCTAAAATAAAGGGCCCCTTTTCCACACCAGGTGTAACTGGTTATATAGGGCTAGACCTAAATTGTATAGACCAATCGGCACTCAGAGGTCAAGATCTTGCTGGCCACTTTTACTTCTTAGGACTTTACCTTGTATCCATTGCAGGCTGAGTCGACCTGGCAGCCTAGGTTTCATTATTTATTATGTTTATTATTAACAGTCTGGCTCCTTAACATAACATGTTATCAAAGGTGACTATTTAGGTGCTTTCTGAAAGATGTGACATGTCAATTAAAATGCATGCATCATAATGTGCTTAGTTTTTGAGAAATAACTGAAAGTAAAGACTACTCCATAACTGAAAGTATGTTGTTGTTGTTGTTGTTGTTGGTAGTGGTGTTGCTGTTGTTGTTGTTCTTCTTCTCAGTGTTCACTAGCTGTAAACTCCAAAAAAATGACCTGGTTGTTTGTCCACTTCTGGACTTTAGTCTTGTTCCAGGACTTCAGCATGGTGTGAGCAAATATTTTACAGATCTGACCTATTTACATGCAGACTGTTTGTTCCTTGCATCTCAGGCAGATGCACTCCACCTCTGAAGGAAACACAAATCCTATGTTGGCCAATCCCTGGTAGAGAACCTGTTTCTTGGATAACCATGAAGAGCTGTAGACAGGTCTTGCCTGAGCTGTAAGATCTCTGGTCCTCGTTCACCTTTATATGTGGTCCAGCTTCTCTGTTTCTTATTGGGTAGATGATGTTAGCTATACATTCTTTCAGGCAGATCAGTACTAAGTGACACATATGGTCACTATCGGGTCAGCTGTCATTTTTGGTCATACAATTTTCTGGTGTCATTTTAAGCCGGGTCGACCTTGGAGCACACGTTACTGAAATAAAGACACTTGAAAAGGAATCAAACTTATGACCATGTCTCGGTGATTTCAATCAAAGGCATGTGGGAAAATTAAGGCCATGTTATTTGTAGTTGGGGATACTCCATACTTCACCTTGGGTGCTAGCAGCCTCTGTGCTGGTTTCATGGATCATCATGCAAGACTCCTACCACATGTCCTCATTGTGTGCTGTGTATAAAGGCCTATATCAGCTGTCAGGGGATCTTAGAGTTTGTGGCCCAAAGAGATGCTATCCAGAAATCCTCTGGTACTTATAAGTCCACAACAATATATGGGTGATAACATTTTTTAAAAACTCATTGAAACTGAAGTCCACTTGCTGAGAAAACTACTAAATGACAAAGGTTCAGATGTCTTTTGATTGTGTCCTACTAACTTGCCAAACAGGTTCAGGACAGTTTCAGTCATCCTAGAGATAAGGTCAATTTTTCTTTCAAAGTCGAAGGACAAACTGTGGTTAAACATCTGTCGACCAAGAGTCCTATTGTATGACAAACTTTGGTTCACGAATTTGTTGACAATGGGTCTTACTGTTCAAATGGACATCCACTGAGTGCTACTATGACAACAAAGGTTCAGATATCTTGTGGCCAAAGATCCTACATCATGACACAAAAGATTTAAACATCCACTTGCATTTGCCACATTTGTTGAAGTCAAAAGACCACACAGGGAAGCCATGCCTGATGCATGCTTCCAATAAATGTAGCAGAAAGTGCCTTGGGCAACAATGCGAAAAGTGCCATCATCACAGAGAGAGGTCTAACATCATAAGGAAGTGAAATGCCCATTCAATGATAGTAACTGAAGTCTTGAATCTGCAGACTGCTTCATGAGGACCGTTGAATGATGCAGCCTGTGATGAATGGAAGGTTTACTATACAGACGTAAGTTTAGGCAGTTATGTGCAGAGTGTGATAATTCCTTAAATAAAAGCCTAGTGTGCCATGCATCAGCTTTGCATTTATGGAAGCATCCTTGAATGATGGACAATGCCCATGTTCTACCTGCCTTCCTTTGAGGGCTGACCAGTCTGCATGTGGCCGGTTGGAATGGGTCCTCTAGAGGCAACACCTGTGGATCAGGCGGTGATGAATTCATCACACAAATCAGGCTATAAAATGTTCTATGAACTGAGTAAGAAGGCTAACCCAGATAATAAATGCCAGAAGAAGTCAGATGTTTCAGCCGATAAGTGCATAAAACATTTACGTCACTCAAATGAACGATGAAAAGAAAGAAGAAACATGTCAACACAAATCAACACCAAGTCGGCGAGCAAATTTTAGAGCTACTGTATTATCATGGCTTTGGCTTCCGACATTTACAGAAAACTGATTTATTTCTTCTACTTTGAACTCAATCAAGTAAAAAGGCTTTTCCCGGTCTTCAGGTGTACTGGTCATAGAGGGCTTAACCTAAATTTTTAATAGACCAGACGACACTTGGTGGATGATGTGGTCAACATCACACCTGACGCCTTTACTTCCCAGACTCTACCTAGTACCCATTTAAGACTGGGTCAATCTGGGAGCCAAGGTCTTTTTTTTTAAAGAAAAAAAAGTCCAGCTCTGTTCCGAACTGAACCCATGACCTTTGGATCCATGGGCAAGCATTTAGCCACCGCCACATGGTGGCTCCCCAGACTCATTTAAGACTACACCAATTTACTGTTTCTAGAGACTTAGGTTCACGTTAGTCTCCACAAACAGAGTAGGTCACTTTTCATTCACAAATTTGTTGGGCTGGTCGACTTTCCTGAAGGTTACGGGTGTGTCCTGCTCTGCTGTTTAGTTTCTGTGATGTCTTGCATTTAAGTTTTCATTCCCAGAAAGAGAATGCCTGTGACATAGGTTGCAGCACTCTCTAGTGGGATTGTGTTAGAGCCATTTTCTTAATGTTTTTGGAGTGTTAAAAGCACTTTTAAGAATGTTAAAATTGCGGAACTCCCTAGTAACCTTGTGCGAAGGTCACGGGGCTCAGGAACTACCAATCAGAAGTGAGCTAGTGTGTATTTATGCTACTTTTACCGAGACTTCTATAAGAAATTAAGGTTGGGACTAAACTATCAAATAAAAACATAACTACAAGAATAAGGACAGCATGCATTCTCATTAAAATTAATATTTTTAAATAACAGAAAACATTTTGAATAAATTTTGCTTTTCTTCTTCTTTTATCCCCCTCTCAGAAACCCCATAATATTCTCTGTTGCTTGCAAAAGGTGCTTACTTGGTATCCTGTTTATAATTAATTCTTTCACTTTAATAAACTAATTTATTTAGGAATGATCTGAAACAGAGGGCAGCTGCTGCTGAGCTGATATGATATCAAAAAGTCGTCTCCATGCAGTTTTTAATTATTTGAAGCCCCAACCTGGCTTCTGCCAGGGGCCCTGAATAAAATCGGTGCATAGATATGGCCTAGCCATAGATACGGCCTAATGGCTGAAAGGGGTTTCTGAGACTTCTCCACAGGTGATCCTCATCCACATGTTGGCACTTTGTGTCACCGGGTGTTTATCGCTTGTGTGATGTCATGGTGGGGTGAAGAGTCAGTCAGTCAGTCAGCTGATATGATGAATGGCTAGAATGGCTAGAAAGCAAGCAACTATTCCCATTCCTACTTACATACACATATTTCTGCTGTTAGAAATGAAACCACTGGGGTTACCATTACCTCCATATTTAAGTCTCCATTTTGTGGCACTATTTTATTTTAATAACGTCTAAAGTAAAACCTTTCTGTTATTTCATTTCTTAAGAATACTTCGGCCTTCTGTATTTACCTTTAACATTAATAGGGCCAAGTCACACTGCATTGTGGTTTACAGCTAGGCTGCAATATCTGCACTTTTCAGCCGCACATATCTGATTTCAGCAAACCCTTAATTGGTCATCTCCTATGACAGGCTTGTAAGGAGATAGATGGTCTATTCCTTATTTCCTTCAAAGGAGGGCTCTAGAACCCATCGAGAGAAGACCTGTGTTAAAATGTCAACATGTCTGTGTGTTTTTCCTTTCATCTAATTTTCAAGTTGCTTTGTTATGTTCAGCCTTTCAGAACTGCTTGTCGTGCTGTCTAAACAAGAAGTAAGCTACAGTGATTTTCTGCTTTCTTTTTGTGTACTGTGGGGAGAGGCCTCAGTCTCTCCAGTAGTGTGACTCAATTATCACTGTCCAGAATCATCAATTTTTTTTTAATAAAAAAAAAAAAAATAAAGAATTAGTTTTATACCATCTGTCCATGCAGCATCAGTGTTGCTTGGTTTCAACCTTCCTTACTTGTCTTCATAGAACTACTGTATAAAATGATATTTAGGGAAAGGAGAATGGAGGAAGCAACACGTCTGTCAAACAAAGAATAAAACAAGAGGGAAATAACTAGGGACTAAAAGGTGTGGACAAGTTAAAAAGGGCACAATCTGACAAAAAAATGGGAATTATCACAATCTGTAAAGCTAGTGCCACACAATTTAAAAGAATCCAAGTATAAGGGAGTGATGTGACAGCAAATAGGAATGATCACAGTCTGTAAAGCTAATGTCACACAATTTAAAAGAAGTCTAGTATACCTCAATTTCACCTTGCTTTCCCTGGAAATCATTGTCAGTTGTTTTTACACATTTCATTTATATATTTAATTCTCACTGTAAAAATTATTTAACATACATAATCAATGTTATATTCAATGACAGTACGTTTAAAAAAAAAATCATGTCACCCCAGTGTATAGTGATATTAGGAAGAACAAAGGAGCAGGCTAAAAAGAGGAAAATCAGGTCAAGGACATTATTCAGCAGGTGTGTTCACTTGAACACAGAAGCTGGTGAGGAATGGGTATAAGTACCCACAAGTCCATGGTTTGTCATATGAGAAGCTCATGGGTTTTTATGGTTCAGGTTGGAGTTAGAATTGTGAGGTGAGATTCTGGTGCAGTTGCCTTGACTACAAGTAGTCCAGCTATGGAGGTCATGGCAGTGACCAAAAGCTATAACATGGCTGGAGACACAGATCTTTACCCGTGCATCCTGGGTCTGAAGACAGTGGTTGGAGTCTGTGAAGAGGTCAGGGCTGATAAATATCAGTTTCAATTTTATGCCAGGGCAGGCAGATGTGCAAGGATATGATGAAGCTGATAAGCTTGCAGGTAAAGCTACTGTGGAGGGTGGGCGAGCCATGGACCAGGCTGATATCCTGAATACTCTACAAAAAGTAAGACGTTTGTGAGAACCAAGTGATGACTGTGAATCTGCAACCTTGACCAGACTGCAAGAACAATATGTTCAAAGGGGTGTGACAAGACGAGAGCACTATGCAGGAAGCCAAAGAAGAATAAGAAACCAACACAGAACGGGTGTCATCAGCCGCTACATGCTGCAGGATATGCTGAGGAGGGGAGCAGAACACATATAGACAGAATGGCTTGATGTGCAACAAGAATAATATGTCAAATAACTAACTAACTAACTTGAGGTGATGTCTGAAACAGATATTTTTCCATGCCATGATGCCAAATCGCCAAGCATCTTCTTCTTCGCGTTCACCCGCTGTAAACTCTGGCGGAAGGTTCTGGTTGCTCAACCACTACTGAACTGCAGTCCTGCTCCATAACCTGAGTGTTGCATGTGCATCAGTTTTACAGATCTCATTCTTTTGAATACAGACTGTTGGTTCCTTGCCTCTCCGGCAGATGCACTCAGACTTCAAAGGAAGCTCCCCAATTAGTCGACTCTTACGACATGCTTTTGGGGATGCAGTGGATCTATTCTTGTTTTCCCCACAATGGGGTCCCGGAACCCACACCGGGGGCCAAGCATCTGTATTCTTAGTTCTTCTTCTGCCTCTCTTCCCCTCCACCTTCCCTGATGTCATGACATACTCCAGTCTCCTCTTTCATTTAAGATGATGAAAATGACTAAGTATCAATCACTGTAACTGAAATAATTTTTCAGTCTATGTACAGTCTGTGTTTACAAAGTGTTCCATAAATCCATCCACAGTGACCGATACCTGTAGCGCACTAACTTCCCCACTCATGACATGTTGCGGATTTATTTTTAAAAATGTAACTGTGGTGGGACTTATGGAGAATACTATATATAGCTACAGTGGACACTATGTTTTCTCTCCATTTATCATGCTTTGTAACTATTTCTAGCAATCTTTCTTGCCTTTCTTGCTCGCTCTTTGCATCTCAGTCTCTTTACCCCGCACCCTTCCCCCTCTTCTATACTAATAGGCATAGAGTTAAATAAAATATAATGATGATAATTATTTAATATATTGTAAATGAACTTACATATGCAGAAAATGCTACCTCTCTGCCTCTTATTTAGTCTGTCTGCACCTTTCTGTGTTTGTAACTATGTCAGTCGCTTTCACCTCCCTTTACTTTCTTTCAGTCTTACTCATAGACATAGTGTTTCATACAACAAAAAGATGATAACGTTTATTGTCTGTCATGCTGAACCAATGACACTGTATTATATGCTAGCTGGTATATGTTAAATTCTTCATATAGAACACACTAAAACGTTATCGTCAAAAACATATACATATGAAACTGTCTTTATACAGACTTAATGCCACTATTTTATCTGGTCACTTATAGCATCATTTATAAACAGTTATTGGCATTGTATTTTATGAGGATTGAGGACTAGACGGAGAAATAGAAAAAAGAACATAGAAGGCCAACAGCATGAATTATCAAATGGCGCCACTTTTGAGCCATCAAAATATCAGTATGCATTCAAAAAAGAAGCTGCTAAATGTGCTATATTTACAAACTTTGTGTTATCAATTCCAGACATGGACAGCACTAGAAAAATATACACACAAAATTACAACACATGAGAAGAAATTTATGAGAAATGTGGTAGGAAAAAAATAAAGAAAAAATACCAGAAGAGACAAAGTCGCTAACAAAGAACTAAGAATAAAAGTAGGCACAAAAACAGGAAATTATTTCACAAAACATCCAGGAATCAAATGTTTGGGTCATCTGGTCAAATTGGAATACAATCAGTCAGCAGCTAGAGTGTACTACATGAGAAAAGCAGGCAACAGGGAAGAGGCCAAACAAGAAATACATGGGTAAAGAGAGTAAAAGAGACACTACATATATGCAGTATTAAATTAACACAAGCTACACAGCCAGCAAAAGACAGGAAACTGCATCTAACTCCTCTCTGTGGCTCTTAGCGGCATAATCAGTAGGACAAAATAAGAAGATAGCATAACTGAACAAGGCAGAGATCATTTGCCCACTTGGAGAGAATGCCTTCTGATGCTATATCATTCAAGTCACATACCAAAATTGGAGAGCGATGTAGAGCAAGAGGTAGACCAAAAACAATATGGAAGGATAACATCAGAGAAACTCCACGGTACCACAATGTGTTTTTGGTCGAAGCAGCCAGAAAAGCACAAAGCAGGACCTTATATCTCCCTCGAAACCTGAAACGGTAGAAGAGGACGTAAAGAGAGAGAGAGATAATTTCTGTTGTTAGTGCAATGTAATTTCTAGTCCCATATTCACTCTTATCTCTCACCTTTCCTTCTCTCAGCCAGATAACATCAGCTTCCGGATCACTGACATCACACTCCAAAGTGGCCTTTTCTCTTTCCACAGCTTCCACATCTTCCAGTTTCTTCACGAATTCCCACAGAGGCTCTGTTTATTAACAACAGAAAGTATTTTTAAAAAAATCTCTTGCAGTACCAAGCAGGTGTTACTTCTACTTGTTTTGCTCTAACAAGCTGCTGCTGCTGCTCCACCTCCATCTCCTCTCCTTTCTTCTTCTTATTTTTCTTCTTCTTCTTCTTTTTTCCTACTCTGTTTACTTCAACAAAGTTTTGGGGGAGGGGAAACACAAGAAAAGAGGAGAATGTAAAAACAAAAAAAGATATAAGGATCATCTGTATGCTCTTTTTTTTTAAATGCTTTGCATAAGCTGATCTTTATTTCTTTAAGGCTGTTCTTGATGCCATCGTTCTGTATTTTTGCATGATCTTCCCCTTGCTCTGTGTTACTTTTATTTCTGCAACATTCTCCTCAGATGGCTAACTTTAGATCCATATAAACTATACTGACTTTAAAATCTCTAAAAGCTGCACTTTTGAAAGAAACAAGAAATCCATAAAAGAAACCCAAGGCCTTCAGAGCACAGTGCTTAACCACTTCACCACATAAAACCGTTGATATTTACTGTGATTTTGGGAAGTAAAGGTTTTACTTTCTTGCTTTGAGTAGGCTGTGTACTTTTTAAACTACAAAACACATTCTATATCAAAGACCATCTTCCTAGGAGCCACCATACTGTAGCGACTGGATGTTCAAATGCAAATCTGAAGGTCGTGGGTTCAAATGTGAATGAGGACTGCATACACTGTTCATCCCTGGCAAAGTATACAACACAAGAAAGTAATTGTTTTTCACAGTGTCTCCCATCCGGAGAAATATCTGTGATCTCAAATGCAAACTAATATGTTTAAATAACATATCATCCAAAAAAGTAGCAATCAGTGTCAGCTAAAACACATACAAATCCTTAAGAAAATCCCAAACAAGATTGTAAATTTACCTGTCACGATGACTTTTGCTGTGGTAACAGCATTTCCACACTGGCAAGTATAGACGCCCTCATCGTCTGCTTCGAGGTTCACAATGCGCATGATACATCGGTTTTCTCTTCGTTGGATTTCAAACTTTCCTGGTGTGTACTGTTGAACAGATGAACAAAGAAGGGCAACACATTAAGGTTGTGGCGATTATAGATATGTAGTTTTTAATGTTTTGTTTATTGACTTGAGCTCCTAGGTTGATCAATATTAAAATGGACACCAAGAAATGTCTTTGGAAGTAAAAGCAGCCAGCAAATGATAATGACTACATCCCTAATCAAGTGTTGATTTGTGTATAAAAATATGGGACTAGCACCATATCAAGGCTTACAAAGATCCTTTACTTTTACTTACTAAGAGTGAACAGGGCAATGAATCTTCTTACTTCTGTTCCTCTGCCACCCCATCCCCTTTTTTTTCTTCTCAACCTTACTGTCTGATTCCCTGCTCCATGTTTTTTTGTTTGTGTGTGTTTGGGGTGGGGTGGGGGGGGGGGTGGTGTTCCTTTAATTCTTTGATCCTGAGTTCCTGCACAAGACAGTCTTACTTTTTAAACTCAGTGTGGGTCATATTCAGGGCCATTTCCTCGCCGCTTGACTCATTTTAAGAAGAACAGGAGGAGGAGGAAAGGTGAGGAGGAAGAAGAAGAGAAGGGATAAAGGAAAAAGAGGGAATGGGGAGCAGAAGGAGGCATAAGAAGATGAAGAAGAAGAAGAAGAAAAGAAGGAGGAGGAGAACAAGGAAAAAGAGAAAGAGGAGGAGAAAAAGAAAAAAGAAGGAGGAGCAGGAGCAGCAAACAAAGAGAACATTGTAGTAGTAGCTACCAGCAGTACAATTATCATAATCTGAAGGGAAAGAGTTACCAAAATGATATGTAAATAATAGAGTAATGGTAGCAAATCATTACATAACTGAGTTAATGGTCACAGTTAAATGCCGGATAGTATCAGAATTCTTCTTCCCATCCTAATGCTGCTCTGGGATCAAATCAGCCTTATAGAACTGGTATCAAATGACTAACCATACATGGGAGCTGTAAGGAGAGGAAACGTTGAGAGAAAGAGCACTAGCTACTCAGTATCATATCAGACAAACAAGCAAGCACACTGGCAAAAGACATGGTGGTGACATAAATATACATATAGAGCTATAGAGACGGACAGGCAGCAGAAAAACAGTGACCAAGACAGAGTATAAGACATATAGAGATAGAGATATATACACATATAGAAAGGTGACAGACAGACAGACAGACAGACAGACAGGCAGGCAGGCAGGCAGACAGACAGGCAGACAGACAGACAGACAGACAGACAGACAGACAGACAGACAGACAGACAGACAGACAGACAGACAGACAGACAGACAGACAGACAGACAGACAGACAGACAGACAGACAGACAGACAGACAGACAGACAGACAGACAGACAGACAGACAGGAATAACTATTCATACAGAAGGACTGGTAGACGGGTGATTGGCTAAATAGAGAAATATCTAAGTAGTTGGAAGATACAAAGATGGGCACGCAGACAGAAGAGAGATGGAGGGAGTGGGGGGGGGGAGAGCGAGAGGGGAGAGAGAGAGAGACTGACAGACAGGCACACACACACAGACAATTAGCAACACTCCCAGAAAAGCCAGACTTCCAGCAGACTGACATGCCCATAACCACATATGTTAGCATTTGTTTGTAAGTGTTTCCCCTTTAGGACTGCAGCCTGAAAGACTGACCCACCTCTGTGATCAAGCGAAGTCCCAGCGCCGGCAGAATTTTGTAAGGCTAAGTTACCTCGCGGTACCCAACTACAAAAGAACCTTTGACAGACTACCCGGTGGGAAATACAACGGCTGGAATTCATATCCGCGACAGCGTCAACCCCCGATCGATACGAGGTCAGGGGCGGCCAATAATAAGGGCTCTGTCACCGATATCCTGGAGTATACGCACACTTGATAGAACCAGGACAACAGGGGCGAGTTCAGCCACATTCAGTTCCCCGCTGCACCCCTTACAAGTATACATTTAAAAATAATTATGAGAGCGGGGAGGGCAGACCATATAAAATTTGTGAGAAAGTTACGAGGAAGTTAACCCTCCCCCCCCCCTTTCCCCCTCCTCGCACACACACACACACACACACACAGACATGTAAAGAGGTTCTCCTTTTAAGTATTTGATGTCCCTTTTTGAATTATTTCAATTTATTATTACATCTGTGTGCGATTCATGCATAACAATGACTAAAATTATCATTGCCAATTTAAACAAGGTTTACGCCCAATAAGGGCCACCCCCCCCCCCCCATTAAATTTTTTTTAATGTATAATTTTCTTTGTGTTGGTGCCCCTGCGTGATATAGAAACTAGAAGTGGTGCTTCGGGTAAGATCCCGCCGCAGAACTAAAAATCGATTTACTAGATCTAACGGTTGTTGGGTGTGTAAACATTATGTTAAGACTGCTGTATATTTTCGATAGGGAGAAATGTCTTTATAAGGTATGCATTAGGCAGTCACTAGGAGACTATTGTATATTTTTTATAATGAGAATTACCTTTAAAAGGTACCACTATATTGTTGTGAGTTTAATGGTATATTAGGTTTTTTTTTAAATATCTATTCAGCTGATTTTATTTATATGGTATAAAAGTTATTTAGTTTATAAGTTATACAACAGTGAAGTCAATAATGAGTTTTTATACTGCGTCTTACAGAGGCGAAATGGAATAGGCATTCCAACTTGTTGCTGTGATAATACATTGAAGTACGATTACGACAGATTCGGCGTTGAAAGATGTTTCGCGTCAGGGATAAAGTTAGTTAGCCCAAGACAGTATTTTAATTTGTACTGGTTTTACAAGGTTTTAAACTTCATAATTTCTTGTATTTACATAGGTTAAATAATAACATCATGCCACAGGAGGAGGTAAAGTGGCAATTTTGATAAAAGTAGTTTTGAACGGTTGAAAAATATCGATTCTTCGAAGTCGACACACAGAGGAGATTTCAATTGATTCAAATCGCCATCACCATTAATGTGTAGCCTTCCATTTATTCGTCACAGGGGGGCTGCGTAAGCGCTCAGTCAACGAAATGCGAGACTTTTCTACACTTCCTCATAATTAACCGGATTGTGCAGTTCAGGTTTACTTCGCAATAAGAGACAGTGTCGCGCCAATCCTCAATAGTTGGGGGGGGGGGGGGGCAGAAGAAATAAGAAAATCCATTGCCCTGTTCACTCTAAGGAACCTGTTTCTAACTTCTACATTCATAGAAGGCAGCTGAGGGATTGCGTGATCTCCAGGCATGGTGTCTGCTTCGAGTGCTAGAGGTGCCGGGTTAAATTCCCGGTAAAGGCTGGGATTTTTTCACGTGGACTTGGACTTCTGGTAATTCCCCTGGTCTCTGGGCACTGAGACCGGATGCCAGTGTGTATTGTTGCGCACGTAAAAATCCCCTGGCAGTTGGAAATCAAAAACAGTAGACCTGGGCAACAATTTGAGTTAAAAATCTACCCAAAGAATTTCAGGATCCCTGACGGTGCTACAGAGCTCGTGCACTGTGCTGGGCTTTTTCGGAATCAGACGAGTTAGAAGAACAGAGCACTTATGGGTTACTACCTGTGTGCCATGATAGTGGTCCGTTGTTTTAACCTCAAACTTTAGAAGACATCGTGTATGGGAGTAGCTATCTACAGACGCTCTGTAATTAACACGCAATTACTATATTATTTGCTGGGGCCTTTGACTTAGGGATTCTGAACACAGCTTTGTGAGCAGCGTCTGGAGACCCGGGTTCGAATCTTCGGTAAGACTGGTTTTTTTTTTTTTTTTTTTTGTCAGGGGCAAAAAAAAAAAAAAAAATCCTCACCTGCACAGTCGTAGCGACAGCATTAGCTATGCGGCCGTAAATAATAAAGCTCAAAGCTACCCTGCCTACACAGCACAAGTGGTATAATGACGGACCATGAACGCAGTTTTGTCATTCCGACATACCGGTTTCGATTCAGTAGCAAATGATATGGGAAAAGACCGCTTAATGTAGATTTCGACAACATCATGAGGGTTGCAGACTTAAGAAAGCAATGGCATACTACTGAACGTAAATATTGCCTAGTAAGACCGCAAGGAGTCAGCAAATGCTGCGGCATGTTGCAACTTCCTATAAAGTATAGGCAATAACTTTAATTATAGTATAAATAAGATGATACAGACACACACATACACGCGCGCACACACAAAGGACTTGAAAGTAATTACTGCCAGTTTGTATTGCAAAATTATTGAACGTAAATTGTACCTAAAAAAAAACCATCACAGTCAAAACATGCTGCGATTAGTTCTCCAACGTCTTGTAAAGGGTGCGCAAGTAACTTTTTTATTGCAAACTATTTTATTTCCAGGTTTTGCAGCTGTTGCGTTATTATTTGTGAGAACAAAAACTGCAACAATAAAAATTTATAAAATTGTGCCAGTACCTCTACAGAACCATACGGATCTAAGATCGTACCCAATGACTATGCTGCCGATACCAAACTAGGATGGCAGGTTTTCAAATTGAGCAGCAACCAATTCAGGGATGGGGAACAGGACACCAAGGTGAACGATTATTCAACACTGCACCAGTAAGTTATTTTGTGTGTGTGTGTGTGCTTTATTAATATCCTACCCCAGACAGGGGAAATCCACAGGTCACGGGACAGTCTAATATTCCCGGGGGGGGGGGTAGATAGGCTAGCATATGATACAACATCCAGCTTAAGAATGGAGGTGGAGGCGGTCACTGCAGCTTTCCGCTGGTTAGAGAACTCGACACACACGCACACGTCGTGATTGTAACTGACTCAGAAAGCATGCTGAGGAAGATCAGAACAGGCATGCTTCGTGCAGAGTGGCATGCCTCGCTGCGGAGAACACGAGTGAGGAGTATTGGCTAGATTTTTCCACCGGGTCTCGTCGGTGTGTTGGAAATGAACAGGCGGACAGACTGGCTGGCTCTGCACAACTTAGTGGAATACTGATGCTGACGTGGTTAGTGCCTTATGGGAGAGCGTGTACAGTTCGGAGGAGCAGATGGATCACCACAGTCTGGTGAGATTGATGCAGGGGGAGTGACGAAAGGTTCTGGAACATGCTCGAGGCTTAAAGGCAAGGACAGACGGACGTTTAGTCAGAATGCTACTGGAACTCTTCACTGGCTGCTGAAGATGGGGACGGAGCGCTTATGGGAATGCCCCGAGAGCTGTGGTGTCGGTTCTTGAATAAAATCAAATCAAACCTATATTTTATAGACCAAACGGCACTTGGTGGATAATGTAGTTGTTAGCATCACACCGGCCGCCTCTACTTCCCATGCTCGGTCGACCTCAGAGCCAAGGTCATTTTTGAAAAAAGTCTGGCCCACGTCAGGAACCGAACCCACGACCTTCCGATCCGCAGGCTAGCGTCTAGCCGCTAGACAACGGCGTTTCATGGGAAAAGGAAAGATGGTCTCCCTGATTGAACCGTCTGCCTCGCGCTCTGTGGTTCGTGTGCTGTGTTTAGGAATCTATTCTGAAATTAGCTAGTTCACGTGTTTCGGAGTACCACTGCGGTCGCCGGTGGACGTAAAGAGCTTCGTCATTTGTACGACGTTCTCGACAGTCGAACAGTGACTATTCCCGCCATTTGGAAATAAAATCAGATTTAATTAAGTCGATTTTTTTGACATTTAAACAAACTTGTTAAGTGATCTGATTCTGTTTTCAACAGGCCTACAACAACGGCCCATTTCCGGAAGGTCCTATACCGGAGTCAATCTTTGGGGATTCAGAAGACGAACGCAATCCATATGATGCCATATATGGGGAACTAGATCTTCACAGAGTTTATGGACAACAACTAGCGATCTGGACACACAAAAACCCGGATACTATTTGCCTGTTTACGCCCATAGCTGGTGACTCGTTCATGACAATAGTTTCCTATGCAAGGAACAGTCTGGAGTTTAACACAGCAGTGGACAAGGTAAGGGAGAGGGAAATCGTGATGCATTAAAATCAGTCTGGATTTTTTCTTTCTTGGGGTCTGAGTGGATCTCCATACAAGTAAATGACCCATTTCCACGCCTTCAGGCGTAGTGGACATGTAGGGCTAGATCTATATTGTATAGATCAATCGGCACTCAATGGGACTAGATCTATATTTTATAGATAAATCGGCATTCATTGGATGATCTGGTTAACATCACGCCGGCCGCCTTTACTTCCTGGACGCAAACGTCAAGCCATATATCTCGTGATCTGCATGTTGTTAGTTGGATTTCGACATCCATCCTTTAGTTCGTCGATGCAGGTGTTTCGAAAATACCCGATGGTCGTTGCTGGAACTTTGTGCATCGCTCTTGCGGGCGACCAGCTGCTCTGCAGATGGGAGACCGGAGCGCAGGGGTAAAAAAAAATCAGCACAATACAATCCATTCTCTCTGCCATATTGGACTAGGGCCATATGTTCCAGCCATAGACTGGTGCTGTAACATAAATGTTCCATCCATAGACTGGTGCTCTAACATAAATGTTCCAGCCATAGATTGGTGCTCTAACATAAATGTTCCAGCCATAGACCGGTGTTCTAACATAAATGTGCTATATGGCGTTAGCGCAGTCGATAGTAGACTCGCTTTCAAATTCAGCTGTTCGACACCGGGCGGTTACCGGGGTTTACCTAGCCTCTAGGAAATGGGTACTAGAGCTTACACTCTGGGGTAAACTGAGGAACGACGCTGTCGCTACGGAGTTATGTGCGGACGGCGATACAGGCGGACAGTTTCTTATCAGCTGTCTGTACTGGTGGCTAAGCACTTATGGTTTATAACTGTATGCAATGACACTGGTCCACATCTCCCGACTTTACTTTTACCTCTAATTTGCGCATCACACACTTTGTTCTAGAACTGCAATTTCTGTAGATCAATCCATACTCAATCAGCGATGTGGTCAATATAACTTCGACCTAGTATACTTTTTTAGTCAGGTGGTTCTACAGTTATATGTCTGATTCAGACGTACATCGCAATCATCGTATAGTGTTTTTCTAATGCTATACATGCTTCAGCCTTACAACCCTATCATACATGATGTTTCCATGGTTACATATTTTTCAGCCATACATCATTATTCATGGTGTTTTCACTGTTAAATATGTTTCAGCTATACAGCTCCATAATATATGGTGTTTCCACTGTTGTATATGTTCAGCCATAGTCACGTTTATACATGGTGTTTGCACTGTTATATATGTTTCAGCTATTCAGCTCCATCATACATAATGTTTCGACTGTTGTATATTTTTCACCATCATCATTCATGTTGCTTCCACTGTTAAATATGTCTCAGCCATAATCTTCTTTACATGTGGTGTTTCCACTGTTACATATGTTTCTGTCATAAGCTCCTTTATACGTGGTATTTCCATTATTATATATGTTTTCACTGTTATATATGTTTTAGTCATAATCTCCTTTTTACATGGTGTTTCCACTGTTATGTATGTTTCAACAATACATCTCCATTAAACATGGTGTTTCTACTGTAATATGTTTCAGCTATATATCTCTATTAAACATGGTGTTTCTACTGTAATATGTTTTAGCTATATATCTCCATTATACATGGTGTTTCTACTGTAATATGTTTTAGCTATATATCTCCATTAAACATGGTGTTTCTACTGTAATATGTTTTAGCTATATATCTCCATTATACATGGTGTTTCTACTGTCATATATGTTTCAGCCAAACAACTCCATCATACATGGTGTTTTTACTGTTACATATGTTTCTACAATGCATCTCCATTATACACAATGTTTCTACTGCAATATATGTTTCAGTCATATATCTTCATCATACATGGTGTTTCTATTGTTATATATTTTTCAGCCACAAATATCCTTCATACATGGTGGCTTTACTGCTTCAGCCAGTCTCTCTTTTTCTCTCCCTCTCTTTAACAGATGATGGTCCTGCTTCCTGGCCACAAAAGACCCCTAGATATGGAACATGTATTTATTGTCAAGCCAGGGACGGCCATCTTGATTGTTCCCTTATATGACTACATGGTGACCATTGAAGTCAAACAGCTAGCACATAAGATTGACATGGTGGTTGGTACCGTCTTGTTGTCAAATGTGTATTTGTCATATACTTTCAATTGCTAGGTGTTAAGTATAGTCTGCCTACAAATATAACTGGACAATGGCAGAAACGAACAATGAGATTTAGTCCTCTTGTACCCAACAGAGCACAGACATGGGAGTGCACCCTGTAGCTGCAATCAACAGAGAACAGGTGTCATCAATGATTTTACACTTATGGAGCTTTTGAAGAGGAGATCAGAGAACTTTTAGATCTTTCCGGAGCGCTGTGATGATAATCCTAACTAATTACTAACAGAGCATAGGCTCTCAACCAACTTGTCCTGTTACCCCCTTTTGCACTGAAGGTTCCAGGGTAACTCTATTCTAGTTATAATGTTTCTGTATCAGATTTTCTAAGTGTGTGTCCTATCCAATGCCAGCATCTCTAATAGACAACTTTACAGCTGTCTTGTTGGTACTAGAAGTACAACAAGACAGCTATGAAGTTGTCTATTAGATATACTATTCTTGGTCCACCACTTGCTCTATGTCCCTCTCCTCTTTTGGTTTATGCCATCGATGGTATAGTATCAGAAGGCATTCTCTCCAAGTGGACAAACCATTTGATTTGCCATCTTTGCATGTATTTTAGAATTGGTTCTGTGCTGACTTTATCTCGTATGACCTCATTCCTGATTTTACCTCTTCTGGTCACTCCTACAATTTTTCTCAGACACCTCATTTCCACGGTTACTAATTTTCTTTTATGTTTTGTTGTGAGTAACCACATCTGGCACTGGTAGCATAAGATGGGAAGGAATATGCTTTGTATGAGATGTCTCTGTGCTAATTTGGATTGCCTTATGCTGTAAGAGGGAGCTAGCTGTTCCAATACTTGCCTGCTTTACTGCGTCGGATGTCAATTTCTTCGTTCAGTTTCCATCTTCAGTGAATGTTATTCTAAGATATTCGAACTCATATGCCTTTTTAATATATGTATTCTCTAAGGCTATGTTTAAATCCTGCTTCTTTCTTTCTATTGATATTACTTCTGTCTTTTTGATGTTGATTTTCATATTATTTGACTTAAATTCTTCTGCTTAATGACTTCAGGAATTAGTATATCAGGTTCTAGCACTGCTGCTTTGAAGTCTGGTTGTTCTTTCATGGCAATCTCCTAAGAGGTTGAAACGCTCAGTGAAGTATTCTCAACCATCTCTGGGGGGGTCTAATATTGGTTTTCCTGTTTTATTGTTAATTACTACTGTTGGGTTGTAGCTCTCATCTCTTTTTTGTAAAGTTTTTTACTACAGAAACATGTTCTGCTGACTGTTTTCTCGCTTTCTGCTAATGACTTTATCCTGATCCCAGGATTCTTGTTTTCATCTCATTAGCTTTTCATTTATAGCTGGGTTATTCAACTGGCATCCAGAGGGTCAAATCTGGCCTGTAGAGGCATTGTAAGTGGCTTTTGATTCATTTATTAGGCAGCATTGCACAGACTGGTTGAGTTTCTACACCTTCTTCTTTGTCTTCAGAATTCCTAACAAGCCTTTAAGGTTCAGTGCTGCAGATGTCATCTGCCTGTATTTATCTCAAAAACTGGTCTTCTCTTTGAAGTTAGCAACTCCAAATGTGTGTTGGTCTGCCTGTATATTATTTCTCCACTGTTTGTTTGGTCTCCACTGTAGTCTACCCCCATTCAGCTCTGTTGCTTCCACAGTTTTTCTGTCTCTGTTATCTGCCATTTTCTCTATTTGCTTTATCCTTTACAGTTTATTAGCCCCAGTGTCTATGTGATGTGTATGGGCGTTCTGAAGTCGCAAGGTTGCATTAAGACTGTATAAAAATCTAGCAGACTTGCTTCTCTTTCACGCCCATACACACGTCTGGCAACAAGGGAAGCAATCACAAAACTGGGTCCTATAGTCCCATTTAGGTATCCTTTGATTTTCATCTATTTGGTCCACTTGAAGATGCACTCTGTGGAACGAGGCTTGAAGATGATGAAGGAGTCATTCAGGCAGGGAAGAAATGGCATGATCAAAAGAAAATCTGGTACAGGCTAGGAATACATGCACTGGTTTTGCACTGGCTGACTGACTGACTGACTTTCTACCCCACCAGGACATCACACAAGCGATAAACACCTGATGACACAATGTTCCACCATGTGGGTGAGGATCACAGTGGAGAGGTCCCAGAAACCGCGTTTAGCCTTTAGGTCATATTTATGGCCAGGCTATATTGTGGCCCCTGACAAGAGCCAGAGTAGGGCTTCAAATAACGAAAAATTTCGTCCTTAAAAGGATGAGAAGTATAACATTTGCGCTGGCATAAAGCTGTACACGTTTATGGGGATTATGTTGTTAGTACTAATGTACACATGACTTACGCATGTGTAGAAATTTCAAGCTTTATTGAATAAACAGCTTCTGAGACAAAAAAATCGTGTACTTTACTTTTTGAACGCCCTCATATATATTTTATATTAGCTGTGGCAGTGCAGTGGTTAGATGCTTGTATGCCAACTCCCTGAAAGTCTTGGTTCTGAATTTGCATTGAAGCAATTCCTTTTTATTTCTGGCCTTGGCTCTTAGGTCTAACCAGTCTAAAATGTGTAACAGGAAATGTCCTGGGAAGTACACACAGCCAATGTGATACAAACTACATCACTTTAAAGTGCTGACTGGTCGATATACCTATGGCTTTAGCATCATATGCCGAATGCATCACCTGAGTAAAAATAGTCTGTTACTATATTTTTCTTTTTATATATCTGCAGGTGAATATAACTATGTCAGTGCTGGAACTAAAGAGCCGGCTACAAGCAGAATACGGGTATCCAATTGACCGAATGGATTTACTGTACAAAGACAAGCCTCTGGAGAACACAAGGTTCCTATTTGAGTATGGTCTTGCCCACAGCAGTACACTTTTTGTGTTGCTGAAGGTCAAGAATGACATCCTTGTTCACGTGGAAACCTTCTGGGGCAAGCGGTACCACCTGTATATAGACTCATGCACTACAGCTTTCGGAATTATCGCCAGCATTCTTCGCCGTACCGTCAGCCACAATGCTGTCGACATTGTCAGACTTTACGAACTATTTCTACCAAAGCACACTTTAGTCTTGTATTTGGGCTCTCGAGTGATTGATTGGGACCGATGTCTAGGTTTTTATAAAATTGAAAGTGGTAGTGTTCTAAGGATGTCAACAATAGGCCTTGCCCATGAAATGGACATTCGAAAAGTACCTATTATTCTGGACACAGGGGATGTACAGAAACTTTGGGTGTCCAAGTTTGACAGGTGGTCCACAGTTGTGCTTAAACTTCATGGGATGACTGGATACCCGGTTAACTTAATGAAGCTGGTGTTTAATGACAAGTTTGCAATTGATTTTTCTGATACTATTGGTTCGGTCTCGAAAACGGACACTATTCATTTGGATGTAGAAGCTATTAAAAGAGATGATGATTTCTTGTATGGAATCCCACTAAAGTTCAAAATCGCCAAGGGAATAACTGAGGTGCTAAAGGTGGCACCCAGTCGTTCAATAAAGTCAGTCAAGGACACATTAGAACGAATTGGCGTGCCCAATGCTACAATGTATGACTTCATTGTTGATGGCTACAGCCTGCCCAACAACAAAAGAGTTGTAGATGTAATAGATGAATACAAAGTTCCCATTGAACTTAGTCTGAGGCAATACCCTGTGTTTATTCATGGCCATCAGAATATTATCTATAAGATGCTGGCCTACAGCAAGGAGACACTGGCCACATTTCTCATGCGAGTAAAGATGAAAACCGGCCTCTCATTTCAGGACTTCCTTCTGCTGTCTTGTGGTACTGTGCTTGATGATGATGAAAGGCTGCCGGTGTTTAGCACAAGGATTACTATCAAATCATCAATTTTTCTGATTCCAAGGAAGCAGTTTAGAACATTCTTTGTGTTGTATGATGACTGGATGACCAAGGTGAGAATCCCTGCACATCCCAAACTTCAGCAAATCAAAGACGTCTTATGGAAGGATCGCAAAGTACCAGAAGGGGGTCTGGCTTCAATTGGAAACTTTATGCAATGGTATTTTACCGCCAACAGCAAAGACGGCACCAGAAAACAAACACCACTTAAGGAACGAATGATTGTGTATGAAGCCAATATTGGCAAAAAGTACTTACAGATGAAAGTAGAGCAGCCTAACCGATCCAAACACAACAGGAGACTTTCTAGATATCAGAGGGGCAAAAAGCAGCGAGCAGTTTCTCAGCCTGCAAATCATCCTACAGGACAGTTTAAGCTTCCCCAGATACCCAGATACATGTCCGCTGATGCCAACAGAATGGGAGGACACAAAGCCTACAATACCAGACCAAGACATGGGCACAGAGTAAAGGGCGAGAGACAGACAGGAGGGCTGAGATCAATACCTCGACCTGTTTACAAATATGTTGAGCCTGGGGATCAAAGTGGTGAACCAGAAGATGGGGAGATGGTCCTCTGTTTGAGGCATGACTACACTCTAAAGACATCAGATGGAAGGAGACAGAGTCACTTTCACTGAAGACAAATGAAGCAGCTGTAGTTTATGAACTCTTTCTGTCACAGGCAAGGATTACTTTCCTATAAAATGTGTATGTTGAATGTTGAATTAGGAATTGAAATCACAGCATTTGGGATACCCTCATAAGCGCTCCATCCCCATCTTTAGCAGCAAAAAAAGAGTTCCAATTCTGATGGCGTCAGTAACTGTCTGATTGTATATCTGCCTCACCCTTTCTTTGAGTACTCAGTGTCGGCCAGATTCCCTGGTAACTCCTCGCAGCGCTATTCTCCTCAGACCATAATGATCTATTTGCAATTTTGCACTGTTCAATTGCTCCAAGAGGGCCCTCACAACATCTAGCTTGTCATACATCATTTCACCACTAAGTGGTGCAGTCTGTCTGCCTGCTCATTTCCCAACACACCGGCATGACCTGGAGAGAATATTCAAAGGACACTAACTACCTGGGACCTCTGAAGTGATGCTTGCCACTCTGCACGGAGCATACCTGTCTCCATCTTTCTCAACATACTCTGCGAGTGAGTGACAATCACGGCATGTGTGTACAGCTGATTCTCAAGACAGTGTAAGGCAGCAGTGGCTGCCTCCACCTCCATTCTCAAACTAGATGTTGTGATATCGTATGCAAAGCTTGATGCAACAAGCTACGTCCATTCACCATGGCTATAAACCCCCCACGCACTTTGTCTGCCATTGAACACAGAGCCATCTGTATAGATAATCACATCACTTGGGTAGGAATTGTCTTGAATATTTTTTTGACTTCTGATTCTGCAGTACCACTTGCCAGTCCCTGCACTCACGTCTCAAAGTGATAAAATGAGTATAAAATAAATAAGTAACCTGGCAGCAACTTTTATCATCATCAAGTGCCATTCCTGACTAGCTTAGGCAATCATGCTTTACCACAATCTACGATCTGCAACTGTGTGTATGAGATCATCTATTAAAAACCCTCCAGGTCATGAAAAAAAGGCTGTCAAGAATCTTCTTGTGCTGTCTTCCTCTGTCTCTCTTTGCACAGATCTATCTAGTGGTCACAACATGTTCCAGTTTCCTTCTTCTCATAACATGACCAACAAATGTAGACTGTCTCTTTCTGATGTTTGTGAAAAGTTGTTTCTGAGCCCTCGCCTCTTTAAAAACCACTGGGTTGCTCTTTTTAGCTGTCCAAGGAATGCTAAGGATTCTTCAACAGCTACTTTAGTACAGCATAATGTCAACAACAACAAAAAAAGGTTAGTACCATCAGTATTAGAACTCTGTGCTGGCTGCTTAAGATGAGGAAGGAGCATGCATAGGAATGCCCATAGTGCTGTGATGTAAATTCGTGACTTAACAAAAAAGAGCAGCACACCAAGTGGATCAGGTGTGTCACCCATTATTCTAATGATCATGTCATATCACAGTCCATGACTGTCTGGCACATGATGATGATCATCATTTCTGTTATAATTCATCACAGTGTCAAAATCACATGATCAGAAATGAGTTCTGCTCTGATATGCAATGTTTCTTTCTTTAAGATTCTTGCTTCACAGTCTCAACTGAAGCTTTCAGCTGTCCTGGAACTGTTTACAATAATTTTTAACTCTTTTGGAATCAAACCTGTGACAACTCAACTTCTTCTATTTTAAAAGTTCTAGGTTGAATTAGCCAAAGAAGTTAAATAATAACACTTTGGGGCAGAGTAAAACAATCTCGATTTACTTAGTTAATGCAAAAAGCTATCTGCGAAAGAAGAAAGTCAAAATGTATACTATCTTTAGACTACCCAATAAACACATGAGTTGCATGGTTTCAAAGGAATTTTTAAAATCTACATTGTTAACAAATTTCATCATTAATATGACACTGTCTATATTGCTCTATAGCAGGGCTATTACACTGAAGGCCTGCTGGCTGAATAGGCCTGCAGAGGCCTAGCAAATAGCCTGTGAATCATAGCCAAAAAAAGTGATCTTTCTAAGCAGGAGCTCGGGCCTCTGGCCTGTAACTATCTCCACTTTCGACATTCTGGCTCCTAAGTGAACTTATCTGAACAGGTGTGCTCTATAGGAAGCTTGGGAATTAAAGATCTTTGCAATGGTGAGTGTGACTAGTAAGATCTGCTTGCATTTGGAAGTCCTCCACAATAAAAGCATGCAATTTCAGGACCACTGTTGCAATAGCATGTGTTTATAATGTTTCTTCTCACAAGCTTTAGCTCTTAGCACATCTACAATCTACATCTACAATGCAATTTCAGGACCACTGTTGCAATAGCATGTGTTTATAATGTTTCTTCTCACAAGCTTTAGCTCTTAGCACATCTACAATCTACATCTACAATGCAATTTCAGGACCACTGTTGCAATAGCATGTGTTTATAATGTTTCTTCTCACAAGCTTTAGCTCTTAGCACATCTACAATCCGTTTTTCGCTTATTTCTATTCGGTTCCTCAAATTCCCCTTTAAGTAGTCCTTTTCTCCTTGATAATTAATGTTTGCACTGGTAATGAGGTTAGATACTAAACATAAATTATGTACTTGAGCTCAGGTGAATGGAATCGAGTACAAAATGTGATGCAAGAAGAATGTGAAACATGCGGCCAAAAGCATGCCAAATAAAAAATTTAACATGGATTATGTGCGTTGAATGTTCGAGAACATAAGGGAGAGAAAGATTATTTCAGTCTGGAATTATCAAGATTGATCAGTCTTGTTTTTAGTGTTGAAACAGCATGTCTGATGGTGATGAGCAAGAGTGAGGGAATCGATCTGCGAGTAAGTGTGTCTTACAACTGAATACAAGTTTCATGAAAACCTAGCTGGCAAGTTGGTCTGACATTTGACGCTCATGTGTGTTTGATGCAGCTGTGATCGAATGAAATCCTGATGTGTCCTAAATTTCTAAATTTCTTGGGAGTGTTGAGAACTGGCGTCTTCTAAAGGTATGAACGATTGTTTAGAACCTACAAGTGGCCGAAGTCAGTCACCCTAGACAGGTATCTTTAAGTACATTGGCAATGAAACAGGTGTTAGAAGGAAAAAATTGTATCAAATCAATCAGCTGTGTTCCAGTGCCTGTTTATCTAAGATGTTCAAGTATCAGCACGGTCTCTGTACCTAACAAGCGTGTAGTGAAGGGTGCTAGGAGAATCATTAGATTCCCTCTACACGCAACACGGTCCATGGCATTTGGTGCCCCTGAATCTACTTTAATACCTGTATCATTTATGTCCCACTTGTACTATTTCTTGTATAACAGGTAAACTCAAAAAAATAATTTGTAATATCAAGAAACATTTACATGTGTACACCCTGTGTATGCAATGTCTCAGAAAGTTTCAAATAAACGAACAAAACCTTCTTTTTGTACTATTAAGCAATTCCACGAAAATAAACTACTAGACTACAGTGTTCTAGAAATACATAGAGACACCCTAAAGAAAAGTTGAGAACAAAAAGAAAAAAGTTATCATCTTAGTAGCCAGGTTTTTTTTAAATATTATGGCCAAACACAAAATATAAAAGTAGACATGATGCTGGGTGCTGACGCATATAGCCAGCCACACAGAAAGCAGTGTCTGGCACAGAGATGGCATATTATAGTAGAGATTCTGTCTGTGTCTATAATTTTAGCATATGTATATACTGTTGTTAAAACATCAAAGCTGTACTGAACTGAAAATTTAATATATGCACATTGTATGGATTACAGTAAGCATTCTCAGACAATCAATTGAATTCTGTATCCAAAAGAAGGTTAGCTAATATCTCTCTTCCTTTGTTTGTACATTTTGACAAGCTTTTGTTTCTATACCTTTTGATTCCCCACAATTTGTTTCACAGTTTACTTTTTTGTTCACCTGCTATCAATTTTCTTTCCAAAATAGTTTTCTAAGAGTTTATTTTAAAAAATTAAATAAAGCTGCAATACCACAAATGTTTGTATGATTGCCTTCCAGCCCAAAGATCTTAAGTTTGAATCCACACTTTGCCAGATTGTTAATAATTTACCTTGGCTTCACGGTCAACCCATTCTAAAATCAGTACCAGGAAATTTCCTCAGAAGCAAATAAGGCCAGCATATGTTAACCACATCACTAATTAAGTGCCATTGGGTCTAGAATAGGATAAAAAAAAAAAAATTAACAAAGATGACATTATTCCCCACATAGTGTCTTAAAAAGTTGGTTGTACACATTTCAAAGTGTCCATCACATCAGCACTAAAAAAAAAAAATGACACCTACTAAAAAAAAAAAAAGCGCCTGTAGTGTAACTGTTGCATACCGCAAAAAAAAAAAAAGCTCTGTTTAGCATCATTCTTCTAAAGTGGTCAAAAGGTTCCTTAAAAAATCTCCATGAAGCCATACATGCAACTGACAGGCGAGCACTTACTGTTTAACCGCAAGCATACCAGCGATAATAGAAAGAATGACTCCTTACCTCAAGAACTTCATCTCCTTTTAACCATTTCACTCGTGCCCGAGGATCTGAGACAAAACACTCCATGCTTCCCCCCTTCTTCCTTGGGAACTTGTATGTTTCAGGCAGTTTCTGTGTGAAGTAGTATTCTGGTTCTCTTGCTGTAAGCACATTAGTAACACAGTGCAGTAGTAAGTGCAGGTACAGAAATCATTTTGGCATTATTATCATGTGCCATAACAGTAATTATAGGTTTTGCCATCTCACATGTTCTTTTTGCTCTCTTTCCATCAATGTTGCAATTTATACCAAGTTCTTGAGTCCATTCTTTCTCATAATAGGCCTATGTTCAAAGAACATTGACTGTCTACATCTATCTGTTCTAATAAGTTAACGACTTTCACTTGTCCTTATGAGGACTGCTTTGTTTTTCTTTCACTCCATGTTTGTTTTTCTTTCATTCCATGATATTCTTTGAATTCATTCATTCAGTAGCATGTCCCTCGCGGAACCTCGCTGCCATAACAACCCTCCGGAAAACCTTCCTATCCTGAGCAAGATGTCCTGCGTCTGATACACCCATCTGGAGATCATCTGCCACATCCTGCACCCATCTTCTCCTTGGCCTTCCTCTTCCTCTCTTCCCAGGCATATACCCCTCCATTATTGTTCTCTCTAGACTTCCATGACGTTTCAAGTGACCAAAATATTTCAATTTTCTTTGTTTTATTGTCTTTACTAGCCAACCCTCTTCAATATTCAGCTCTTGAAGTATGGATGCATTTGTTCTTTTCTTTACCCAAGATATTCTTAGAACCTGTCTGTAACATTTATATTCAAATGCATTTATGCGCTGTTCCGCTTGTTTAGTAAGTGTCCAGGTCTCACAGGCGTATGTTGCAATGGGAAAGATGCATGCTCTTAAAAATCTGACCTTTGTAATTCTATCTGTACAATTCCATAATTTATTCAGTTGTTTTAGTCTTTGAAGAGCAATTGATAGTCGCTGTTTAATTTCTTTCATTGTGTCACCATTGTTGGTAACCAGTGACCCAAGATATTCGAAATTTTCCACCACTTCCAATCTTTCCTCATTAACATATATTTCCTTCTCCATGGCAGTTTTGTTTGTATGCATTATCTTTGTTTTTGCTATGTTAAGAAATAAGTTATGATTTTCACTATTTCTTTGGAGTGAGGTTAATAAGTTTTCTAAACCACTTTGTGATGTTGATAGTAATACTGTATCATCAGCATAACGAATTTCTGGTATTTCATGACCACCGATGTTTGAATACTTTGAATACTTCTTAGAAACCACATCTCTGCTCTGAGCAAATGTTTTTCAGCCTGTTTTCAGCTTTAGCATTATAAGTGATAATAATGGTGATCTTTGTGTTTGAAACATACTTAAATATATGTATATTTATTGAATATATTTTTGTCTTAAACAAAATGCACATAAGATGTTCCATATGCAGTTAATAAATGTTTCTTTACATGTCAGCACCCTGTTTTGTTATCACTATAATATTCTGATATAAAAAAAAAAAAAAAATATCCAACTGTATGCCCAAGAATAAGAGCACACTATAAACAATGAAAGTGCATTAGTTAAACGGCTACGCACATAATGGAAGTGAATGCTAGCAGCCAGATATTTGTCTCATACTCAAACCGAAAGTCAGAACATATATTATACAATGGTTGTGATTTTTTTTTTCTTCTATCACCTTTAAAAGGGATTTTGGTATATTGTGTTGTGGTTTACAACTAAGCTGTGATATCTGCACATTTCAGCTAAACACATCCAATTTCTGCAAATCTTTAATTAGTCGTCTTGTATGACATGTTTGCAAAGGAGCAGAGGGACTATACATTTTTCCCCAGAACTCATAGAGGAAGGTGGTTGGGATTCTTCTTCTTTTTCTGCATTTGAAAAAAGAAAACAGAGTAGACCAAGAAAGACCCTGTGTAGAACCATCATCAGGGAAGGCTCAACCATGGGTCTTATGAACATCCAAGACCTAAAACAGGTGGCAACGAACCACTAGACATTGAGAGCTATGACTTTTGCCCAATCCCCCCCCCACCCCCCCACCCCCCTCCCCACCCCACCCCATCCCATTTCTTGGCTCAAGAGGAAAGACTAACTAACTAACTAGCTGGAATTGAAATAGTCCTATTGTTTGTGCTCACCGGCTGTAAAACTACGGCAGAGTGTTCTGGTTTTTCGTCTACTTCTGGACTTTAATCTTACTCCAGAACTCGAGTTTTACTTGTACATCCATTTTACAAATCTGGCTTATTTGTATGCAAACTGTTGGTTACTCACCTCTTACGTAGATGCACTCTGACTTTGAAGGAAACCCACCCAATTAATCAACTCTTAGGACATGCTTGTGAGGGGGCAGTGGGTCTGCTCTTGTATTTTCTCCTTAAAATGGGGCTCTGGATCCCACACTTGGAGCTTAAATAGTTTAAACTTAATGTTTGGTTCCTTGAAAAACAATGTTTCCTACCATCAACATAGAGCCAGGCTGAGGTGGAGACGGAATTACACTGGCAGGTGTACTTTCCAGCATCCTCAAGTTTGACATTGTTGATGGTCAGCTTGTAGTCATCATGGTCTGTTTCAAAGTGGTACTTGTGGCCATGGAAGATCTCCAGCTTGTTTTTCAGCCACCTGTGTAAGTGGAACAGATCTTGATGTTTTCTAACTTTGTAATTATGCGATTAACTGTCGGAGACAAAAGGGATGTTCAGTGACGACACTGTGAGACTGCACAATTTATGGTCTAGAATATTTAGCTGTATCTTGCCAGGTGCACAGTACAATAGCAATTTATTAAAATAAAACAAATGAGCTGAAATTCAAAATCGACTACAATGAAAAGTAACTGCAGATTTTACTATGACAGACACAATTCTTCAGCATGTTCTTCACAAAATTGGATGGAACCGGTTTACTGTTATCGCTTCCACATAGTGAAGCATTCCAAGATTCAACAACACATATAGATTTTGAAATGCATCGTCCTTGTTTAAAATGTGGTCAGAGTTCAAAAGATGGTCCTGAATGGACGAGTGGTGATCTTTTCAACCAGTTGCCTGAATTGTGATTGCTGACGGTTGTTGCTGCTAGCATTTTGCACTGCTTTGATCACACACTGCGGAAAATGCTCAGCTGCTCATTTATGAAGTCGTAGATGAGTTAAACTAGTTGAGTCTATACATCAACAGGGAATGAATGGCCTAAGAAAACAAAGCAGAATCGGCCATGCCACTGACAAAAAATGTGACGAAGTCAGAAAGAGTCTTCATTTCTAATTACTCTTTTACTTAAATCAGAAGAATTATGTTTGGAAAGGTCTCTTATATATAGATATTTATGTAGGGCACACCTAGAGCTCTTTCTTAAGCAGGCAGTTCCCCCCCCCCTCCCCCAACCCCCAAAACAGGTAGTCATTTTTGTATTTAAAAGAGAAAGAGCAATATGACTTCTAGTGTACTTACTTTAGTTTGGCATCTGGTTTACAAAACTCTGCCACAAATGTGACAGACTTGGTTCCCTCCAATGTTCTGATGTCATGCATTTCCTCATTGAACTTGTCTGGCTCCTATAAGAAATTACGTGATATGTTACACAGAATTTAGCTACGTAGTCAGTCTCAAATTTAGGTTATGTGTAACATGTGCATCTGCTTGAGGGCGGTTCAGTTTTAGGGTCACACAATTGTTATGATGGCAAAGTATATAACATGTAATATTTGTATTGCTTCTATCATTATGAAACCAAACTCGATTAGCATTCTGGCATTAAAATAGTATAACACTATTAGTGCACCATTTCACTTTGTTAAGTCTTCACCACTCATGCTCTTCATGTTGGCATACCTGACTCCATCTGGCCCCGGCACAGTGTCCTTTGCTTTTTGCAAAACATGTTTTATATCCTCCACCCTAATAATATCCTCAAAATAATTATCATTAATTGTATTATACAGATTATCTGTAACTAAAATGTTAAGCTCCCTATCATTATGATCAATCTGGCCTATAAATCTCTTTAAAAATGCTTCCCCTTTCTCTTTGTCTGTTGTCATTGGTATTTCATTATCAGTGTATTTAATGTCTGCTGTAATAGGCTGATCCTTCCTTTGCATCTGTCTGTGAAGTCTCCAAAACCTACCCAGTGATCTATCCCCTCCAATTTTGCTCATAAAATATTCCCATTTAGCCTTCTTTGCATCTGCTGCACAACGCTTGAACTCTTCTACTTTTTCTTTTATAACTCTTTCTAGCCTCTCTACATCCTCTTTTAACCTGTGAGGTGCCTTTTGCACTTTCTGTAATTTCTTAACTGCTGCTCGCTTTGCTCTCCATGCCTTTTCTACTTCTTGTGTCCACCATGGAGGCTGCACAAAAGCAGAGATGGTGGTTCTGCTGCATACCTTCTGTCGGAGGCATCCAAAAAAAGTACTGTCGTCCCTCTCATACTTAAAAGTCTTGCGCGTTCTCACAGCCCTAATCTTCCTAGCTTTAGAAATCAAGAATGAGCATGACATATGGTCACTCACATGATCGCCTAGGACACTCCATTTTGTGTCCAGCACTGCTGACTGGGTAACAAACACCAAATCAATGGCCGCGTCTGCATCACCAGGTCTCATGGCCGTTCTAGTTGGCCTACCGTCATTTATACAGACTACGTCTGCATCCACCATAGCCTCTGCTAAAGCATTTCCTTGCCTTTTGTCCCCACTACTGTCCCATGCTCTGTTCTGCGCATTGAAATCCCCACAGATGAGAAGTCTATTACCAGGGATTTCCTCCACCTCTCCTCTTTGAGCCAGCCCTAATGTTCCTTTGTGACAAGAGATTCAACAGCAGCATAAACATTTACTAAACTGTAGGTTGTTCCCCCATTATCTATCTGTATACCCTGAACCTCTAGTGTACTATGATTCCACCGGCCCAGGTTAAGAACCCCATGCTTCAACCCATTTTTTACCAGCAGAAACTGTCAATGTCTTCCCTGTCCAGTAGGATTTATGTAACTAATGTATCTAGGACACTCACATCTATCTATGTTTAATTCCTGCAGCATGATGATATCAAAGTCATCAATCAGTCTATCCAGTACACGTCCTCTTTGCTTTGCACTACGACAATTCCAGTAACCCACTCTAATATGCTAATCCAAGACGATTTGTTTTTCGTCTGACTCTCCGGGCTCCGGCTCTCCTGTTTCTATACCTTCTCCCCTCTCCATTTCCTCATCTTCTCCTCCTCCCACTCTCTCCGTTGCCACCTGAAGATGGTAACAAGCACAGAGCACGCAATCCGTAGCTCCGGCGATGATTCTTTTTATTATTAAAACAAAATCCATAGAAAATAATTTTTCAGTGCAGGAAGTAAACGGTCACCCTAGTATTGCCTGCTTGCTAGGGAAGAGACAGGTGATGTCCTGATGGAGTCCATAGGCCTGGCGCCACCCCACCTGCTAACCAGACGTTCCACGTTCACTAATGTATAACCCACAGTCATTCAGCCCATAGGCACGTAGGTCTACCGTAGACTTTGTTTTTTTTAAATTGAGGTTGTCTCCTCTATATCCGTTGTGTTTGTGCCTCTTCGGTCATGCACAACGGTTTTGACTGTAGATGGGATTTCCTGATAAGTAACGTGCAACCTAAGTGTGCCGCTTTCACCCTATAAGTGTAAGTACTCATAGGGCTAGACCTAGCTCTCGAGACAGAGCAGCTGGTGTGCTCCACTGCGCGAGAGATCATCCATCTACAGCCCTGGATCACTGATCTTTGTTTTATAATTCTACTTTGAAACCCTCTTTATTTATTCGCTTCATATTTGGCTCAACTGCCATTATCGACCTATTTCCAGCCAGTCTGCAATTTTGTTACAAGGTGAGAACGAACGAACGAACGAACAAACAAACTTTATTTTCAAAGGGTTAAGAATTGGGCACGCAGGCCCGTCTAACATTCTGCCCTTCCACACAATGTTTCATTTTTACCTCATTTCATAGTTAATAATAATAATAATAATTAATAATAATAATAAAAAGAGGAATGCACAATTAAAAATTTGAGAAATATAGAAGAAAAAAAAGATCAAAAAAGAGAAGAAGAAAAACAATTACAATATCTAAGTCTTAATAACAAATGCTGGAATGTGCTCTAATTTATACTGACATTACTTGAACGTTTGAAAGAGTATAATAATAAGCCTATTCAAAAAATTATGTAAGTCTTACAGGTTGCATAATATAAACATCATCAAAACCAATTAAATATTAGTTACAAATATTGAAATGCATACGACTGACATCTTCAGTTTTAACAATAATAAGCTTCAGTTTTCAACCCCCACCAAGTTCCCCGACCCCCCCCCCCCCCCCCCCCCGTTAATAAGAAAAAATACATCAAAGCCTGAACATACTATAATATTTTTAGGGGGGCATATAGTCTGTAGTGAGATAATAATCAAATAGTTTCCGATTGTATCTAAAGGGGTTTTTGATATTTTTTATTTCCGGTGGAAGATTATTCCACAGCTGAGCTGCAGAGTACGCTAAGCTTGTTTTATATAGGTCTATTCTATTTTTAGAGATATGCAACATGTTAAGGCGTTTGCTATGTCTTCCATTGTATTTAAATAGTGGCCAAAGGTAACATGGAGCATTTTTAGATATGATTTTCTTAATAAGTTTAGCTTTATTGAATAGTAAGCGTTCCTGGAGCGGTAATAGCATGAGTTCTTTATATAGGTGAGAACAGTCACTTTCATGACTATTAGCTATTAAACGAACAGCCCTTCTGTGCAGTGCTTTCAGCCATTTGATAACTGAATTTGCACATCCATCCCATATTGTGGAGCAATAGTCTATGTGGGTCTAAATATGAGAAGTATAGAATAATTTCCTTGAGTTTTCATCCAGAAAGTTTTTAATTTTTGCTAGTTGGTATACCTTTGTAGCAGTTTGCTTAACAAGTGTTTGCACATAAAAAAAAAAAAAGTAAAGGACCCTTTCCACGCCTTTAGGCGTATAGGGCATATAGGGCTAGACCTATATTTTTATAGACCAACGGCACAAGATGGGTGATGTGGTCAGCATCACGCCGGCCGCCTCTACTTCCCGGGATTGCACCCGGTACCCACTCAAGGCTGGGTCGACCTGGGAGCCAAGGTCATTTTTGAAGAAAAGTCCGTCTCCGCCAGGAAACGAACCCACGACCTTCCGATCCGCGGCGAGCGTCTAGCCGCTCGGCCACGGCGACTTGTTTGCACATGGGAGTTGAAATTTATGCACCTCTAAGGAGCTCGGACAATTCAAATGCCCATCAGTTTTAGGTTTTCCAGTAACCATCCAGAAGTAGAAACACTATGAGTTATCATGACAGGGTTACTTTTAAAGATACACACACCAAGTGGCCATCCACAATACTAGGTCTCTTTGGTATGATGTGATTAAATGTAAAACATTTCTCCATAGTATGATGTGACTAAATGTAAAATATTTCTCTTTGGTTCCATGTGACCAAAGGTAAAATACTTCTCCCTGATATGATGTGACTAAATATAAAATTTTTCTTTTAGGTTCGATGTGACCAAAGGTAAAATACTTCTGCCTGATATTATGTGACCAAATGAAAAATTTAGGACTACACATTACAAGATGACTAGGATTTATGGGAAAGATCTCATCATGTTTCTGGGGACTAATGCAGACCAAACTGCATATGAGACTTTTTACAGCAAAACATGTGGGAGGAAGGTGAGGGGAAGACCAAGAAAGAGATGGATAACTGTTGTAGCTGAAACCTGCAAACAGATACATAAAACTTTATTCACCTAAGCCACCCAAGCAGCGCAAGACAAATATTCAGAAAACCACAACACTGGGCTGCAGCCTGGTAAAGGTGAGATGACAAAACCACAACACTGGGCTACAACCTGGTATCAGTGACACACAAAAGAAGAAAGAAAAAGAAGAAAAGTATCTAGATCTATGAAATCTAACAAGGTCCCCAGATATAACTACAAATGTATGTAATATTCTCCGCCTATTCCTAAACTTTTATAAAATGAGTAATCACTGGTATTTTTTGTGGACTGACGCAACAGCACTGTCTCACAAACAAATAAGACTGTCATGGTCAAAACGGGACACATGGTCAACCTGTAAGTAATCAGTTAAAATGCATCCTTCTTGTTCATTACCTAACCATCCAATCAAAAGGGAAGGCAACACAAAGCTACTGTTTTACCTCTTTCTTAATCTTTCTAGGCATAAGAGTTGGCCAGTCAGAGATGGCTTCAGCAAGAGACACCCTGCGTGTCTGCATGGATGAACGCCTCTGTTGCTGCTGCGCTTCTAAAGCATCCACATCCAGCAATGCTTTCTTCACGGGTGCCTCTACTTCTACTGAGGGCCTTCGAGTTGTAGTTTTGGGCTGTACCTAACAAGAAAATGTACAAGTCATACAATCAAGAATTTTAAATGATGAACAAAGTTAAATACATATGATACTGAATTATGTCAATATACTAAGTAGTCTGCAATAATCTAAACTCTTTATGAAATCATGTTACAATGAAAGAATTTTGAATGTTGAACTAAGAATCGACATCACAGCACTGGGGACACTCCCAGAGGCGATCCCCATCTTCAACAGCATGCAAAGAGTTTTAATTCCAATGGCATCAATAACTGTCTGATTGTATATCCGTCTCGCCTTTTTCTTAAGTGCTGAGCATCTGCCAGATTCCCTGGTAACTCCCCGCAGCGCCATTCTACTCAGACCGTAATGATCTATCTGTGACTCTGCACTGTTTACTCACTCCCAAAGAGCACTCACAACATCTAGCTTGTCATACATCAATTCACCACCAAGGCTAGCTTGTCATACATCAGTTCACCACCAAGGTGTTCAGAACTGGCATGTCTATCTACCTGCTCATTTCCCAAAACACAGACACCACCTGGTAAAAAAAAAAATCCAAAAGATGCTAACTACCTGGGACCTCTGAAGCAATGCTTGCCACTCTGCACTCTACAGTGAAAGAGCCTCTTTCCTGCCTGATCCAGATTTCAGGTTACTTCATAACCGCTGAGGGTCCCAGTATATAATATAACCTTTCAGCTGAACAGAGTTTACTAGAGCTTGTGCATGTGGAATTCACATCCTTAAGGTGTTAATCCTGTGGCCTGCAAACCTGGAGGAAACAAACTGCAGCTGCTTCTTCCTCCTCTTTGTGTATGTGTGTGTGTGTATGTGTGTGTGTGGGAACATACACACACATGCAAGCACTCACACCGCCAAACATATGCGCATAAATCCAACATGCTAATGTTGTAATCTTTATCATGTACTATCACCATCCAACACTATCTATACAAAATATATACCTTTTCCTCTTCTGAATCGCTTCCAGCTGCTTCGACTTTCTTTAGGCTCATCTTCATCACTTCAATCTGGGACAGTCTTCTACCTGCCTTGTTATCTGTAGAACGGATGTCCCAGATTAATGTGCGTTTATTTAACTGAAAATGTTTTATAAATCACACAACATGATCTGTCTGCCGAAGTCATCATCTATTAATGTTAAACCATTATTGTAAGCAATGTTGTCAAAACTGATAGCAGTGGAAAAACTATACTCCCTATCAGTATAGTTCTGTAAGTTCTTCTTCTTAAAGTCCATGTTGTGAGGCATTGGTTTTCATGCCTATACACAACCTTCTGTCTTGTGTATTTTCAATCACCTCTGACAGATGATCCCCCATGCTATGATCTTTTCTCTTTTCTCTCGGTTTTCCTCTACCTCTCCTCTCCTCCAACTTTCCTACTGTCATGATGTACTCAAGTTTTCTCCTTCTCATCACATGACGAAAGAATGTAGATTGTCTCTTTCTGATGTGGGCAATCAGTTCTTTTCGTGAGTCAGTTTCTTTCAAGACCTCTTCATTACTCTTTGTATCTGTCCATAGTCGGCTCTGTGGCTAAGTCGATGCGAACGCTTTGTAATGCCAGGATGCCGGGTTCGATCCCAGCTGCGGGCCATGCGCCTTGCGTTGGTTTCGACAGTAGTATCAAGAAAGCCGACCGTCCATAAAGCAATGGTAAACTACTGGATGTAAATTTGCCTAGAGAAACCACACAACAGCCGGGGCTGTTTGGGTTGGTTCTGCAAAGTCCTGAAAAGGATACACAACAACCTTTTTATCTGTCCATAGTATTCTCATCATTTGACTATAAAACCACATCTCTGCATTTCTACCAGTTTAAAAAAAAATCACCCCTTTCTAAGTTAATGGCACACTGGGCTTTTCAAAACTTTTCTGTTGCCTATTCTTTATCTCATGACATGCCTAAAGAAAGTGGACAGTGTCAGATAATAAAGAACTTTATGGACAAGGTCTTTCGGTGTTAGGTTACAAATTTTCATTTGCAATAACTTTCCTCTTCTACTTCTGCTTTTCTCTACTCCTGGAATGCTTCGCGGCATCAGGTCAGGAAAAGATCTCTGGAACAGGCCCTATTCTCTTCATATAAAGTACTTTACAGCATCTCTGATATTTCTGCGGTCCATCTTCTGTGTGGTCGACTTCTGGATATGTTACAGTTGTAACACCATGGCGTAACGGCTTAATGCCTGAATGCGGATCTAAAGGTTGTGGGTTCAAATCCAGCTGTTACTTGTTTTAATAGGAAATTTTTTCACGTTTTTAGTAGTTAGCGATTGCTTTCTCAATGGTTGGTTCTCAATACCACTGGAAACCAACACAAGGTGGTCTGCTGTCAAATTGCCTTCAGCTGGGATCAAACCCAGCACCATGAAGGGCCTAAGCAAAAGACAACCAGCACCATGAATACTGGAACTTCATGCTTACTGCTGAAGATGGATACAAAGCATATATGAAAAAGCCCAGAGTGCTGTTATGCTGGTTCTCAGTTCTGAACTGTTCATTCTTCTAAACAAATGCCAACAATCCTGGCTTGAAGTGTGAAAGGAAAAGTTAAAGTGCATGCATCAATTTTACTGCACTGGACTATCCCACACAGTTAGATCTCACTTTGCACAGATACTAGTTGCTTGTAATGAGTGTCACACAAAGCATGTACTCTGTGGCTCCAGCAACAGTGTAGTATATAACAGCACATCTTCTAGATACAGTAAACATTACTTACTGTAATGCTTTACAATAACAACAAATGAAGATTTGTATATTTATATAAACCAGACTCTCCCAACTCACCAGTAAATGAAAGATATTCTCATCTGGTACTGTAAATTATATGACGAAGCCTACTTTTTTTTTTATTACAGGAAATTCAAACAATAAAACACTGTGACTGGAAAGAAGCTAGTAACGCTGTTTTAAAAAGAAACTGTTTAAACTTACAGAATGCATGATTGATTAATTCAAGCCAAAATGATTGTGAGAAATAACAATAGCATTGATAAATACTGCTCAGATGTTGAGTAATTTGAAATGTTGAATGTGAACTCTTTCTGCTACTACAAATTTGTATTTTAACTGTTTAACAAGTCATTATTACTTAAATCTAATAAATGCTGAGGTCTAAATGAGTTAAATATTAAAACTGTATGATGAAAGTTAAATATAAATATTGCCATTTGTAGTTAACGTGAGACTAACATGAAAGCATTGCAAATTAATGGGACAGCAAACAGCTAAACAAAAACAAAAGTTGATAATGTCTACAGTAACCAAGAAAAAACATATGCCTAAAAAAAGAGTTAAATAATGAGTCTATGTTATCCTACAGTTATAGAAAATATGATATGTTGGAATGTGATAACAAACAGTACAAGAATGCTCGTAAGTAAAGTCAAGGACCCTCTTTGTGCCAGTGGTGCATCAGGACAATGATGCCAAACTCATATTTGTACAGACAAATCAAAACTGAGTGGATGATGTGGTAAACATCATACCAGCCATCTTAACTTCTCAAGACATTACATAGTACTTATTTTGGGCTAAGCTGACCTGGGAGCCAATATCAATATTTGAAAAAAAAAAGGGGGGGGGGGGGGGGGGGGGGGGGGGAAATCCACCTCAGTGTGGATCTGAACCGAAGACCTCCAGGTCAGCAGGCAAATGTTTTGCCACTATGCTTCTGCAGCTTTAAAATTACATGCACATTTCTCAAAGAAAAAGGCAAAGACATATTCTAGTATTAACTTATCTTGTTCCTGACAGCTACTGCTTCTTCAAGCAATTATCATCCCAGCAAGTTAATACCAGACTAAGAAGGTTATTACAAATGCTCTCTTTTTTATCTCTGAATGTATCATTTTTTTAAAAAAAAGTTGACATCCTGCATGACCTGAGCATTGTAGAGAACTGGCTCATAAACAGCATCCTCTCCCAAAAGAGGAAGTATTTTGGACATGTCAAGCCCCATGGTGGTCTGGAGAGAAAGGTGATGGAGGGCCCAGTTTCTTGAAAATGAGGCAGAGGTCAACCTCCACAAATGTGGATACAGGACAGTGAAGATGCACTGACTGTGAAAGCACACAAGGCTGGAGAATTGGCTAGAGAAAGAAAGACCTTTAGGTGTGCCCTGAAGAGAGCAACCTTCTGTAAAGGACATGCTGATTGATGACAATTATGAGGATGTATCACTTAAACTCTATTTACTAACAAACTAACAAAGCAAAAAAGTTATAACTTCATGAGCATGAACAGTTAACATTAGTATTTGGTTTGTGGAGTATCCAATGTGTGCCTGCACAGCTTGGTAACAGAAGAGTTAAGCCAACAAAACATCATCATTATTATCAAGTTAATTAAGACCCAACACTGGTGTTGAAGTAACTGATCATATTCCTCCACAATACCTTGATCTCAACAACTATCTTCTACTGGTCATGCTTCATTCTATTTCCCATATACAAAGCAAACAAACTAACATTACCACGCAAACTTTACATCACTTGAAAAGCTGAAGTCCCAACCCTAATTGTATTTGCTTATTAAAATGTGTAATGTAGTTGTTTCCTGAATGTATGGGGCAGGAGAAGCACAGAGGTCTGGTGTCTGTCCAACTTAAATGTAACAAGTTGTTACATTTTTAATCTGCTTGTTGACAAATTTTGGATGGCAACTGACCTTTTATAGGCCTATCTAGTTGGTCAAATGTAAATGTACGCTTGTTCTCTTGATGAGAGCAACATTCCACAAGGGATCTTCCACATAATGATGATTATGATGATTAACCAAATGTAACTGCCTTGCTGATGCTTGAATACTATAATTATTCTAGATTAAATCAAATTACAAAAAAAGAAGAAGACTATTTTCTAATCTTATTTTAGAACAAAAGTAAGCATGAAATAAAAAATAAAAAATGCAAAAGCATTTTTTTAAACTCAGGAGGGTTTCTAGCAGAATAAAGCACGCCTTCCTTCTAATATAACTACAGACACTATATATAAATACCAGGTACCTGCTGAGGTACTAGTTTCTGAAATAAAGAGCATGTTGCCAAATTTAAAACAATATAATTTCATGATTAAAATAATATGTTTCTATGATTAAAATCAGAGTGGTTCCATAATTAAAATTCTATACTTTTATGATTTAAATCACAGGGTTGAAAAAACATTGCCTTCAATGTCTACATGATTAGAACCCTTTATTTTCATGAGTTAAAAAAAATAACACATTAAGTTCCTGTAGTAATAATACAACTGTTATCAGGAATAAAACCACACTGTCTCAATAATCAAAATCACATATTCTCAATCATAATATAAACCATATTTTCCATGATTAAAACCACACTGCTTCCATAACTAAAACGATCTTTTTTGTTGTTGTTGTTGCAATTAATACATTTTGAAGCTACAAAACTGGTTTCTCCTCCATGTAATACAGAGACAGATCTGACTGCATACAACTAACTAAGTGCACCACATGTAACTCATTCTTCTTCTTCATCAGCATTTTACTCTCGCACAATGGGGCACAGGCTGTCAACAAACTCCAGCCAAGTTGTCCTATCCTTTGCCACTGCATGAAGCTCACCCCATGTCCTCTGTATCTCGCTAACTCGCTCTTTAGCTCCCTTCTATTTTTTTTTTAAGTTTGCTTTTATTTCTAGGAGTTTCAGTGCAGAGACATTCTAGTTATACTGTTCTCATGTTTTCTCAATGTGTATCCTATCCCAAGCCAGCATCTTTTCTTCACTTCTTGGTTCACTGGAATTTGTTTAGTTCTCTCACATTGCTTTAACTCATTCAGTACTATACTAAACTACTCACCATGTCTTTGTTGATTTCAACATACATGACACCATGTGAAAACTGTGTGTGACCTACCAAGCTGCTTCACTAACCTGCTCTGTCTCAATACTTATTGTTAATTCCTTCTGTCCCACAGGGTTATTATTTTAACTCCCTAGACTCAAACATTGCTTACTTAAAATAACAACCTCTTAGTAAAGAATCCTGTTCTTCTTCGTGTTCGTCCACTGTAAACTCCAGTGAAAATTTCAGATTGTTCAACCACTTCTGGATTTTGATCGTTTCAAACTTGAGTTTGGTGAGCACAGCTGTTTTACAGATCTGACTTATCTGTATGCAGACTGTTGGTTCCTCACCTCTCAGGTATGTGCAATCAGACTTTGAAGGAAATACACTCCAAATTAGTGCCTTCTATGACATGCTTGTTGGGGGGGAAGGGGGGGGGCAGTGGAGGATAGAATTAGTGGGGGGGGGGGTGTTTTGGGGAACACAAACTTACATGCAATTTAGCAACACTAAGCCCGATTTTTATGAAGTTTGTCAATCCTACCTTGCTTGAGATTGCTAGGTTCTTCCACTTCTTCCTGTTCCTTCTTCTTCTGAGTTTCTCTGTCAGGGGGTAATAGACAGCAAATTATCTCTATGTCCTTAGGATTCTACCTGAATAAAATCTTAATTACTGATGATCATTATTTGAGGTGCTAGAAACAACAGGTATCACAACAGTCTTCTCAATGCTTATTCTTTATAGGTTCAGTTGGAGGATGAAAGATCCTAGAGGCAGATGCCATGTTAAAGTACTGTAAGTAAAAATAAAAAGTAAAGGACCCTTTTCCATGCCTTAGGGAGAAATGGGCATATACTCTTAGATCAATTTTTTATTGATCATCTGAACTCAATAAATGATGTGGTCAGCATCAAGCCAGCCACCTTTACTTCCCATAACTGAACCTGGTACTCATTCAAGGCTGGGTCAACCTGGGAGTCATGGTCATTTTTGAAAGAAATGATCGGCAGTGTCAGAACCTGAACCCACGACCTCGAGGTCCACAGGCAAGCATCCAACCCCTACACCATGGAGGGGAGAATTAGCAAGGGAATAGGGATATAAGAGAAAATGATTGCAGACAGGTTACAAGCTGCGCATCTGAGAAGAAGCACAGTATATACATGCAATGGCAACAATGGTGCTGAAATCTTATGTTCAAACCGTGGAAGAACTTTATTACTCTGTGCAGGTCTTGCTAGTCACACTTCCCATCACCTGTGATTCCCAAACCCTAAACCTCATCATAGTATAACATAACACTAAGTGTTTAAGAAGATGGGAATGTACCAAACAATATTTGAAATTGGATTAGGTTCTCTGTGGCTAAGTTGTTAAGCCATTTGCCTCACAATCTAAAGGCTGAGGGTTCTTTTCATAGACAGTACCGTTTGGTTCGATCAGTTCAAATAAGGTGGATCCTACAACAGGTCCAGAATAAATGGTAGAGAATTTACTTGTTCAACTGTTACTGCACATGATTATGGAGGATATTAAAAGAAATGTATGATTCTATCATTGCTGAAAACACCAGAAACATAAGTAAAAAAAAAGAAAAGAAAAACAAAAGGAAAAATACCTTTTCATGCCTTTTAGGAGCATCGGGCATATGGGAAGAGCACCCCATATTTTTACAGAATAGTCGACACTCGGTGGGTAATGTGGTCAGCATTATGCTGGCCATCTTTACTTTCCCAGGACAGCCATCCTAGTACCCATTCTAGGCTGGATCGACCTGCGATGCCCCATACCATGATAAAAATTCATGCAGCCAGCAGTAGGTTTTGATTGCAGTACTTGGGATTACGAGTCAAACTCGCAACGCCTAAGCCATAGGCGGCCAGAAACATTACGAACACATTAAAAAAAAAAAGGTGAACAACAAGAGACTGTGGGAACAACACCATGTGCCAAATTCACTGAGAAACAGAAGATCAGATGGTTTGGTCATCTCATTAGAATGCAGCCAGAACAATTACCAACATAGGCAATACACAGGAAAAGATCTGATGTAAAAACAAGAGGCTGCCCTAGGAGAAGATGGAGTGAGGACATTTAGGAGCTTCTACTTCGACATGAAATGACAATAGCCATTACCAAACATTAAGCAATGGATTGCAAACTGTTTCTCTCTACGTACTTAATGGCAAAGTAGAAACTGATGATGATGATCGTTTGACTGACGGGTGTAACAACACCACACAGTACGGGCTATGAAAACAATAACTTTGAATATCATATCCTTTTAAAAAGTGAAACTCACAGAATTTCCTGCATAAAAACAATAAAGCGTAACAGTGCCTATATGAGACCAATCACAGACAATGAAGAAAACAGAAGCTATAATAATAATAAAGAAGACCATGAAATGGAAATCAATTTAATTAATTATGAAACAGCTGTTACTGACAGCAAGATGTATTAAAACATAAAACAAAGGTCCCAGACTGGGCATTCAGTTATTTCATTAAAAAAAAAAATTGTAATTCACATGTTCAACGTTCAATGTGATTCTTTACCTATGCTTCAAAAGAGATCTGTAATCCATAGTAGAATCCTTAGGATCTAAAATGAGATAAATGGTTAGTTTTGGTAAAATTTAAAATAATAGTAACAGTGTTCAACAAAAGTTTAATGAACAGGCTAAATAAACAGCACAAATACTTTTTTTAAGTTTCAGACAGTTTCACTTTAATGTGTTCTATGTAAAAAAAAACTGTTTACAATTGTGCTCAAAATAATCACCTAATTGAACGTAACTAATTACTATAACAACAGTAACAAAGTCAGCTGAAGTTACAATACTAGCAGATAGGTAAAACATATCTTCTTCTTCTCCTTCTTCTTTGCGTTCACTGGCTGTAAACTCCAGTGAAAAGTTCCGGTCGTTCATTCACCTCTGGACTTTAGACTTGTTCCAGGACATGAGTGTTACATGTATATCTATTTTACAGATCTGACATATTTCTATGCAGACTGTTGGTTCCTTGTCTCTCAGGCAGATGCACTTCAACTTCAAAGGAAACCCCCAATTAGTTGACTCTTACAACATGCTTGTTGGGGAGGCAGTGGGTCTATTCTTGTTTTAACCACAGTGGGACACCCGGAACTCATACGGAGATCAACCTATGATGTGAGATCATTAAAGAAAATATCTTACTCCGTGCAGATTTGAACATATCATCAGTTTTGTATTACAGAAGGAGTTAAAATAATGTCAATAATATAGGACCAGTTACAGAAAAATGAAGAATACTATTTAATTGTAGTGAATCGTTTGTGTTTGTTTCACAAAGTTTGTAAGCGTGGGTCTGTAATATAAATACTGAAATGAAGTGACTGCAATAATGTTATCATAGTAATTTTTTTTAACACATTTAATGCCAGAAGTCACTACTGATTGTGACATGTTAGTCACATAAATCATAAACAGTTATGTCTTCTTTCCCTTACTAGCTTAAGATCTTCATGTCTCTTGACAACTACATGTACTTGATTCTCAAAGAGAGCACTTTACATATCAGGCATAAACTTTTTAATGATGCGGACAGCATAAAGAGATATAGATATTCAGAAACCAGAAAACAATACAGCTAGAATGTCTTTACATACAATGAAACCCACAGGCACAGAGAAATACAGGCAGGTCAAAAACATGATGTGCATATGGGAGCTAAAAAGTCCAATTTAAAAGATGGGAAAGACATGGGGTGAGATCATGCAACAGCAAACGATAGGTTTCTTGGCATCAGTTGGTTGAGGGATAAAGGGGTAAAAGGCAGCAGGAGGAGGAGGAGGAGGAGAAAACGAAAAAGTCAAACACAGTAATGATACATCTTACCTTTAACAAAGACACTAAAGGTGGCTGTATCAGTGATGGCTCCTTCTGACTCAATGGTAACCATGTATTTAGCCTCATCTGTCTGTCGGGTGCGCTTGATACTCAGAGTGGAGGACAGACCATCATGTCTGACTGTGACTCGTGAGTCATCCTTCAGTTCCCTGGGCCCACGGTAGAACCTGATTATTGGAGGTGGTTTACCCCTAGGATCTACTGTCACAGTCAGCTTCAAGTCATCACCTGGGAAAATCAAATACACTCATGGAATCCAATGTTCCAATATTCTTCAGATGAAGAATTTAAAAAAATTTTTCCTTATTTATTTATCTGCCTAATGCAAATACTTATCCTGACAAAGTTATAAGTGGTACTTCGAAACCTGAATGCCTGAAAATTTGCATAACTTGGCATCCAAACAGTCCGCATACAAAAAAGCCAGATCTGTAAAAAGGATGTGCATGCAAAACACAAGTTCTGGAACAAAAATGGACGAAAAACCAGGACCTTTCACTAGAGTTTCATCATAATCATGTGTCTTGCCGACAGGCGTAGGTGTGCATGACTCTCCACAATCTTTTATTCGCAACAGTTCGTGTGCTGACACCCCTCCATGCCACGACAAAAGGCTGTCAATAAACTTCTCGCGCTATCTTCCTCTGTATCTCTTTTCACAAATCTTTCTATGGGTTAAAACATGTTCATTTTCTCTCTTCTCATAACATGACCCAACAAATTATGACTGTCTCTTTCTGATGTTTGTGATAAGCTGTCTTCAATAACCTGCATCTTTCAAAACATCTGCATTACACCTCTTAGCTGTCCAAGGAATTCTTCTGTAAAACCACATCGCTGAGGCCAAAAGATATTGTTTGACCTGTTTATTTATTGTCCAGGATTCACAGCCGTATGTTAAGACTGTCTCTGTCTAGCTTGCGAGAATTCTTTTCCCAACCTCCAATGACATAAAATGTTCTTCATTTTATAAACGGCAGTTTTGGCCTGTCCTATTCTGTTCTTTATCTCCGTGATACATTTTCCATCGGAAGTTATCCATGTGCCCAGATACTTAAAATATGTTCTTGTTCTAAAATAACGCCTTTGACTCTCATTATACATTTAAGCACAATTTTTTTCTTGGAAATCACTATTACTTCTGTCGTCCCATTATTCAGACTGAGACCCATTTTATCACTTTCTGCCACCACTATATATATTAACCCTACCAGACCTGACGCCCTGAACCTAACTGTCCCTATAACCTGAGCTCCGCAAAAAACCAACATGATGTACAAACAAATTAGTTACATGCAAATAAGTGGTTAGAATAAGATAAGACTTGGAGACATTGTAGAAAATAGGATTAACTTTCATCTAGTTCCAATCATCCCCCTTTGTGTGCCAATCCACCTAGTAGGATCAGCTTTGATTCGCAAAGTGAGCACCAGATGTTGCTGTTTGAGGGACACGCGCCTTTCTCTTACTGACTATTGATCTAGTTTTATATCTATAATTTTCATAATTCTCCTCCTCACTCTAGCTCTGACTGTGTCACTTCAACTGGGAACGTATTCTTTATGAACGTATTCACAGTCTGAATTAACCAAAGTATCGATCAACTGTTGGACTGTGATAAGCCTAGACCTACGTCACTTTCTTGTCGAAGCCGCTGGTTTCATTGAGAATTTTCCGAATTTTTTTCACATCAAACCACATAAAGAAATCTCAACACACGTGGGAAGTCATTCGCAATGACTAACAACAAAGTCTGATGGCGATTGGCTGGTTATTTTTAGTCTGTGACGCATATTTGTCACGTACTGCGTAAATTCCCGGAAAAGTGGGCCAGCGGTTTAGCAGCTGGTTAGGAAATTCCAGGAAAATCGGGCCAGCGGTCTGGTAGGGTTAATTTCTGTAGTTCATTCTGACTTGTCGCTATTAGGACAGTGTCATCAGCATAACACAGGCTGTTTATGTTTACACTAGAGTTTACAGCCAGTGAATGAAACAAAAAATTACCAGAACACGACAGTACTAAGAAGACAGAATAAGGACAACAATGTAGACAGATAATAAAATAGTCAGTATTTACCTTCTACAACAACTTGGTTTGTTGGTTTCTCTTTGAAAGCAGGTCCTTCTCCAAGTTTTAATGGTTTCTTTGCATCCTAAAGAATGAAACCAAAATACAGAGAAGCTGTCTTCATCCCTAATATTATACTAATTAAAAAGTCAAAATAATCAACTTTACTGAACTTGGTTTTATGTTAAAGTGCTCAGTCTCTCTCTGCAGAATGGCTAGCCACCTGTACACAATACATAAACTCTGTAGTCACAGTGATGATCCTTGTAAATCTGCATAAATGTTTCACTTGTAAATCAAATGAGGCAGTCTATGAAATGAACCCATGACCACCAAAGTACAGGGCAAACAACTTGACCTGTATTTACCATTTTAACTGTGTAAGCGTGGGGGTGGGAGGGGGGGGGGGGGAAACTCTTTGAGCCTAAGTAATGCTGTCGCCATGGACAATGCAAGCTAGGATTTTTGTGTGTGCCCCAGACAGAAAAAATCCTTAACCTTACAGAGAATTCAAACTGGGTCTCCCATAAGTAATAATAGGTGAATATGGTAATATTCAAACACATGTAATAATAGGTGAATAAAGTAATATGCAAACACATGTAATAACAGGGGAAAAAGTAATATGCAAACACATATAATAATAGTTGAATAGTTAAATAAAGTAATAAGTAATATAAAGTTACATTTGATCACCGCACCCCAGGGTCGCCATTCGTAGGAGTGCCAACAAATGTAATAATAGGTGAATGAAGTAATATGACCCCCAAAAAAGATGTAATTATAGGTAAATTAAAGTACTACACAAACAAACACAACCAAGAAGAAAGAAATCTGATTTCACATACCTTCAATACATCCATGCTCATCTTGCCTGGAAAAACAAAGAGATACTTTTAAGTTGACATAAACAATTGACTGCAAAAAAAAAAAATATTTATATTTAGGAATATCTCAAACTAACTAGGATAGTGAAAATTAGTCTAAAAAAAAATTTACATCGAAGTTCATTTGTAGCTGAATGTTTTTTTTTGGTTGTTATCTTTTAAAACACAAAATAAAAGTGTGTAGCTAACAATTAACCAGAATCCTAAAACCTAGGCTAAAGATGCAATCACACAATTAAAGTGTATAGCGACATTAACTAGACTATTGTAAAAAAGTCTACAAATGTAATCACAAAATGAAAGTTTGTATCCAAATGACCAAGAAATGCTGAAACCTAGGCTTAATAAAACTCCCATACTAAAAGTATGTAGTCAAATGAACTAGAATAATGAAATCTGAGCCTAAAATAAACACACTCCCACTGTGTTTTGAACTTTTTAAACTAGTCCAAAATCAGCGTAATTTTTGTTACATTTCCCCCTCCAGGACTGCAGTCCGAAAGATTACTCATTTAGTCCCTGAAGATTTTGCTGCAGTTGTCCAAGAGGAATGTGATGTAAACTAACAAGAAAGCAAAAAGTAAGAATATATTACTTTCAAACAGGCATATACAGTTCCATATTTCTTTAGTATGTTCAGACCAAATAGTATATCATATATTAACACACAGTGCATTTCTGGATTCAGTGATTGTTCATTATTCATTGTTCAATTTTGAGTTAATCTTCATCGGACATGACCATAAGTTCTCCGACCTCCTCCTGAGTATATCTCCAAGTGTTTTTAGGCTAACAATACCCATTCTTTTCTGGTTGAATGTTGAATTCAACTCCCATTCTGTTCTGGTTGATGTAACGACCGGTGGCTCCCGCATAGTTTTCCTGTCTAGCCGCTCCAACTGGTATACAGGTCAAGACCTATCTACACCTTTTCACAGTCATCCTAGAAACAGGTTCTCAAATGGGAGCCTGGCTAATTTAGATAGGATCGACGTTTCCTTTCAAGTCTCAGAGTGCATCTGCTAAAGAGATGAGGAACTAGTAGTCTGAAAACAAATAAGCCTGATCTGTAAAATGGATGTACATGTAACATTCAAACCAAGGAACAAGGTCAAAGTCAAGAACTTTCTGCTATAGTTCACAGCCTGTGAATGCAAATAAGCAAAAGAAGAAGAAGAAGCAGAAGCAGAAGACAAAGAAATAACACCCACTGACTCAAAGGACAACTACTAGGATGAGCATCCAACAGCATCTTATTCCCCCCTCCCCCCCCCCCCCCCCCAAAAAAAAAAAAAAACTGTTCAACTGTGTAAGACAGTAGGGCACTCAATAGTTAAAACTAGCCTGCAGTCCAGTGTGGTTGGATTACAAGAACTTCTAGTATGAAGTGGCCAAGGCTTTAGTCCAAAGATATTAAAACAATTAAACTATAGATAGAAGGGACTTAACTAACAATTCAAATAGAAGGAGTTTTTGCCATCGGCGATCGGATCGCCCATTAGCTGGCCATTGGACAACTTCATCGTCGGTCAGGACAGTATTTGGGTTTGTCTCTTTTGATTGCATCAACACTGTAAGTGTTCTTTTTTTAGGGCTGCTGACTGACTGACTTTTTTTTTACCCCACTAGGACATCACACAGAGCAACAAACACCTGGTGACATAAAGTGCCACCATTTGGATGAGGATCACCCATGTAGAGGTCCCGGAAACACCATTCTACCATTAGGGTATATTAGGGCCCCGGCAACAGCCAGGGTGCGGCTTTAAAATAAGGAAAATATCCCACATGGAGATGACAGTATGGGTGGATTAGGAGAACTAGTTTCCAGTGGGCAATGCTTGAGTCCAAAGATGTTCAACAATAACACTTTAGACAGAAGGGACTTGATTAACAATTCAAATAGAAGTTTTTGTAATGATTGTCAGTGAAATAATGTTGTAAGAAGAGTATGCTGTTTTTTAAATGAGTCAATGAACATATGATAAATTTTACAAGCTTTTTGTTTTAAAGTGGTTATTTCCCCTACTGATTGCCTGCCAAATAAAAATATTTAAACATATATTTAAATTAAAAACCCTCTGAGAGTGGAATAAAGTAAATGTAATTAGAACATTCACATATCTCAGTTTTACTGACTTCTTTGTATGTAAGAATTCCTGTCAAAACAAAAGCACATAATGTCTTATCAAATAACAACATTAATGCCTTCACAGAGTTCAGCCTTAACAACAACAACACAATATTTACATGTAAAACACATGTAAGTTATTCCACGAATGAAAGTAATTTGCTGAATGTAAAATTAGATCACTTCAACATGCACAACGAAAACAAGCATAAAATGTGATATTTGTGATCTGAGAATATTACACTGTATGTTTGCAAATTAAAAAGAAATGCATTATAGTATAACAATTAAACATTACAGAAATACTGATCAGCAACTGAAATAAAAATGAAAACAGTTGTTACTTTATCTTGCAGGAATATTAGTTAAAGAAGCATTGTGAAGCTTTATTAAATATTTGCTGTAAATAAAATACAAATAAAATGTGCACAATAAGACACACACACTTCTGTTAATAGAAAGACATTTTGATAATTTGATAAAATAAAGAAATATTTGTCATTACATATTTTACACTGATGTAAAACGAGAATAATATCTGAAGCCCCGCTGATATGTACTAGGTGATTTTAAATTAACTTACTAACATGCTAGATGATATAACAGATAAGTAAGAAATGTTATCTATGTAAATTGAGAAAGACTGACCATCTGACAAGAATGTCCTGGTACCAACTACCCCAAAGAGCCTTGCTGAAGAAATGGGAAGACCACACAGTGGAACACTGGCACTGAGAACAGCCAGACAGAAATAAAGATCAACTTATACAGCACATAAGAAAGAGCCTATAATGAAAGATCCTTGATCCCCCCAACCTTTTTTCCTCCCTCTCTGATGAGGTAACTGGCGGAGAAAAAGCCGCAATAAAGTTTAATATTTAATATTTAAGTAAGATTTGACAACACAGCACTCGGAACATACCTATACTCACTCCTTCCCCATCTTCAGCAGCAATGGCAGAGTTGCAAATCTGATGGCACCAGTAACAATCTGACTGTATATCCATCTCAACTTTCCCTTGAGTGTTTATATATATCCAAACCATGTGATCTGTTGTCTCTTGATGTAGGTTTTTAGTGGTTCCGTCCAAACTCCTTTCCACATATTGTCATTGCAGATTCTGTCTCTTCTAGTTACATTTAGGGTTCTTCTTCTTCGCGTTCACCGGCTGTGAACTCTGGTTAAAAAGTTCTGGGTGTTCATCCACCTTTGAACTCTAGTCTTGCTCCAGAACCTGAGTGTTGCGTGCACCTCCTTTCCACAGATCTGGCTTATCTGCATGCAGACTTGTGGTTCTTTATCTCTCAATCATATGCACTCCGACTTCGAAGGATGTCCCCAATTAGTCAACTCCTACGACATGCCTGTTGGGAAGGCAGTGGGTCTGTTCTTGTTTTCCCCACAAAGGGGCCCCGGAACCCACACAGGGAATTTGGGATTCATCACTTCTGTTGTTCTGATTGTTTAGTTTTTGTTTGTTGCTGTTAATGTCCACGTCTGGCACTGGTAACACAGTGGTGGTGAAACAAAAAATACTAGTGTAAAGTGCCTTTTTTTGGGTAAGTTTTTACCCGTGGTTATTTTCTGTAAGTTTTAGTCTGATATAACTGATATTAATCTTCTTATAGTTTCTTCATGCATTCCACTGCTGGCTTGCTAGACCTGTTGCAGTTTAAAGAAGCATTTAACTAGATGGATCCTATTCCATATAAATTGCCAGCCTGGTGACCATGTATTTGAAACCCCAGTGAGAAAGTACTTTTTGCCGCTCCCAGATCACTTAAACCTAAAAAATTGCTACCAGGAAATGTTCTAGGAAGTTAAAGTGACAGGCCTCTTATGATCAGTTAAGTACTTATTTGTCTTAAACATTATGGGTTAACATTATATAACCAATATGGCTCAAGAGTCCTTTATTGAGGGACGTTCAACCCCACCATGACAGCACAATAAGCGACTAACACCCGACGACACAAAGTGACATCATTCGGGTGAGAATCCCCCAGCGGCAAGTCCCAGAAATGTTCAACGTTTAGGTTAGGCCCCCCAATGACATTTAGAGTGGGGCTTTAAAATAAAAAAAATTGCGCCCAATATGGGGACGGAGGTAATAACTTCCATTAAGTCTGTTACTTTACTTATATAGAAATAAAGAATAAAACTGGTGTAGAACAAGTGTAAAGCAAACACCTCCCATCCAAAGGACAGTAACTGTTATGGGCCTAGCTTTACTTATGTATCTACATTTGATCTTTCTCCTTTAATATTTCCTATTGGTAGTTAAAGATGGTGGTATACACAAAGCCGTATTTCATGGAAACAGCAACAATCAAATACAAAGGATCAGGAGAGAGTGGGGGAGGGGGGGGGGCAGATGCGCTATCAGTGCTCCAAGCCCTCAAGAGTGGCAGACTTCCTTACCTGAGATCTGAACTTGGCAAGGTGGATGCCTAAAAGTGTACTGTACTCCAGTGGGTGCCATCCCATGTAGTATACCAGGAAGCGAAACCGCAGATAAACTTTCAAAGAAAGGGGCAGAATGTGACCAGGAAGAGAATGCAGTAAGATACTATGAGAAGAAAAAGGCCATCCAGGATATTAGAAGTGAAGAGAGTCTGGCCAGAGATGACTACCACTTATTTGACCGGCATGGGCAGGTCATTATTCTACATTTCAGGACAGAACATAACAAACTTAACCAGCATATGCACAGGCTTCGTCTAAGTAGTTCACCTTTATGCCCTTGTGGGCTATGTGTGCAGACTAAAGAACATGTCCTGCAAGACTGTCCATTGTTCAGCTCATTAAAAAGGGAATACTGGCCTAGTGAGTCACCACTGCATGCAAAGTTGTATGGGACTAAATTTGAACTCATAAAAACAGTCAAGTTTATCACCCATCTGTGGGTGTAAATCAGGAAGCGAACACAAGTAGAAGAAGAAGCATGCCAAGGGAAAAACTGATGGATAATCAGCAGTCTCAGGGAGTGTATAACCAGGATTCCCTGTGTGGGTTTCAGAGACCAATTTTGGATAAAAGGGGGTGTACAGACCCTAGCAAGCTTGTTGTAAAAGGTGAAGAAAGACGATTTATAAATAGATAAAGGGCAATATTTATACACACACACTCACGCACACGCGCGCACACACACACAGAGGATGGCCTACAAAAATATACCTTTAAAAAATATTTAGCCACCCCCCCCCCCACACACACACACACACACACACTCACACACACATGCAAATCTTTCAAATACTGAATATAAATTAATATATCAAAGTTTTTTCCTACTTTACGGAGATTCAATATGGGCACTTTTTGTGACATGGCAGATGTCTAGTCGATAGTCCTTTTCCTCCTATACTCGAATCAACATGTCTCTTGGCTTCTGTGTGCCGTGTCACGAGGCATGCCGATATTGAATCTTTGTAAAGTAGGAAAAAACATGTATCCTTTAGTCCAATACATCAGGTATCTCTCTCTCTCACTCTCTCTGTCACTCACTCTCACTCTCTCTCACACACACTGTCACACATGGTCTCTCACCAATTCACACACTCGCACAAACACACAATCTCGCTCACACACAAACTCTCTAACACACACTCTTTCACACACTCTCATAAGCTGTCTCACACACTCCCACTCACACACATGCACGCATGTATGCATGTGCACACACACACACATATATATAAAACTTTGTGGGAAACTGCATATTTTAGCAGACATGCCAACAAAGGGAGTTTGCAAAGCAATCACATGCAGTTTGTCATTAAAGTACAATTTAGAAGCAAATTTTAAAAGATTATAATTTACTGATAACAGCAAATAAACATAAAAATAATTGATTAACATTGTTAATCGCATAATCAAGTTTTTTATGTCATGGTAAAGGATTTGAAGCCAGTCCTGTTTCTTTCAAGGATCATTTTTTTAAAGCCAGACATTTAACAACATCTATTTTTAAAAAACAAGAAAAAGTTAATTTGTATTTGCTATGAAGAGACATTTAAAATCTGTTGAGCTTTTCTTCTGCACTATATCCCCCAGTGGAGCACAGGGCTTCAACCAACTCACTTGTGCCAAGTCCCCTTGTCTTTTGCTATTGTTGCAGCTCATCCCATGTCCTCCCCATCTCTTCAACTTCACCTTCTAGATCCCTTTTTTTCAAATTTTGTTGGGGGGGGGGGCGGGAGGGAGTGGGGGGGGGGGGGGGGGGGGTTTGCTTTTATGTCTATGCTCTTATAGGTTCCAGTGTAAAACTATTTTACTTAATATGAAATACAGTTATCAACTATAGCTAAACTAAGGTCCCTTATAAAGAAACAGAACTGGCCAAAGATCGACCCACTGACCTTCATCCAAGTCTTCAATATCATAAGAAGAAAGACGATCTTCATCTCCATCATAACCAGTATCACTCTCTCCTTGCTCGTCATCTTATTAAAATGCACATAAACTGCACATTTAACGGAGACAGACAAGAGGCAACAGACGCTAATATGCAGCACATTATAAAAACATCCTAAGCTAAATTGGCTATTGCTAAATGCAGTGATTTGTTCTAATTCTGCTAAACTAGAATTGCTAAATGAAGAGCACAATTAAAAGTGCTGCTGCTAAATGCAGCACAGTTATAAATGCTGCCTTAAAAAGATTGCTATATGCAGCGCATTATTACAAATTATGCTTAAATTATATTGTAAACATACAGTGAATTATTCTAAAAATTAACTGAACTATTTTGCTTATATGCAGAGCATTATTATAAATATTGTGTCAAATATCTTGCTAGTATAAAGAGCATAATTTTTAATACTGTTTGAACTATACAGCAAAAATGCAGTGCACTATTACAAATATTGTCTAAATTCAATTGCTTTTGCAGTATATAATTATAAATTTTGTCTAAACTATATTGCTAATATCATCATCATCAGGTGCCTTGTCGACTGGCGTGGGCGATCATGCCTCTCCATAATCTATGATCTCTTGCAGCATGTATCAGTTCGTGTGCCGACACACCTCCATGCCAGCAAACAACATTTTCAAGAATCTTCTCTCGTTGCCTTCCTCTATCCTACCTTCCACTGATCTTTCCAGTGGTCACAACGTGTTCTATTTTCCCTATACTCATTACATGGTCGAAAAATGATGACTGTCTCCTTCTGATGTCTGTGATAAGTTGTCTTCGGGCTCCCGCCTCTTTCAATACCTCTTAGTTGCTCTTTCTGGCTGTCCAAGGTATTCTAAGCATTCTTCTGTAAAACCACATCTCTGAGGCCTCAGGAAATTGTTTGGCCTGCCTACCGATTGTCCAGGATTTACAGCCATATTTTAAAACTGGATGTATGTACCAAGCAAGAATTCTTTTTCTAACTCTCAATGACAAGATGTTCTTCATTTTATAAAATGCAGTTTTTGCCTGTCCTACTCTGTTTCTTATCTCAGCTATGCATCTTCCATCTGATGTTATCCATGTGTCCAGATACTTAAATTTCTGTACTTGTACCAAAATTACACCATCGACTTTTATTATACATTTAGGAATAATTAGTTTCTTTGACACCACCATTACTTCTACCTTCCCATTATTCAAACTGAGGCCCATTCTTCCACTAACACCACTATGTCTTTCATTTCCTGTAGTTCTTTCTGACTTGTGACTGTGTCATCAGCATAACATAAATTGTTAATATTGTGCCCACCAGCCACAATTCCGGGCATATCAATAAAACATCTCATTATATATTCACTGTATATTGAAAACATATGCATATTGCTAATATGCAGAGCATTAGTATAAATATTTCACAAAATATCTTACTGATGCTCAGCCAATTATTATAAATATTGTCCAAACTGTGTTGCTAATATGCACTGCATTATTATACTTACTGTTTAAACTAGACTGATAATGGATTGCACATTATTAAAAATACTGTCTTAACTGTACTGCATATGCAGCGCATAATTATAAATATTGCCTAAACTATACTGCACATGTAGCACATTATAAATACTACCAAAACTACTGCTAACATTAAGCACATTATTATAAATATTGCACAAAATACATTGCTCATGTGCAGTATTATAAAATGTACCTAATCTATCTGGTCTACAATTCCCAGTCCCCTCGCTTGTTGACAAGTCTTTAAAAAATATGGGGCTAGCACCATATAACTTAGGTTAGCTATTAGTCGAGGTTCCAACTTCACCCCACATGGGTCACCCTACAAGTGTTCCATTCTTGGGCCAAAAGAAAACTAGCGAAAAACATCAGTCCCAGCAAAATAATGAAGCTCGCATACATAAATGAAATGCAAAATGCAGCTGCCATATTTGCCAGCGCTACTAGTCTCCCACCAGAATTGTAACTCACTGCTGATGCACGCAGCCAATCAAGAAAGTCTGCAATATTGCACAAGTACACACCATTCTTAATGTAACTTGCCACCAGTCATTTTGAGTGCAGTTCACAACACAAAAACTGCCATGAGTACAACAGGAAAAAACACATTCCACATGACATCCACAACTCACAGTGTTGCATCAAGCACTCAACTCAGTAGCTGGGTGATGGAACCTTTATAACTATATTAAACTGGTTTAATCAATACACCAAGTATGCTTCAAGCCATGAAAAAGTCCTTTATTTACATTATGTACTTTAATCAGATACTTTACTCATATTATACATACCTTTGCCCACCCCCCTTTAAAAGCACGTAATGCGCTATACCTTTCTATTTTATACTGTGTTGATTATATCCAATTACTGACATTCTGTACTTAAAAGCATCTTGTCTTTAGATACTGATTTTGCACCGACGTAAATCTGCAAAATTGTCTTGGGCTTTCAGGTTTACTAGCCTTAAATGAGTCATCAAATGACAAGAAAGGTAAATGGGAGCTAATGTAATGAAAACATCACCTATCAAAAGCTGACAGCTCTATCAAAATATGTCTGGTAACACACGTCCTATGTGGCAAAATGGTCCATTACGTTAATTACTGCTAGCACCTTTCTGTTTTTTCGGACAAGTGTTACATTGTGTTTAAAAAAGGAATCAGAATCGCAGCCTACGGCAGTGTTTACCAAACTTTTCTTAGTTGCGGTGCCTTTTAAAAAAATTTAATGGCCCCATGGCCCCCTAACCTAAGTAAAAGTGTGACTATTTGTATGCAACTCAGGTATCTTTAAATATTTTGTGGTATCCTGTGAAGAGGTCACAGTTCCCCGGGGCACCCAGTTTTGGAATCACTGGCCTATGGTGATGGTGAGTGTAACTAGCAAGACATGCTCACATTTGTGAAGACCAATTAAGGCCTGGGATGAAGTTCATCTTCTTCCTCGTACAAAGCCTGGACATTAGTGTACAGACCATGTGTTGCCCTTGCAGCATGATTCCCCCTTTTGGTCTGCCTTGTTCAGTCCAAAGGAAAAAGCAAAAAAAAAATAAAAATATGTTCCTTTTTTTTTAAAACCCAAGAATGAACTATTCTGTCCTACTTTAAAACCCAAGAATAAACTATTCTGTCCTACTTTAAAACCCAAGAATGAACTATTCTGTCCTACTTTAAAACCCAAGAATGAACTATTCTGAACTCTCAGCCTCATCAAGCCATGCACTAACATACACAAATTCAGTGTAGCTACATGACCTACCTTCTTCAAGTTCTAGAATGGTGGTTGGCTTCTTGATATACACTTTCCCACCCTTTGACTTTGGACCCTTGGCTTTTGAAGAGGCATCTTCTTTGGAGTCTGCATCACTTTTTGATTCTTTCTTTAAAATGCCACCTCGTTTAGTACCAAGAGATTTATCATCGCTTTCTAATTCCTCAATAACAATTGACGGTGCTGCAGAGTCTGCTTGATTTTGATTAGATGAATCTTTCTTGCCAGCTACTTTAGGATTATGCTTATTGTCTGCAAGCGCTGCGTAAAAGATGCATTTAAAAAAGCAACAGCTGCTAGAAAAGTATAAACAATATTTGTAAAGAAATAAATAAGCATATGCAAATAGCACATCACAGTCTATGCTTGCTTTATCAGCTTATCACAAAATGCTATAAAAAAAATAAAAAAAAACAGCACAATAAATTATAATCAATATGTTGAGAAGGTGTCAGACGGAAAAAAAAATTATACAGAAAGATAAACATAGTAGTGCATCAATGCCTATACCTCGCTTGGCAAACATCGGATAATGCCAGTGCTGCATAACGCAAAAAAGTTTCACTAAATTTGACATGATCATAAAGAATAATGTCCAGAATGGAAAACAGAGACTTTTAGATGTAAACAGTGCTGCAGCAAAGCTTTAAACATCGCTTCACAGATTTTGTCATGTCAGCTGCCAAAAAAGAAAAGAACACATCAAAACAAACAAAACTATACCAATATAACAAGAACAAATCAAGCAGATGATAGATACAAACTGAAAGATATTTCGAGAGCTGCGCAGCATTGCTTTTGCCTTTCTTAACAAGCGATGCCACATTAAAAACACAGTCGCTATAAAACTAAACAAAAACAACCACAGCTGGACCTGTATCAAGAGAACAAGCAACATTTCAAGAAAAAGACTGCATGGCTAAACAACTACTTCATATCAAGAACTGTTTCCAGACACAAGATTTATCCAACACAGCAACTAGTGCCAAAACACCATCACTAAAAGTCTAGGACAGGAGTCAGGCAGCAAGCACAATACAAGAAACACATCACAGTTTATTTCTCACACATTCAATAAAAGCACATCTGGAAATTATATTTCTTGTCACTAAGGCTTGTGATTGAAAATAAACATGTAGTCAAACACTAAATAAATAGTGGTGTAAGTAAGCTCAGTAACCCATAATGTACAAATGTGTTCATGATTTGACTACAAAATAAAACAGTAAAATCAAATGTTATAACAAGTGAGTAAAATATAATAAGAATAACTTTTTAATTTTTAATATTCAGACAAAAAATTATCTACTGAAATGAAATACAGATTCCTTCATACATGAAATTTATAATCTTGGTTAAATATTTTCAACATCATCATCACTATGTTTCGCCTCTATAAGTCACACAGGGCTATCAGTATTCTTTCATTCTGTTCTATCCCATGTGACTGTTTCAATATCATGGATGAAATCCAGATCAGTGTGGATGAAATCCAGACCAGTGTGGATGAAATCCAGACCAGCGTGCATGAAATCCAGACTAGCGCGCATGAGATCCAGACCAGCGTGGATGAAATCCAGACCAGCGTGGATGAAATCCAGACCAGCGTGGATGAAATCCAGACCAGCATGGATAAAATCCAGACCAGCATGGATGAAATCCAGACCAGCGTGGATGAAATCCAGACCAGCGTGGATGAACTCTCATTAATGTCCATCTTAGCATTCATTTTGGACATCCTTGTTTCCCTTTAAGTACCTGTTTTGTGATTTTCTTTTTCATTTTGTGTTAAATGGTTCTTTAATACAATTCCTGTATTGGCTTACATGTTTTTCTTCTAAATTAAATATGGTTTTGTGAGAAATTTTGTTTTTGGTTTTTGAGACATGGTACTATATATGAACATGCATTCTTCAGTAGTCATTTTGTGTTTAAAAATATTTATTTATTTATAGTTATCATGGTCAATGAGTCTTTAGTAATATTTTTGTTAACATTTAAGTTCAAAAGCCCTGATTTCTCTTCATCAGTAACTGCAAAAACGTTCATGACTCATGTCCACTTGTTGCAATATCAAAGGTTCCTTCCCAGAAGCCCAATGAACGCAAGATGCTGATTTTACATCTATCTTAACTACCCCGTGGGCCTGTGATGCTAAACTCTCTGGAACTCAAAGAGTTAATTCGTTTGTAGTGTTGTCCAAGAGGGTTTAGATCAGTCTGTGTTCTCAGCTTTGCTTGGCTTTTCCTCTTCTGATTTTTTTAAATACAGTCTCCACTGATGCTTACTATACATCCAAGTTTTTATGAGTATGTCGGCTCTGTGGCTAAGTCGATGCCGGGTTCGATTCCAGCTGTGGGCCATGCGCCTTGCGTTGGTTTCAACAGAAAGCCGACCATCCAGAAAGCAATGGCAAACTACTGGACGTAAATTTGCCTAAAAAAACCACACAACAGCCAGGGGCTTTTGGGGTTGGTTCTGCAACGTACTGTAAAGGATACACTACTAACCTATTATGAGTATGTGACATTTTCATAATCTTTTAGTGGCAAGCAGTTTTGTCTACAAGCAATTATTTTTCTGTGGAAACAATTACTCGGAAGTGGCAGAGATTTGGTTTTTTAGAACAATACATGATAAGAATATCCTTAACAGATTTAGAAAAAGAGTAGTGAAGATGTCTTCAGGAAAACTGATTCACAAATAAAACTGACTGCCCACATCAGAAAGAGACAATCTACATTCTTTGGTCATATCATGAGAAGGAGAAACCTGGAGTACATTGTGATAGTGGGCAAGCTGGAGAGGAAAAAAGGCAGAGGGAGACTGACAGGGAAGATTCTGTACAGTTCAACATCATGGCATGGAAGATCATATGTGGCAGAGCTGACAGAAAAAACACGAGAGAAGGTTGTTGACAGACATGACTATAAAACACCACATAGCATGGACTAAATGAAGAAGTCATTTTCTCTACAAAGAACATTTGTATTTTCTTCAAAGCTCAGAAACTGATTTTGTTTCTCACTGTGTATCCGTTGGGCTTGGTTGACACCTTTACATCTTCCTACACGATATTATTATATTGTACTATAGGAAGTGGTGGGCACAATATAAACAATTTATGTTGTGCTGATGACACAGTCTTGATAGCAACAAGTCAGAAAGAAATGATAGACATTGTGTTAGAAAGTGGAAGAATGGGCCTCAGTTTGAATAATGGGAAGACAGAAGTAATGGTGGTATCAAAGAAACAAATTATTCTTAAATGTGTAATAAAAGTCGATGGTGTTATTTTAGGACAAGTACAGAAATTCAAGTATCTGGGCACATGGATAACATCAGATGGAAGATGCATAACTGAGATAAGAAAAAGAATAGGACAGGCAAAAACTGCATTTTATAAAATGAGGAATATCTTGTGCAATATATCCTTGTCATTGAGAGTTAGAAAAAGAATTCTTGCTTGCTACATACATCCAGTTTTAACATATGGCTGTGAATCCTGGACAATGGGTAGGCAGGCCAAACAATTTCTTGAGGCCTCAGAGATGTGGTTTTACAGAAGAATGCTTAGAATACCTTGGACAGCCAAAAAGAGAAACCAAACAATTTCTTGAGGCCTCAGAGATGTGGTTTTACAGAAGAATGCTTAGAATACCTTGGACAGCCAAAAAGAGAAACCAAGAGGGTTTGAAAGAGGCGGGAGCCCGAAGACAACTTATCACAGACATCAGAAGGAGACAGTCATTATTTTTCGGCCATGTTATGAGTAGAGGGAAAATAGAACATGTTGTGACCACTGGAAAGATCTGTGGAAGGAGGGATAGAGGAAGACGAGAGAAGATTCTTGACAGTCTTGTTGCATGGCATGGAGGTGTGTCTGCACACGAACTGATACATGCTGCAGGAGATTGTGGATTATGAAGAGGCATGATCGCCCATGCCAGTCAGCAAGGCACCTGATGATGATGATAGAAAGGCATGGAAATCCCAATAAATGGCAATAGTGAGTGTGACTAGCTTTGTGGTCTTGAGGTATGGTGTTCGCCCCAAATGCTAGGTCCTCGGTTCAAGCCCCGGTGAAGGCTGGGATTTTTTTATGTGGACTTCTAGTAATATCATAAACATATCAGCACTTGGTGTGTGATGTGGTCAACATCATACTGACTAACTTTACTTTCTAGGACATTTCCTGGTACCTTTTTCAGACTTAGCTGACCTGTTAGCTAAGGTCAATGATGAAAAATTGATTCAGGGTGGACTTGAAATGGATAATACTGAAGGAAAAAAAATAATAATAATGTACAATTTCGTAACCGTGTTTCCAAAAGAGAAAAAAAAATATATGTATCATTAAATATGTCATCTCCACAAATGACAACATGAAAATATAACAGAAGAAATCTTGCATGCACAAATTACACTTCATTAAAAACAGATGTAACAATTCAGAATGCAGAGAGAAAATACAGCACTAATGCTTAGCTAAAAGAAAACTACAAGAAACAAGTCACACAAAGGCTGTCTACTTTACTCATCACCAAACACAGCTGTAAGCTTAAATTCTTCTTTACATACATCAGTACTATGGCAGTATTTGAGTTGCAGAAAATGATTCTGATCAGTGCTATCACACAACTTACGTGCATCTGTTTTCTGAAAGGAGAAATATGAAATTTAGATTTATAATAATTAGCTTTTTAATAATAACGGTACATAATAAGCGATGACTATAATAAAAATCTGACTTTCGCTGGCTTGAGAATTAGCTGTACACACATGCTGTGATTGTAACTGACTCACAGAGCATAATGAAAAAGGTAAAGACAGGTATGCTTTGTGCAGAGTGGCAAGCATCACTTCAGAGGTCCCAGGAAGTTAGCATCCTTTGAATATTTTCTCCAGGTGGTGCCAGTGTGTTGGCAAATGAGCAGGCCCAAAGACTGGAAGGCTCTGCCCCACTTGGTGGTGAACTGATGTAATCTGGTAATCTGGTAATCCTAGTTTCAGCTTCATAGCAAACGGGTCACCCCACACTTGCTCCGCTCCTGTGCCAACGAAAAACAAACGCAGCTCACAGTGTCACGCCATGCACTCAACTCAGAAGCTGGGCGACGAAACTACATCCTTCCAGTCTACAAATGGAGCAAAAATGCAACGGCCACCGTCTGGAAAAAAATTTGCCACGGCTTTAAAAAAAAAAAAAAAAAAAAAAAAAAAAAAAAAAAAAAAAAAGGTGGCCGTACCTAGCGTCCATTTTGACCGGAAGAATTATATGAGGGTTAATAAACGGTCACCCCAGCAGTACCCTCATTATTAGCTGGGGAAGGGACTTAGGACATTACATCCACCAGCAGGCGTCGCCCCTACAACGACCTGCCTGCCCTCGTTAACGACTGTTCACCCAACAGCCATGCAATTCTTTGGCACGAAGGAGACACCTTGAACTTGGGTTTCGTACTGCTGACTCCCTACTAAGATGTTATTTTATGTTCTGTTATCACAATTAATGTCACTGCACATTGGGCATACCCATGCGTGCTCAGTTCTCCGAAGCAGCAGCCACTCTAAAGTACTTCTACTAATTGTCCCCATGAGAAGCTGGTTATATTGTCTCCTTTCTCGGCCTCGAAGACGGCAAAGACGTGCATCACCATGCTTAACTCCCATGTCACGCAATCGTGTTAGTGTCAGGGATTCCTCATTCTCCACTAGCCCGGTTCGTACAGCGTTGACTATGTCTGCTCTGTCCATACTTTTTCCTGCAATCATTAGTGCAGTGCTTGCCAGTTGGTCTGCTCGCTCATTTCCCTTCACGCCCGCATGACCCGGTGTGTAGATCCAGGTTACGGAGGTTAAGTGCGATTTCCTGATGCTTTCTATCCATTCAGAGCGCATACTGCCTGTTGCTATCTTCTGAAGCATATTCATTGAGTCTGAGACAATTACTACCTGTGTGGCGGTTTGCTCGGATACCCATGCTAAAGCTCTAGAAGCAGCGGCTATTTCCATTGTCATGCTTGACGTGGTTGTCTGGTAAGCGCCGCTGTCCTCATGTATTGTTTTCCCCTTTCTTTGCGCTGTGTATGCCCATGCTGACCTTGATCCGCGCTTCACAGATCCATCTGTGTAGATGATGGTATCTTCTGGGTCTGAATGCTGATCTATCAGTTCCCTTACTTCTGTGTCTACCGCCGCGGGAATTTGATCCCTGCAGTACCTTCCGAGTGTGATGACAACCTTAGAAATGCCATGCATGTCTACTGGTGTATTCGTCCATTCTTTTCCGTGGCTGATCACGTCTAGGTCACATACCTGCTGGATTAAGTCCTCAGCCTTTGCCATCCAAGAGCGGCCCCTTTTGAGACGCGTTCCTTTTGTGTCGTGAATAGCTTTGTGTAATGGGTGGTTAACATCTGCCGATACCCTCATGTAAGCCTTGACCTGTGCCACTTTGTATCTGCTTGTCATAGTCGGCAGACCCAGGATATAACGCATGGCGTTGCAGGAGGTGTCTTTTGTGCAGCCGAGTATGAGTCTCATGGCCTCATTCTGTACTCGGTCCAGTCTTTCTAGCTGGGTTTTGCTGACAGTGAGGAGGCCGAGACCATAGTCAATGACGCTAAGCACAAGCCCTTGATAGAGAAGGAAAAGTAGACGTTGTTCAATATCAGCTGCTGCTAGCACCTTGAGTGCTGTCAAACCTTTCCTGGCTCTAAGTATGACGTTGTCTGATGTATGACACGCTAGATATTTTGAGGGCTCTTTGGGAAGGAGTGAACAGTGCAAAGGAGCAGACAGATCATTACAGCCTGAGGAGAATGGTGCTGCGAGGAGTTACTAGGGGATCTGACCAACGCTTAACACTCAGGGGAAGGATAAGATGGATATACAATCAGATGGTTACTGGTGTCATCGGAATAGGAACTCTTCACTTGCTGCTGAAGATGGGGATGGAGCACTTATGGGAGTGCCTTGAGTGGTGTGATGTTGATTCTTAATTCAACATTCAACATTCCACAATCAAAAAGTAGTCTTTTTCTTCACTTCCTCTTTTACCACTCTGGGTATCATGTGATGCACAAGATTCTGCTTCTTGCTCTTCTGGTCACCTTGACCATAGACACTTTGTGCTGTTGTAGAGTTTCTCCAATGTTATATGTAAAACTTGTTCTTGGTCTACCTTGTGCTATATGTCTTTCTCCTCTTTTGTTGCCTGCCTTGTGTTTTTATGGCGTCACAAGGCATTTTCTCTAAATAGGCAAACCATCTGATTTGCTGTCTTTCTATGTAATTCAAAACATTTTCTTTTTCTATTATGACCTCACTCCTGATTTTAACTTTTCTGGTCACATCTGTAGCTCTTCTCAGTCATCTCATTTCCATGGGTAAATGTGAGTAAATAAGTAAAGGACTCTCATCCGCACCTTAAGGCATATTGGGCTAGACCTATATTTTATAGACCGCTTAGCACTTGGTGAGCGATAAAGTCAACATAATGCTGGCTACCTTAACTTAGCAGGACTTTACATGGTACCAATTTCAGGCTGGGTTAACCTGGGATCTAAGGTCATTTCTGAAAAAAGTCCAGCTCCGTCAGGACCCAAACCAACGACCTTCAGATTTGTGGCATCTTTGTCTGGTAAACGAGCAAGGTTAAACATTAGTATTTTTATTAAATAACTCGACAGACAATCATTCTAAATATTAAATTAAAATAATAAGATGTGTTCTAATTACAAAGTTCTAGCATACAATCTTTACCTATAATAGCAATAAAATACATTGCGCAAAGACCAGGCCACATAAAACAGGCCAATCACGCATCATAATCTGCTCAGAACTATACTAATTATGTTTCATGTTTCATATTTGTACTTACTCCCTTTGGTGGAGTGTCCACTTCTGCTGCATTTTCTTGCTTGGACTGGGTCGTTGTTGATAGATTAGATTCCACTGTCTTCTGAACTTTTGCTTCATTGTTAGGCTCCTCCTTCTTCTGTGACTTAGGGTCCACTTTGCTTTTATCATTTTGAAGTTTTTCCTCTGGAAGTTCTAGAAAATATACATGTTACAAACAAATGAATACAGCAATGTGCATTCACTAATTTTTTTTTTCTATTTCATTCACCCTTATAAAGACGGTTGGTGTATTATATTGTGGTTTACAGCTGGCTGGGATACATGTACCCTTTTGCCAAACACAACTGAATTCATAAATCCTAAATTAGTGATTTCAAGCGTATTAGAGACAGCAGTGGATATATTCTTGTTTCACCAAAAAACAAGGTTAAACATATCTCGTCATCCCCTTGCGGATGCAATTTTTAGTTATTCTGAAGCCCCACCCTGGCTTCTGCCGGGGCCCTAAATATAGCCATGCCTGAAATATGGCGTTAACAACTGAACGGGGTATCTGGGACCTCTCCACAGGTGATCCTCATCCGCATGGTGGTACTTTGTGTCCCCAGTTATTTATCGCTTGTGTGATGTCTTGGTGGGGTACAATTTACATACATACAAAATATGGTCCTGGAACCCACATGACGGGGTGGGGGGGGGGGGATTAACTCATAAATTAAGATCATCCATAACTTTAAAGGCTGTCTTGGTCAGAGATTGGCTAGGATGCCCACCTGCTGACTCTGTAGATGTGTCTTCAAACGCCTTAAAAGTGGGAATTTTCAATTTACTTAGGCTACCAATTTGATCCATCTTAAATTCGGTAACCAAGCTATTTTCAGTGCTTTCAGCATAAATACAGTCTTTCGTTGATATGTAATTTTATACGTAATAATAAACACTATCAATGACATCCATGTATTAATAAAAATGCTGGAATAAGTTCTAATTATGCTTACATTTCCAAACTAAATAATAATTCTTAGCATAGTTTACATTATTAATCTATTCTACAAATGTATTTCACACAATAAGGATAATAATAAATGCAATTGAAAAACCTAGATATTCATTTCAAATGCTGGAATGTGCTTAAAATACACAGAAATAGATAGGTGCTTAAAACAAGGGTAGTCACAATTCAGACACTGCCATTTGGATGTGGAGTTATAGGCCTTCCATATTCTAGGTCAAGGCTGTTGAAATAAATTTACTCAGGGGCACAGAAAGATGATCGATGGTTATCTTGCTAGGCCTCTGTGGGCCAGATCTGACCCTGTTCTAGATCCTTACATAATTCATTAAAACTATGCTAAAGTCACCCATGCTACATAAATATTTAAAGACAACTGCAACTGAACATTATGAAAACTGAAAACTGTTTAGTGTCAGGAAAAGTAATATGTCTTTTTAACACATTTTAAACTAGCCTGAAAATATAATAAAGTAAATATCCTTTAAAATTATACCTAAGTGACTTTTGGCATAATCTCACTTATACAAGGTGACTAGTTAGCATCCTTCGGATATTTTCTACTGGGGATGAAAGTGTGTTGGGAAACAGACAGACAGATAGACTGGCCTGTTCTGTACCACAAGTTAGTAATTTAATCTATGCCAAGCTAAATGTGCACAAGGCCTTTAGAATAAACAGTGTAGAGGCACGAATAGATCATAAAACTCTAAAAAGAAAGGAGCGGCCACACTCTAAAGAGAATGGTGCAGCCAGGAGAGACCATGGGATCAGGCCAACACTTGACACTCAGAGGAAAGGTAAAATGGACATATAATCAGGCTGCTATTGGTGCCATCTGAATCAGAACTGAGGGACTGCTGAAGATAAGGATACAGTGCTTATGGGAATTCCTACTATGATGACATATTTGAACTCAACCTAGTTTAGGTACAGTGGCCGGTTTTCTTCTTTCCAAGAAAATTCTCAACATTGTTTTGTATTATTGTCTGTGATTATCAATTTCTTACCAATCAGAACAAATGATTCTACGTGTGTTGGGGATTAAATCTGGAATTTATCTTAAAATTAGACAAAAACGTAGAAACTTCTTCTCTGGTCTCGTTCTGCCTTTCAACATCAGATTCTGAAGAGGCATCGGGTGCGAGCCTTGGTATGTGATATAACATCTATCAATCACTTGTATAGTCGACATCTAGATATGCTTCCATTATGTCTAAGTGACAGGGCTCTCTGTAGTGCACTATCTAATGGTAGTCTTCACATATGTCTGAATCATTTGGTTTGTTGTCTCTTGATGTAGATGGAAACACTACCCACAAAGAAAGAAAACAGACACATTCGGATCCATGGTGGATCGATGGAGTCTGTGGTCTGGGATGAAATTTCCTTTGCACAGACCACTGTCAAATGCTAGAGTACACAGGAAATAAGCCTTCAGCAAGGCAAACAGGTGGTCTTTTACTCAAGTAAAGGTAATAAAATAGAAGGTTCCACCACAGGCATGAGAAGCATCAGCCTTCATATTTTCTAAGCCATGATAAGTGAAGTAAAATCAGCTTCCCTCTTCATCATTTATTTCTCAGACAACTCACAGAAAATGCTTTCCACTGTCTGATACCCATCTGACTGTGGTAGGATTGAAGCAGTGCTTAAAATCCTAGATCTTTTAATAGTATCTACGGTAAATTACTGGTTTCTCACCAGTGGTGCACCTGGCATTATAGACCAACTGGTTCTTCACTGGTGATTTGGTCCAAATCACGCCCACTGCCTTTTCTTCTGAAAACATAACCTGGTACTCATTTTAGTCTGGATTGATCTGAAAGCTGAGGCAGAATTTGAAAACGATCAGCCTCAATGAAGATCTGAACCCAAAGTTGCGGGCTAGCAGATCAGCACCTAGTCACTATGCTACTATAGCTGTCAGATCTTTTAATTAATAAAGGACCCTTTTCCGCACCTTCAGGCATATTGGGCAAATACTGCTAGTCCAACAGGCACTCTATGGTGATGTGGTCAACATGGACCACCTTTACTTCCTAGGACTTTATCTGGTACCCATTTAAGGCTGGGTCAACATGGGAGCCAAAGACATTTATCTCTGAATAACCAAACGAAATAAATTAATTCAGTTATTAGATTTGAAGGATGAAATGATAATACAACAATACTAACCTTTCACTTGCAGGCTTGCAGTCGACGTAGATGATCCCCACTGGTTTTTCACCTCAACTGAATAGTCCCCAGAATCTTCAGGAAAAACCTCCGAAATACTCAGCCTGGCTGTACCCTTCTCGTATGAGATTACATATATATCACCCTGCATTAGCGGCTTCTTAGCCTTCGACCAGTTCACTTCTATTGGTTCAGTACCAGAAACTTTGACAATAAAGTCGACACTATCGCCGTCATTAACAATCTGAAATAATCATGGGAGAAAACATGCTGCAAACTGTTTGATAATTATTTGCTTTGAGTTACTGGTCTCAGTCAATTCTTGATTCCTTTGAAACCGTGCTAATCATCATGCATGTAGTGTGTAGTCCAAAGACATTACATATTTCTGGCTCTCTTCTGTTACTTGCTAGACATCAACTTGGCTGCTTCGAGATCCGAAGATAAGTGATATTGTGTATTTGTGAAGTATTGACTCTAATTTATGTATGTGCTGATGAAGGTTCCATAGCTGCAATGTTTACGTTTTGTTTAGGTTGGTTATATTGTGAAGCTCACTGATATACCTTTCGTTCGGTTTTATATCTTTCCTTGATATTCTGTCACAGATATTGTCCTGTAGTGCCCATTACATATCACAGGGCTAGGTCTGTTTTTCCATTAGTTCTACCCTGTGCAATCACACTGATATCATGGATAGAATCCATTCCAGCACCTTTGGTTTCTCTCATCAACATCCACCTTAGGGTTTCTCTTGGACACCCTTGTTTCCTTAACCCCTCTATTTCCTTTTTTAGTGCCTGTTCACTACAACAAATGACGGATTGAATTTTTGTGAGGCTCCATCTAACATTTCACACACATCTCCATGACATGATTTACCTGTTCTTATTGCAGGAAGACAACTATAAGACCACAATGGTCACTTGCAAAATTTTTTCCAATTTCGGGTCTATCCTAAACCAAAAACTGTTTTCAGTACTTTTTGGCAAAAGTAAAATACTCAAAACTGTTAAACTATAAATAATGGAGGTCTGACATGGAGGAAAGAAGCATTAAGCCCAGAGATGGCGCAAATACCAGAACTTTAGAAACGAAAGTGGCGCAAAAAAAACAAGACCACAAATATAGCCAGAGACTGTTGGCAGCTTTGGCTAGCTAGCAGCAGGTTGAACGTGGTTGAGTTTTGAATTTTTTCTTAAAAGGAATTAGAATGGGCAGTGCCCGTTTGGTGATTATCTTTCTGTCTCTTCTCAGAACATGTCCAATATAACACAATCTTTTTTGCCTGTTAACTGTTGATACCAGAGAATACCCAGACACTTCTCTTATTTCATCCCTCCTCTTCAATTAATCCTATTGTATGTTCATCATTTTCTTCAGGCATTTATTTTTTTCAATGCATGTACTTTTTTGTTCTACATTTTTCATGCAATATATTCATTGTCTTCCCTATATGGGATGCAGTTTTTTTGTTTGAAGCCCCAACCTGGCTTCTGCTGGAAATATAGCCGGGGCATGGATATGGCCTAGCCATAGATATGGCCTTACTGCTGAAAGGAGTTTCTGGGACCTCTCCACGAATGATCCTCATCCCCATGGTGGTACCTCATGTCACTGGGTGTTTATCGCTTGTGTGATGTCCTGGTGGGGTACAACTACCTCCATCTACAATTTTAGTAGTTCTCTAACTGTCACTGGGATACGTTCAAACTGATATAATATTAGAACTTAAAATATGTAACTTTGTTCTAAAACTATGCACTTCAGACTTTCATATTTTGTTAAAACTTCATAGATAGTTATTACATTAACTCTTTATATCAGAACTGCTACATTTATTAGTACTATCTCATGATATTATTGTTTTAAATACTTTGGACTCGTATACTGGCTACTTTAAACTAGCACTTCTTGGGATTAAAATTTACTTGCACATCCTTTACAGGATGTTGCAGAACCAACCCCATCATTTTTGGGCTGTTGTCTTGCAAAGCAAATTTTACATTCAATAATTTGCCACTGCTTCTGAACAGTCAGCTCTCGGTACCCTTGTTGAAACCAACGCAAGGCAAACCATCTGCATTACGAAGTGCCTTTGCAAAACCTAAACCCCAGACGCCAACTTCTTTGGACAGCAGGAATTAAATTAATTATAGGACGGTACTGAAAGAGTTAACCCATCCCATTCTGTTACAAATGTTGTTTACTTTTTCTACTGTATCAACAATATACATTCAATGAATGTGTATAAAGGACAGAAATGGCAACACCTTGACAGAGAGCAAAGAAATACTTGAAAGATGGAAGGAGTATTGTGGAGAAATGTACAATGATAAAAAAAACTGCCAGATAGTACCAAAGAAATTTAATAAAAGAGCCTGAACCTCTATAAGAGGAAGTAAGAACAACAGTAAAGAACCTGAAATTAAGTATATATCTTTGGGATGTGATGACATACCAAGTTAATTCAGGCTAGAGGAGAAGCCAGGGTAATTCTATACCATAAGTTTTTACCAGAGTTGTTGGCCCAAAGCGTGGAAAAGGTCAGTATATCTCCCCCCCCCCCCCCCCCCCCACCCCGAAAAAAAAGGACATCTAAAATTATGTAACAATTATTGTACTAAAGCTCTAATTAGTCAAGCCAGCAAAATCCTTCTGCATATCATTCTGAGGAGGATCAAAAATAAATTGGAATATGATCTACAAGAAACACAAGTGGGTTTTAGACGTGGTAGAGGAACAATAGACCATATTTTTTCAATATGAGAATCATCCTAGAGAAGTGTAGAGGATA